>SJYX01017846.1:222412-245822 GCA_006410675.1 Oreotragus oreotragus
GGCACCCCCACCCCGTCGGGCATCTCCGGACAGACCCTCAGCAGGAGGAGGCGGGCCGGTCACCACAGGGGCCGCATCTGAGACTGACCAGGGGCACACCAAGTTCTGGGCCTGGTTCCAGATGCCCCAGAAGACTGGCCGAGTCTCTGCTGGTGCTGCGTCTTCTGCATCTGGCGCTGCGGCTCAGCAGACCTGGGCCCAGTGACCTCTGTGGGAAGCAGCACCTGGGACCTGAGCTGCGACGGGGCCCCAGGTGTCCCGTCCTGGGGAGCTGCCCCTCCCCCTGTACTGCCCTCCCCACCCACTATGACGCCGAGTCCGGCTTAGCAAGGGCGTGCCCAGCCCCAGAGCCCAGCGCAGACGAGGGGCCCAGAGACGCTAATGATGCTTTGCCTGCATTTTACAAATGCCGACGCTTCTGCTTGGTTTCTTCTTAAAGCTAACGTCTGTGCACAGTTAGAGTCGCCTCTAGAGCTCGCTCCTGGTATTTTAGTGGTGTTTCAGTTTAGTCATCAAGTTGCCAAAGTCCGAAAGAGGAAGAGGCCTTGACGTTGCTCTGGGTGGGGGTCCAGCAGCTCTTTCAACCCCCAGCTTTGGATGACAGGGCTTCCCTGGAGTTGGGGACAGGGGAAGAGAAGGTTTTGCTTTGAGAAGATAAGAAATCATGACTTCAGTCAGTGAGGGCCAGGTCGGTGGAGGACCGCAGGGTGCCCAGCAGGGAGCACCTTGAGGGGGAGGGTTTCATGGAAGGAAGCACATGGACCTTCACCAGCAGGGCTGCGGGCGGAGCCTGTGCTGGACGCTCCCGTAGATGACCTTCCGGGGTTTCCGCTGGCCTGGAGCGGGTGCAGCCGGCTGTGGGGCAGCGTGCATGGCGGACGCCTTCCTTTGTATCTTCACGTCTTCCCTTGCGCACCGTGCTCTTTCCTGCTTTCCAGGGGAGGCAAGTAACGTTCCGGGCTTCCCTGGGGCTCAGACAGTGAAGAACCTGCCTTCAGTGTGAGAGACCTGGCTTGATCCCTGGGTCGGGAAGGTCCCCTGGAGAAGGAAATGGCAACCCACTCCAGTACACTTGCCTGGGAAACCCCATGGATAGAGGAGCCTGGCGGGCTACAGTCCACAGGGTCGCAAAGAGTCACAGCTTCAGGGGCTTAGCAGGCACACACGCAAGTATGCGCCTTTCCTGCTGTGACGGGCGCTCGCAGTTACTTATCAGCCGAGTGTTTCCAAGCTTTTCACGAAGGCTCGAGGCATGCCGCTCTTTGTTTCCTGAAGGGACGTTGGCATCTGCAGGGGCATCCTTGGGTGGCAGAGGCAGCTTTCGTGGCCCCTGGCGCCCTCTGGCCGTGCAGGCTCTCCGCCTCCCCACGTGCCTCCTGCCCCAGGCTGGCCTGGCCCGCGTGGCTGTTCTGGGGGCTTGGTGCTCACGTGAGGCAGGCGCGGCCCTGCCTCCTCCTCCCAGGGCCAGGCTGGCTCCGGCCTGAGGTTCCAGCGCCAACGGGAGGCCTGAGCACAGCTGCTGAAGATACAGCCTTTCTGGAAAGCAGGCTTCCTCGCGGGTGGATCACGAAGCTCTCTGAGCTTGGTTCCTCCTGTCTGGAACTGTGGGGGGCCCCTGGGTGGGGGAAGCCTGTCTGCAGGGGAGGCGCAGACTGAGTCGTATCTCTCGATCATGTAAGCGGAACTTTAAAGTCACAAGCTGGAAGGTTAGACGTTGACGGTTAAGAATGTTCTAACCCTAAAAGAGAAGATTTGTAGGGAAGAGACCGACAATAAACAGGGGAGGTAAAGTAATGTTCTCCCAGACCCCTCGGAAATGTTTAAGCCAAGATAATACTTTACACTACCTTTTATGTAAAAATGATCGGTTTTCAATGTTAAGTTAAACGTCGATTTGCAGGAAGGGCCCTGCGGTGTGAACAGCCCGGCTATCTCAGGATAAGCGGACAACAGCGCCTTTGTTTCAATTAAACCGGGGCCCTGAGATGTGTATAAGAGACAGGCCCCACCCCGGCAAGGCTCCGCCCATCCCCTTGGGCACCCCCTTGCCCTCCTGGAGTTTGGGCTTTATCAGGCCGCGCCTGAGGAAGGTCGCTGTAGAAGCTTTGCCAAGGCTCCTCAGCTTGGGAAGGAAAAAATGTTAGTTTTAGGCCCCCTGAAGGCTCCTGGCGTCTGCCCTACCAGTTTGGCATGAAGGTGGACTATGAGAATCTATCTTGCCTTCCCTCATTCAGTCAGGAATTTTACAGAAATCCAAGACAGATGCATTAGTCAGCTTGCTTTCCATGCTTTACACCCTGGTTAATTCCCATCCCCAAAGGCAGTGCTGTCCTCCACCAGCGAGTCTGTGGGTTAATGCTTATTTGTGGGTGATTTTTAGCATCCCACTGAACCAGGAGTCACAGAGAGATTTGTCTGGCCAGCCTGGGTCCACTCTGACAAGCAGGATCTTCATTTAGACCGTGACAGTGAAACAAATGTCTGTGCTCCCTCTGAGTTTTTTCTTTTATAAATGACTTTCTCCATTGGTTCCTGCCACACACGGTCAGCCCCACGGCCCCCTGTTGACTGCTACGGAGCTAGCTGTTAATAGGTCTTTCTAGCTGCTACCCCTTATAGCCACTGGGTCCTATACTTGGATAACTCAGATTTTTATCTGTTCCCTGCCCACGCATGATAAGCAGCCATTCTGTGGAAGATGAAGGCCTGGGGTTCATTCCCCCAAATGTTTCTATAAAGCTGCAGTCTTAAAGTCTTTCCAGCTCACAGACCCTTTGAGAACTTGATGGAGACTAGACCAAGGATTAGCACACTGTGGCCTAAGGGTTAAATCCAGGCCACTACCTATTTTGGTAAAGTTTTGGGTGCATGCTACGTCACCTCAGTCATGTTCGACTCTTTAGTACCTCATGAACTGTAGCCCTCAATCCATGGGATTCTCCAGGCAAGAATACTGGAGTGGGTTGCCATGCCCTTCTCCAGGGGATCGTCCCGACCCTGGGATCAAACTCCTGTCTCTTATGTCTCCAGCTTTGCAGGCAGATTCTTTACCATCTGAGGCACCAGGGTAAGTTGGTATTCTTTACCAACTTAGCCACCTAAGTTTTATTGGGACACAGCTAGGCTCATTCATTTACATATTGTCTGAGGCTGGTGTTGCATGAAAACAGCAGAGTTGAGTAGTTACTGTAGAGACCTATCTGTCTCTTTACAGAAGAGTTTTCTGAGCCCTGCCTTGCACTGTTGGCCCCAGCTCGGTCTGGTGGCCTGGTGGCCAAGATCTCGGTGGGTGGCAGGAGCCCTGATTAGGAACCACTCCCCACCACCCCCCACCATTGTGAGAGTTTCTTCTGGTGGAAGGAAGCCCTGGGCAGGCTCTGGGTCCCACCCTCCGTTTCAGAAGCTTCCTCTCTTGCTCGGTGACCAGGAGATCTGTCCACTTATTGCACGGACAGGGTTCCTTGTCTCCAGTTTCGAGCGTGGGCGCCTGGGCCGGGGCAGGTGGGGAGCGTAGACAGGAAGTACTGAGGGCAGGTGACTGGCGAGCCCCCATGCAGCTCCCTTCCTCATGGGGCCGGGGCCCTTTCCATGTCAGCAGGGAAGCAGAGGCAGCTGCAGTACCTGGCCTTTCTCTTCCCCTTCCCCTGAAAGCCTGAGAGCTGCACCAGTGGCTTGCGTGGCTGGCCTCTGCCTTTCTGGTTGAGCTCTGCCCCTGCTTCCTGACCCCCAGAGCTCTGCGGGCGCATCAGCTGTCCCCTGCCCTGCCTGGTTAGGAGCTGGCTCCTGTGGGCCGTCCACTGACCCCATGACCTGGGAGAGAGCTTGGGCTCAGGGGCTATGGGAGGTCTGGTGCTTTGCAAGCCTGACCCATGGTAGGATCCTGGTGAATAATTACCTCCCTGGGTCGTTGAGGTCTCTTCCCTGCCAGCCTGTCCCCGGCATTTCACAGGCCTTGAAAAGGAGGTCATCGAGGGGAGGGTGAAGGCTGGTTTGGCCGGGACGGTGCCCCGACCTGGTCCTCGCAGGGGTCCCTTTGTCTGCTCTGCGTTTGGACCCCAGGCCTCTGCTGCTGGGTCTGGGGTCGCCGGGCTGGGTGCACCTGTTGGTGGTCATCTGCTCAGTGCTCCTGGCTGCATCATGCCCTCCAGCCTCTCTGAACGCAAGGCCCCTCCTTGCAGCCGTCTGCCTGCCCAACCAGTTCCGCTGTGCCAGCGGCCAGTGCGTCCTCATCAAGCAGCAGTGTGACTCCTTTCCCGACTGCGTCGACGGCTCTGACGAACTCATGTGCGGTGAGCTGGCCTCCTGCAGAGGGCGGGGTTCGGGGGGGATCACCCTGTGCTGGGCTTCTGTTCCAGGATTGTGGGGTTCAGAGGGAGGAAATGGTGAGGACCAAAGAGGCTGGGAGTATCCAGCCTTGGTGGGGGAGTCAGGGAAGCCTTCCTGGAGGTGGAGGCAGCTGTGAGAAGGGAGGGATGGAGCTAAGGGATATTTTAGCTGGGACGGACGCACAGAAGTAGGCCGCTTTGGAGAAGCCAGAGGTGGGTGGGGCTGACTGTGGTGGGCCGGGCCTGAATGGCAGGCAGAGGCAGCATGTTTCTGCCCAGAGTCCTCACTCAGCAGCGTCTGCCAGACAAGATCACCGCATGGAGTAGGGGCCGGGTCCCTTCCCTGGCAGCCTGCTGTCTGGCCAAGGAGGAGCAGTGTGTGGCCGTGCGCAGAAACACACGTGTGCGTGCGCACACGCACACATACGTACACGCATGTGCTGCATGCCCCTTGAATGTCAGGGGTACCAGGGTACAGAGGATGGGAAATGAAGGCAGTCAGAGAAGACTTCCTGGAGTCAGTGGCTCTTGAAAAGGCTGTCGGATTCAGACAGGAAGGGAACTGGCTTCCCAGGAAGTGGGGCTGTGTCCCTGCATCTGGGGATGTGATGCCTTCTTTCACGGCAGAAGGACCAGGGTTGAGAGCTCTGACTGCAAGATAGAGATGACTTATGAATGGGGAGGAAGGAGGGGTCCCCAGGGGACTCACTGCTTTGGTACCGTCCCATCAACCCGACAGCCCCTCAGCTACACCTCAGGGGTGAGGTCTGGGGTCAGAGTGCAGCAGTGGGGTTCTGAGCCCTGCTCCTCTGGTGGGCAGGTGTCCATGCTGACCGTATCTGTCTTCGGCCTCCTGTGTGACTATGGCCCCAGTCATTGGGTGATTTTCATCCATAATCAGGCCTTCTCACTGGAACCAGCAACTTTCCTCCCTTTCTTTGGGGGGTTTGGCCGGCTGGAGGGAAAGGAGTTGATTGTCCCTAGAACCGTTGTGCTGACCTGATGGGGAAGTGAGTGTTCTTTGGGCAAGGTTGAGTTTAGAGCCCAGACCGGGAAGCTCCAGGTCAGGGGCGTGAATAGGAAGAGGCTGCTTTGGGGGAGTTGCTGGTGAGGGGCTGGGGATGGTGGGAGAGCTCAGTCCGGCTGAGGAGGGGCAGGATGCCGCTGTGGGCAGGCTGGAGGGGGCAAGCCCTTCAGGGGTGCTGCTCCAGCCCCCCAGCATCTCCACCAGTGCGTCCTGGGCCGGGGCGGGTACGAGCCCTCCAGGGTACACAGCGCCTGCCGCCCTGCAGGAGACCCGCTCCGTTTGGGTTGACGTCCACCTTCTCTCCCTGCCCGGCCTCCGGCAGAAATCACCAAGCTGCCCTCGGACGACGGCCCGGCCCACAGCAGCGCCATTGGGCCGGTCATCGGCATCATCCTGTCGCTCTTCATCATGGGCGGGGTCTACTTCGTGTGCCAGCGCGTGGTGTGCCAGCGCTACGCGGGCGCCAACGGGCCCTTCCCGCACGAGTACGTCAGCGGGACCCCGCACGTGCCCCTCAACTTCATCGCCCCCGGCGGCTCCCAGCACGGTCCCTTCACAGGTGAGGAGCCTGAGCCCCGCGAGGGCCCTGGAGGAGGTGGAGAGGGCGGTCGGGGCGGGCTGCGGGGCGAGGGGGTCAGAAATGCTCTTTGGACTTGAGCTGAGCTCGTCTGAGTCGCCCACTGAGGACACCCTTCACGTGGGGCTTCCTTTCCTGAGCCTGGCTGGGTCTCCTGGGCAGAGGGGCTGGAGAAAGCGCGCCGTGTCCATGGGGCACCCTGGCCCCTGACCAGGCCTCGTTCCCCCCGGCTCCCCCACCCCACAGGCATTTCGTGCGGCAAGTCCATGATGAGCTCCGTGAGCCTGATGGGCAGCCGGGCCGGGGTGCCCCTCTATGACCGGAACCACGTCACTGGGGCCTCGTCCAGCAGCTCGTCCAGCACCAAGGCTACACTGTATCCGCCGGTGAGTGGGGGCAGGAGGAAGCCCGGCCAGTTCGGGGTCCTCCGCAAACCCATGACATCAGGGTTTCTAGAATTACCAGCCAGCCGTTCCATCCCCCAGGATGGTGGATGCGTTCCATCCCCCAGGATGGTGGGTGGGTTCACTTGCCTCTCCGTCCTGACCTGTAGTTTTTTCCTTTCTCTTCTTTTATTGGAGTGGAACTGCTTTACAGCGTTGTGTTCGTTTCTGCTGTACCACGTACCACGAAGTGAATCATCTGTGTGTGTACATATATTCCCTCCTTCTTGGACCTCCCTCCCACCCCCTGGGTTTTCTGTTTAGAAAAGAGCACTCCCTGTTCATTGTGGATAATCGGGAAGTCACGTGAGGTCTCAAAAGTGGAAGTCGCACCCGTGATCCCACCTCCCAGGGCTGCTGTCTGGCGTCCCCGGGTCTGGGTGCCAGTCTTTATTCCGAGGGCCTCCCCCATCCGCAGGGCCTGTCTGGCTGGACGTGAGCTTCCCTTCAGTGTCCCCACCAGAAACACCCTATTTGCCCGCCTAAGGCCTTGCTGGCTCCCAGAACCTAGCTGGATTGTTTTCTAAGGACAGGCACTCACGGGGTGACTGCTGTGCTGACTTTTCCTCCCTGGAGCTTCCAGCAGCCCAAGTAAGGTGTGGGCTGGCTCCAGGCCACACCCTAGAAGGAAATGATTGTAGGGGGTGACAGTCTGAAGCCCTTAGTGTCCAGGTCCCGCTGCAGGATCCCGAGGGGGACCTTCTTCATGCTGGCTGGGGAAGCCCCCTATTGCCAGGAGCATGGCCTGGGGTAACTGGTGAGCCTGATGCATGGACATGAATCTGGGGCTGCGGGGCAGGTTCTGACTTTGCCTCATCCTGTGCTTCGTAATTCTTCAAAACCTGACTTCTCTGTGAGGAAATACTCTTCTGAGGTGAAGATGGCCCCTTGAACTTTCTCTGGGGGGTCCCAGCGAGCGCCACCCACCAGGACGGGGCCTGCACGCCCTTCTGAGTGTCCCCCATATCCAGGGTATTGCCCTTCCTTATGCACCTGATCCTGGAAGGGTCTAGGAAGGAGGCAGCAGCAGTTATTGTCTCGGGTCCGCAGGATTCGGTCTGAGTCTCCTGGAGGCTACGGGGCTGGGCTGTTTAAGAGTGGGGGAAGCAAAGAGTCAGCAGAGTGGAGTTGAGGAACCCTCCCCACTGTTCTTGTCCTTCCTGCTGGTATTGTCACCTGAACTTCGGATGGCCCATATAGCCAGCTGGAAGCCCCAAGAACCCATGTGGGACTGAGCTGACTCCAGGACAGCCCCCTGCCCACCCCCTCCCACCCCCAACATGACACCAGGATGCTTGCAGCCTCTGGAGAAGCTGGGAGCTGGGGGAATCGTACTTGGCAGCAAGATATATTTCACATACCATACAATCCACCCACTTAAAGTGTCCAATTCCGTGGTTTTTATATATTCACAGAGTTGTGCAGTCATCACTGTGGTTAAATTTAGAACATTTCATCATCCCCAAAAGAAACCCTTTGTGGAGCCAGCTGTTTAAAAATTAACTACGTTGCTTTGAATCAGTAATATACGTTCATGGTACAGAATTCAAAGGGCACAGTGAAAAGAGGGCCCAGCCTTTCGTGACCAGGAATTCATCCCTCCCGAAAGCCACAGCCTGTGCGGAGTTTATTGTCTGTCCTCCCAGAGGAAATCTGTGCGTAAGCGAGCATACGAGAGTACGGACTTTATCTTCCCAGCAAAGAGAGTGATTTTTTTCTTTAATTTTGGAGACAATTGTAGATTTATTTGTAGGTATAAAATATAATACAGCGCGGTCCCATCTCCCTTTCACCAGTTTTCCGCATTGGTAACATCTTATGTAACTACGGTTTTCTTAGCACATGCGTGCTGCTGTAACAAAAATACCATAGACTGGGCAGCTTAAACTACACAGGTTTATTTCTCACAGTTCTAGAGGATGGGAAGTTAAAGATCAAGGTTCCAGTTTCTCACTGTTGAAAGCCCAGTCCTTAGTTCATAGTGACTGTCTTGTCCGCATATGGTAGAAGGCATGAGGGAGCTCTCTGGGGTCTTTTTTTTTGGCCGTGCCTTGTGGATCTTAGTTCCCCGACCAGGAATCGAACCTGCAACCTCTTGCAGTGGAAGCGTGGAGTCTCAACTACCGGGCCACCAGGGAAGCCCCCAGGGTCTCTTTCTTAAGGACACTTATTCCATCCCTGAGGGCTCTATCCTTGTGGCTTAAGCACTCCAGAAGGTCCCACTCTTAAACCATCAGGTTGGAGTTTAGATTTCAGTATATGAATTAGGGGGAGACCCAGACATTAAGTCTACAACAGTAATATGGTATCATAACCAGTGCACTGATACAGTTCCCTTTGACTGTATTTAGAGTTCACCAATTTTACATAGGCATTTTTTAAAGCCAGCTTTTTAAGAATCTGTCTTTATTTGCTTGTTTATTTGGCTGCTCTGGGTCTTCGTTACGACACACAGCATCTTTGGTCACGGCCTGCGAACCTTTAGTTGCGGCACGTGTATCTAGTTCCCTGATCAGGGATTGAACCCGGGCCCCTGCATTGGGAGCATGGGGTCTTAGCCACTGGACCACCAGGGAGGTCCCAAAGACCACTTTTTATTTTCGGAGCAATTTTAGATTCACAGCAAGATTGGGAGGAAAGTAGGGAGACTTGCCAAATCCCCGCTCCGCCCCCATGGTCAGCCTCCCGCCCCAGAGTAGAACACTCGTTCCAGTCCACAAGCCTGCACCCAGAGGCCACCGTGTACGTCTGAGTTCACGGTTTGGGTTCTTGGTAGAACTCTGTGGGTTCGGACGAACGTGTGATGAATGACGTGTATCCACCATTAGCATCTGGTCAGCCTCCCGCCCCAGAGTAGAACACTCGTTCCAGTCCACAAGCCTGCACCCAGAGGCCACCGTGTACGTCTGAGTTCACGGTTTGGGTTCTTGGTAGAACTCTGTGGGTTCGGACGAACGTGTGATGAACGACGTGTATCCACCATTAGCATCCCGTACAGCGTAGCTTCGTGTGTATTTTTTAAAACCCGCACGATAGCATCTGCAGGTAATGGTAGCTCCTCTCTCAGCCTCACTTTTTTTTGTAAATGAAATTATCTATTATAATTGGAGGCTAATTACTTTACAATATTGTGGTGGTTTCTGCCATACATTGACATGAATCAGCCGCGGGTGCACATGTGTCCCCCATCCCAACCCTGCCCCTCCCCGCCTCCCTTCCCATCCCATCCCTCTGGGTTGTCGCAGTGCACTGGCTTTGAGCGCCATTTCATGCATTGAACTTGGACTGGTCATCTGTTTCACATATGGTAATATACGTGTTTCAGTGCTGTTCTCTCAAATCATCCCATCCTCTCCTTCCCCCACAGAGTCCAAAAGTCTGTTCTCTATACCTAGTCTATATCTAGTCTGTGTCTCTTGCTGTCTCGCATATAGGGTCGTCCTTACCATCTTTCTAAATTCCATATATATGCGTTAATACACTGCATTGGTGTTTTTCCCTCTGACTGACTTCACTCTGTATAATAGGCTGCAGTTTCACCCACCTCCTTAGAACTGACTCAGCCTCCCTTTCTGCTGCTGAGGCTCAGTGAAGGGCTGGCCTCTACCCAGCACTTGAGAGGAACGCCCTCTCTGTGTGCTACCTCACCCCGACTCCAGAAGGGGGCGCTGTCCCCCCCTGTTTCGCAGTGAGGAGGCCGAGGGAGCGAGTGGTAACTACCCACCCTCCCCGCCTCCCCCGGGGGCCCTTCTGCTGGAGCTGACCACTCTGCCCCGGTCTCTCCTGCACCCTGAAGTTTGTTTCCCTTCTCGGGCAGAGCAAGCCCCCTTCTTGGTGACTGGACAGTGCTTTTTGTTGGGGTGTGGCTGGGTCACACCTGTGGGTGTCTGGTCACCCCAGGATCTTGTTACCCCAAAAGCAATGATCAGAACGCCTGCATTTTCCTCATTTAGGGGAGACGCCCGGAAGATGCCCTGTAGCTAAGGCTGAAGGTCATCTTGACCTTTCTTGCCAAGGGGGTCCTTAAGAGACGACCGTCCCTCTTCCATCAGCAGAGGGCAACACCAGCATGACTGTTCCTCACTCTCCTCGGGTCCAATTTAGGGCAAAAATGGTGTCGTAGTGTAATTTATATTTCACTTATTACAAATGACGTCAAACATCTTTTTGTGTGGTTAATAACCTTTTGTCAGTCGGTTTTATTTTCTCAGAAAGGTGCGTTTATGTCCGTTTTCTATTGGGTTGTTGGTTTTTTTTCTCTTTGGGCTTCCCAGGTGGCACTAGAGGTAAGGAACTCTACTGCCAGTGCAGGAGACGCAAGAGGTGGTTTAATCCCTGGGTCGGGAAGATCCCCTAGAGTGGGAAATGGCAACCGGCTCCAGGATTCTTGTCTGGAAAAATTCAATGGACAGGGGAGCCTGGTGGGTTCCAGTCCATGAGGCTGCAAAGAGTCAGACACGACCGAGTGACTGAGCACAGCACAAGGGCTCTTTATGTAGAGAGATGGCCATGTAAAGAGAATTAGCCTGAGATATGGGTTGAAAATGTTTTTCCTAGCCTTCTGTCTTTTGATTTGGTTTATGTTGTGCTTTGCCCTTTATACCATGAAATTAAGTCTGGAGGGGTGTTGGTCATGCCCAGAAAGGCTTTCCCTCCTCGTAAAAAAATAGTTTCTTTCCATGTTCTCTTAAAGTGCTCAAGGTTTCATGTTTGTGTTTAAAACTCACCCTTGGAATGTAATTAGAAGGTCTGAGTGAGTCTGGAGGTACTATTTCTGTGCTGATGGCTTCCAGGCAGCTCTTATGGATTGAGGTCCAATCAGGGGACAGAAACCATATGGTGATTTGACCAGAGAAAGGTCAGTAGTTATTAGCAGGGATTGGAATTCCAGGGCGTTGGCCAGTGAGAGGTAAAGAAGACTCTTTAGAACACGGGAAACGCAGATTATCTGGGAGGGTGACTGGGGAAGAGCCCCCAGCGGCCATGAACCAGAAGACAGCGAGGGGCCAAGGTGGTCACCAGGAGAACTTGCTAGAGGCCTGCCTACTGCTGTGCCGGGAAGACTTCCCCACAACCCTTCCTTGACCTTCACCTCCCCGGCGCCCTGAGGAGCTCCGACAGCCAGCAGGGAGGGGATTATGGGCAGGATCCCAGAGCTCCCTGCAGGCAGAAGTGAAGAGGAGCCAGGTCCGGTCAAGTTCAAGGGCAGATGCAGAAAAAGCTCCCCACCCCCAACCTGGGGTGAGGGGCAGGGCAGTGGAGGGGCAGGTCCTTTCTGCTGGTGGTGCTCCCTGACTGGTTTCTGCTCCCCTCTTCCCCCGAGCTGTACCTTCCCAGCTTGGGTCAAATCCTGAGCATCCCCAGGCTGGCTGTTTGGGCTGAGGAGGACCCTTCCCCCAGAATAAGGAGAGGAGTCCATGTGGTTCCTGAAGGGCAGGAGAAGGGCCTGGGCTTTTCCTGTAGGTTATTTACCAAGTGTCAGGACTGCCTTAGGAAGCAATTCTTCTTAATTTTTTGTTTCTTTTTAAAATTTTTCTTTCTTGGCTTTGCTCTGAGGCATGTGGGATCTTAGTTCCCTTATCAGGGATTGAACCCAACACCTCCTGCATTGGAAGCGCAGACTCCTAACCACTGGACCACCAGGGAAGTCCCTAGCCCCATTTTAGAGATGAAGTTACTGAGGCCTCAGAATGGGAAATCCCTCACCAGGGAGCCTGCTGCAGCTGAGAGGTGCTACAAAGGACTCAATCCACATCTTCCCTGGGGCAGGCTGTGCCCTGTCTACCACCCCAGGGACCTGGGGAGAGTCTGTCCTTCAGGGCACACGCGAAGTGATAGCCCTCTGCCCGCTGTGCCCCCTGCAGGGACAGCTGGCAGGAGGTGGGGGGTGGGGGCACGGGGCAGTGCAGACCTGGGCTGTGTCTGGGCCCCAGGGTCCCACGGCCCCTCCTGTGGGGCCAGTCCTTTGCTGCCTGGCTCTGGAGGGCGCATGCTTGTGGGGAAGAGTTCTGTCTACAGCACAGTTTGGGGGCAGTGTCCTCCCTTGAGAAAGGGCACCCTTTCCTGGTTTGTTGAGACGCTGGCCAAGGGGGCAGCTCGGCTGTAGCCCCTCTCTGGTGGGTGGACCCCCCTGCGTCCTCAGGGTTCCCCCAGGAGTGTTTGGAATAAAGAGTGAATTATAGAGATTAGACTTTTGCACCACATGGAAGGAAATGGGGAAGGAAAAATCCCTGAGGAACCTCGCCAGGCGCTCTGGGGTCCAGTGACACGCCCAGGCCGGCAGGGACACTTCCCCGCTGGTGACCGTGGTGCAGGGCCCATCGGGGACCTAAACGCCCTGGCCTGGGGTCACCACTGGTCAGCGGGGCGGCCCCGGCGGCCACCCTGCTCTGCCACTCCGCGTGCCCACTCGCAGGCCACGGCTGCCGCTTCCCGTCCCAGACCAGGAGGGGTCGTGGGAGGAGGCAAGGCGGGCGGGGGTGGCGGGACCGCGGGCCCCGGGGTGCGTGTGACCTCGCTTGGCCTCCCCACAGATCTTGAACCCGCCGCCGTCCCCCGCCACGGACCCCTCCCTGTACAACGTGGACGTGATCTACTCCTGCAACATTCCTGCCGCCGCCAGGCCGTACAGGTACGGAGCCCCCCGCGGCCCCGCGCCTGGCCCCCTTTCCCGGGAGAAACAGGGAGGGGGCGGCGCAGCGCGGGGCGCGCTGAGGTCGGAAAGCACCCCGGGCCCGCGGGTGGGAGCCTTGCGGGGTCCCCACCGCGGCTGGCCGGGTCCCCGAGGGCGCTGCGCTCAGACGGTGCTTGAATCCGGCTGGGGACTGCGGCGGGGCCGGCCCGCGCCGGGGCGATCCTTCCGCCTTCCTCGCGGCGCAGGCTGGGCGAGCTGAACCTGCTGAGCTTCAACCACCCGGTGGTCTCAGCCCGCAGGGCCCGCCCCGCCCCGCCCCGGCGGGCTACCTGATGGAGCACGTGGAGCTGGGCCCCGCTAGGCTTGCCCCCCGCCTCCCGCGTGGAGAGCGGGGTCTGGGGGCGCTGCGGCTGGCGCCTCGCGGTCCTGGAGCCGCGGACCCTCGGGCGGCGCCGCCCGCCCTCTGGTGGCCGTTTGGGGGACTCCCGGGCCTGGAAGGGGAGCCGGCCGATTCCGGGAGGCACCGCTCTTGACCCGGTGGTCACGACCCTGGTCAAGAACCTGCAGGGGCTCCCCAGCGCCTCAGCGTCACAGCCTGTCTCCAGGGCTGTCACGTCCACTCCAGCAGGCCAGCCCCCTCAGCCTCCAGTCCGCTCCGCTCGCCTGTCCTCATTCTGGTCCTGCCTCCAGTACCTTTCCCCTCCGCACTGTCTGTTGGGGACACCCACATGGGGTGTCCTCCTGATGCACCTTCCTCAGCGGCGGGCCCTTTGGAGCCGGCTCCCCCTTCCTGCACACTGTGAGCCCCACCTCGGGCCCAGGCCACAGGGCGATGTCACTCACGGGGGTCATCAGGAGACATCCCCGGGATCAAGACGGAACTGGCTGGTCTCCACTATTTACAGCAATGATACAAGGGGGGATAGCCGTCGAGCACTTTCTGGTGTCGGGCACTGTTTCTAGCACGTTCCATGCAGAATCTCACTTTAATCCTTACTAGTGGCTTTTGAACAGACACCCTTTCATCCTTCCCTTCTCCTTGTCAAGGAGAAACGGAAGCTCAGACAGGTTAAGTAAGCTTAGTCCCAAGCGGGCTCTGGGGGCTTCGTTCTCCATAAAGGTGACCTTGGCCCGGGGCTGCAGTCCTTGCCAGGGCCCGGACTTGGCAGCCTGCAAGGTAAGTGCAGGCACGCGCACCTTGGAGGTGGCGCTGTGGAGGCTCAGGGGGCCCAGGGGCAGATGGATGTGCACGTGGGCCCCTCTGAATGCAGGCTCCCTTTGCCTGTATCCCTTCAGGCCCTACATCATCCGTGGCGTGGCGCCCCCGACCACGCCCTGCAGCACGGACGTGTGCGACAGTGACTACAGCGCCAGCCGCTGGAAGGCCAGCAAGTACTACCTGGATCTGAACTCGGACTCAGACCCCTACCCGCCTCCGCCCACACCCCACAGCCAGTACCTGTCGGCAGAGGACAGCTGCCCGCCGTCGCCCGCCACGGAGAGAAGCTACTTCCACCTCTTCCCGCCCCCGCCCTCCCCCTGCACGGACTCCTCCTGACCTTGGCCGGGCCACCCCGGCCTCTCGGTGCCCCTGTACATAGTTTTAAATATGAACAAAGAAAAAAATATATTTTATGACTTAAAAAAATATATAGTTGGGATTTTAAAAACAGGAGAAATGTGAACAGTGATGGGGTGGGCAGGACAGGGAAAAACTTTGTACAATGGAGAAAATATTTATAAACCTAATTTTTTAAAACATCATTGCCATTCTTTCATGCCCTGTGTGTGGGAGCTGCGTGTCCCCGAGGAGTGAACGGCCCACCCTGGGCAGCTGTCGGAGTCCTGCCTTATCCTCCTGGGCATCTCACCTTCAGGCTCCGCCAGGGAGGGCTGAGACCTCTGGGAAGAGGCCTTCGAGGGGTCAGCTTCGTGGATGCCTGACTCATGCGTGACTCGATGTTTGATTTTATGCTCTGCGATTGCCGTCCTGAAATTCTAGATAATTTTGAAGACCGAGGCCCTGCATTTCATTTGGCACTGGGCTCTGCAGGTTATATACCTGGGCTTCGGGCTGTTCCCTGGCTGGTCCCTCCTACCGTCTGACCTGTGTGTGCCAGCTCAGGGCTGCTACTGCTCATCGAGACACCCCCACCCCACCCAGTGGTCCAGTGGTTAGGACTCAGTGCTTTTACTGCCAAGGGCCCCGTCCAGTCCCTGATTGGGAAACTAAGATCCTGCAAGCTGCATGGTGTGGCAAAAAAAAAAAAAAAAAAAAATGCTCTGGGGGCCCTGCCATCCATGTTGACCCAGTGGATGGTGCTGCCAAGCCACACTTGCCCAGGTAGGGGAGGGAGACCCCAGCCCTCCTGTTCTCCCTGGCCTCCTCCACGCCCATCTCTGCAGACAGGCTAAGAACAGCCCACTCCTCACCGAGACAGTCCATACAAGCTACCTGAGGCCTGCCCTGTGCCCACCCGGGTGTTACTGGAGGAGACACAGGTCAGCCTGGTCCCAGCCTCAGGGGCCCCCAGGCTGCGAGAGTCGTGGTGTGTTGCGAGCAGGCTAGGCTGTTCTAGGGTCGGGTAGGAAGAACCACCTTGGCAGGGTTGCTGCTGCTGCTGCTAAGTCACTTCAGTCGTGTCCGACTCTGTGTGACCCCATAGACGGCAGCCCACCAGGCTCCCCCATCCCTGGGATTCTCCAGGCAAGAACACTGGAGTGGGTTGCCATTTCCTTCTCCAATGCATGAAAGAGAAAAGTGAAAGTGAAGTCGCTCAGTCTGTCCGACTGTTAGCGACCCCATGGACTGCAGCCCACCAGGCTACTCCGTCCATTGGATTTTCCAGGCAAGAGTACTGGGGTGGGGTGCCATTGCCTTCCCCTTGGCAGGGTTGGGAGGAGGGAAAAGGCAACAGCCAGGAAGGGCTTGACCCTCGGGGAGGTGGATGGGAGGTCAGGGGAGAATTGGAGCAGTGCTGGTGTGCCCTCCACTGGAGGGTCAAACCACACAGAGCTGGAAGAAGACTGCACTCCTGACCCCCAAGGCCTGGAGAGTGGGGTGAGAGCCGACGGAGGGGAGTCTGGTGGGCCCAGGGGTCAGAGCTGGGGTGGGCCTGGCTTCTTGGCACAGATGTTTTTTTCAGGTTTTGGCTCTGCTGGGTCTCTGTTGCTGGGAAGGCTCTTCTCTAGTTGCAGGGAGCGGGGCTGCCCTCCAGATGCGATGCGCAGGCTTCTCATTGCAGTGGCTCCTCTTGTCGTGGAGCACTGGCTCCGGAGCACAGCCTCAGTCATTGTGGAGCACGGGCTTAGTTGCTCCGCAGCACGTGGGATCTTCCTGGATCGGGGATCGAACCCGTGTCTCCAGCATTGGCAGGTGGATTCTTTACCACTGAGCCACCAGGGAAGCCCTGGGACAGAATTTGAGGCGACTCCCCTGATCCCTGATGGCCTGGCAGTCCCCCGAGGTCATGGCTCATCAGCCTTGACGGTGGTAGACACAAGTGGGCTTGCTGGGGACGGAGTGACCGGCCGTTGGTGCAGATGAACCATGAGAGTGGGCCGCCCGTCCTGAGTGTTGATCAGGGGTGGGGTCCACGCTCAAGGCCCCTTTGAAATTTATTTTTACTTATAGGAAATGGCAACCCACTCCAGTATTCCTGCCTGGAGAATCCCATGGACAAAGGAGCCTGGGGGCTACAGTTCATGGGGTCGCAGAGTCAGGCTTGACTGAAGCGACTTAAGCATGCATGTATTTATTTGACTGTGCTGGGTCTTAGTTGCAGCACGTGGGATCTGTTTAATCATTCCCTGATCAGGGATTGAACCCAGGCTCCTCACGTTGGGAGTGTGGAGTGTTAGCCATTGGACCAGCGGGAAAGTCCTGAGGCTGCTTTGTAGACCACAGGGGTTGGATCTGCCTCTGCCGGAAAAGCTTCGTCTCTTATCCACTCTGTCAAGGAAGGGTGCCGTAGCCTGCCCCTGGGACTAGAGTAAGGCTTCCGTGAGATAAGCCTCGCCCAGTCGGGGCCTGGCAAGTGGCAGGTCCTTGATCATGGGAGAGGTGACATACTTCCTCAAGGTCGCAGCGCTAAGGACCAGCTGCTCCCAGGCCCAAGTCGGATCTCCTGTCCACAGAGCTGCCTGCGGAGGCTCAAGGCTCCTAACACTCGCCCCGGGCCCTGAGGTGCTCCTTAAAGCACCTGTCTCCGTGCAGCCGGGGCTTCCTAGGTGGCGCTAGTGGCAAAGAACCTGCCTGCCAGTGCAGGAGACT
The DNA here is from genome assembly GCA_006410675.1 of Oreotragus oreotragus. Classification (NCBI taxonomy): domain Eukaryota; kingdom Metazoa; phylum Chordata; class Mammalia; order Artiodactyla; family Bovidae; genus Oreotragus; species Oreotragus oreotragus. The sequence continues at coordinate 239,692 of SJYX01017846.1, forward strand.
TAGGAGATGTGTGCCTGACCTCTGGGTCTGGAAGATCCCCTGGAGGAGGGCATGGCAACCCACTCCAGTACTCTCGCCTGGAGAATCTCAGGGATGGGAGCCCGGTGGGCTGCTGTCTGTAGGGTCGCAGAGTCGGACACGTCTGAAGTGACTTAGCACGGCAATGCAGGCGGCCAGTGGGGGAGGGGGGAGTGGCTGCCTCATGGGGGAGACCCCCCTCTCCTGCCTTCCCTCTCCCTTGGGCATCTAGGGGTCTGGCAGCGGGGTCGGGGTGGGGGCAGTGGCTGGGCTGTGTGCATTGACAGAAGGGGGAACCACCCTCTGAGGTCCTCCCCTCTCTCCTGCAGGCCCCCGGATAGAGCCGTTGCATGGCCTAGGAGCCTGAGGGTGCCTGCCACTAGACCCGTTCCTGCCATGAGAGGTCAGCTGGTGGAGTGGGGTCAACCCTCTGGCCTCCTACCATGTGCCAAGTAAATCTGTCAGCCTTCAGTCAGCAGCTACGGCGTGCAAACTGCACATCAGTCCCACACTGGAGGACCCAGAGAGTAACCAAATGGGACCCTTCCCTTAAAGGTGCTCAAAATTAGTAACAGAGGCAGCTTCCTAAGTTGTGGAAAGCACAATTTTGAGATATCCTGGGGCCTATAGGCAGGAAGGCAGGGAGGGCTTCCTGGAGGAGATGATATCTAATCTGTGTCTTCAGCGAGGGGATGAAGTTAACTGGCTTATTTCATTTAAACTTCACAACAGCCCAGCGAGGTAAATGGTATCCCCGGCTTGTTGTTGAGGAAACCAAGGCTTGGGGAAAAAGAAGTAAAGACAGAATTTTTTTCATTCATTTCTTGAACTCTTCCTTTATCCAGCAAATGTTTCCAACTGGCTCCTGGGTGCTGCTCAATGTGGCCAGAAGGGCATCCACCTTCCCTTTAAACCCTCTCCCTCCGCACTGTCACCCACCACTTGCCAAGGCTCTGCCATCTCTTCTGGAGCCCTGTGGGGTCTCCCTCAGGTAGTGGGCTCCCTCCCCACCGACCCCGTCAGCGGGGATCCATTTGTTCAGCTCAGCCTGCCTCCAACCCCAGGATGGGTGTGGGAGCTCTTCCCTGCCTGGGGTCCAGTGCTCCCTTGGATCTACAGCTGCCCTGGGCAGCTGAACAGAAGCCATGTGCCCGGATCTTGGGCACGTCCACATGCTGGGAACCAGGCTGTGGGCAGCGGAGGGGGCTCTGTCCCCGAGAAGCCTGGGTGGTCGCTGAGCTGGGCGGGCCTGGACCCCGCTTGGCCCCTGCAGCGCCCCTTCTCTGGTGCCTCCAGCCCTGGGACCCGCTGGTTGGACCGTACCCTCCGGGAATGCAGCTGGGGTCCCACCAAGCAATCCCCATACTGGCTCCTCTCCCAGATTCCACTTCTCGGCCTCTCCCTCTTCACTCAAAGGCTGTCTTCTCTTTTCTTTCCCAGCAAGCTCAATGGTGACCCTCATTATTAGCAGTCCTAGTGGTTCTCCTTCCTACCAAGTCCTTTGATGGGAAGGGAAATACTCAAACCCGGACCCCCCACCCCAACCCAGACTGAACCTTAATGCAGTGAAGAAAAGGAAAAGAGACAAGTTAAATTTCCGCCTGAAAGTGGGCCCACCTTCACATCCCGCTAGAGTCTCCACCTTGCCCCCTTTTCTCCAGCCTCAACATGTCGTAGCCCGACCACCCAGCAACCCCCCAGCACTGGCTCAGGGCCTCCCAGGGCATGTCCCCTGCCAGGGCAGCCCCTTTCCACCCCTCGGATCAGGCCTGAGCCCTGGTGACATAACAGAAGGAAAGACAATGTGGATCTTTGTTCTCAAGGCAAGCTCATTCCATCCCAAGCCTTTTCTTTATCCGGAGCTGGTCTTTTCTGAGTGTATTAAAACGTCTTTTCTTTTTCTTTCTTTTTCAGTTGCCTTGGGTCTTGGTTGCTGCACACGTGCTTTCTCCAGTTGCAGTGAGTGGGGGCTGTTCTCTAGTTGGCTTCTCACTGCCGTGCCTTCTCGAGCATACGCTCTGCAGTTTGTGTGCAGCTCTCAGGGCACATGGGCTTCGGCAGTTGCAGTTCACAGGTTCAGTACTTGCAGTACACAGGCTCATTACTTGCAGTTCACAGGCTCAGTACTTATAGTACACAGGCTCACTACTTGCAGTTCACAGGCTTAGTACTTACGGTACACAGGCTCAGTACTTGCAGTTCACAAGCTCAGTACTTGCAGTTCACAGGCTCAGTACTTATAGTACACAGGCTCACTACTTGCAGTTCACAGGCTTAGTACTTACGGTACACAGGCTCAGTACTTGCAGTTCACAGGCTCAGTACTTGCAGTACACAGGCTTAGTACCTGCGGTGCATAGGCCCAGTTGCTCCACAGCACGTGGAATCATCCTGGACCAGGGATCAAACCTACGTCTCCTGCACTGGCAGGCGAATTCATATCCACTGTGCCACCAGGGAAGTCCGAAATGTCCTTTCTTTCATAAAATCACAGTAATAGCAAATAATATTAAAAAAAAAATCATTACTTAATAGGATTAAAAGATGGCAGCTCTGTCTGTTCCCCAAAGTTAAGGAGTCATAGCTGGGTGATGGGCACATGTGTGTTCACTATACTTTCCTCTCTACAGTTAAGTATGTGTGAAATTTTTCATATAATTTTTCTAAAAGTCGAGATGGGTTGAAAATTGAAATATGAAAAATCAAATTACAAAGGGATTAGGGAGCAAAGGGGGAAGGTGGTGATCTGAGAAATCTAGAGGTTTTATGATGGTGAGGCCAATGCAGAACTTTGAAATCACTGTCCTCCGTGAAGCCTGTCAATGGCTCCCCATGGTCCTCAGGAGATAGGCTCAACTCAGATGCCTCCTCTTCCAGGAAGTTCTCCCTGACTTCAACCCTTTTAGTTAGGCTAGGAGCTCATCATAAATGGAGACTTTGGGTGCCCACTTATGTTAGGTGAGGGACTGCATTATTTCATTTAATTATAGTGCACATGGCTCTGTGATCCACCTGAGTCTGGGATGGAGGAGTCTGAAGCAGGTACCAGCAAGTCCTTTGATGATGAATGAGTAAAGGGATTCAGGTATCACTGGGTGGCTGGGCCAACTCCTCTACAAGAGGGCAGTCCCAGCCCTGATTGCCCCCTCCTGCCCACACACTCAGAGGTGTCCCTCTGAGGCACCAACCCCTATCAAAAACAACACTGACTTGTGCCACAAGACTGGAATAGGGACATGCATATGCAAGAAAGGGCTTCCCTGGTGGCTCAGAGGTTAAAGCGTCTGCCTCCAATGCGGGAGACCTGGGTTCGATCCCTGGGTCGGGAAGATCCCCTGGAGAAGGAAATGGCAATCCACTCCAGTATTCTTGCCTGGAGAATCCCATGGACGGAGAAGCCTAGTAGGTTACAGTCCATGGGGTCGCAAAGTGTCGGACACGACTGAGCGACTTCACCTCACCTCACCTCATATGCAAGAAACAGACCAGACTGAGTAGGATGAAGGCTTCGTGCTGGGTTATTTGGAAAGGAAAGGCAGGAGGTAAATAGGCTTAAGACTTCCTCACCAGATAGAAGGTAATGCTGGAAGAAGGAGGCGGTCCCAGCTGCAGAGAAGGGTCACACCAAGGACAATTCTCAGAAGATCCAGTCAATCAGAAAGGTCAGGAGGTCTTTAAAAAGTTTTTTAATTTTTTTAATTTTTGGCCACCCGAGCAGCATGTAAGAGGACCTTAGTTTCCTGACCAGGGATTGAACCCACTAACCCTGCACTGGAAGGTGGAGTCAACCACTGGACCACCAGGGAACTCTAAAAAGAGTTTTTAATGAAATGAACAAGTATTTCCTGAATATCTGTTGAGCTGGTAAAGAATCCTCTTGCAATGTGGGCAACCTGAGTTCGATCCCTGGGTTGGGAAGATCCCCTGGAGAAGAGAATGGCTACGCATTCCAGTTTTCTGGCCTGGAGAATTCCATGTACAGTCCATGGGGTTGCAAAGAGTCAGACATGACTGAGCAACTTTCAGTTCAATTCACTGTGTGCTAAGTACTAGGTAAAGGGGTGAAAAGAGAGTGTAAGTGTTAGTGACTCATCCATGTCTGACTGACTCTTCGCGACCCCATGGACTGTAGCCCACCAGGCCCCTCTGTCCATGGACTATTCCTAGCAAGAAAACTGGACTGGGTAGCTATTCCCTTCTCCAGGGGATCTTCTCAACCCAGGGATCAAGCCCACATCTCTGATGTTGCAGGCAGATCCTTTACCATCTGAGCCCCCAAGGAAGCCTCTGTGGTACAGCAGCAAAGAAAGGAAAAACTAACCTCATGAAGCTTCTGCTCCAATGGGTCTAGAAACAGAAAGCTGCGTTTTCAGTCCTCAAGAGCACACGGTCCGTCTCACTGTTACTGAAAGCATCACATTGTATAGAGTGCTTTTACTGTCCTGGGGTTGCCTGCAGCCGCTCCTGTGCTCCAGGGCAAGCCTCTCTGGTCCAGCACTACTCACAGAGCACAGCCTTGCTGCTCTAAATCCAAACCATCCTTTCTCAAGTACAGCCAGCCCTGAATTTGCCCTCTGTTGCTCTGAAGTTTTTCCTTTGCTTATCCTCCAAAGCTGCCATGCGTCCCTCCCTCCCATTCTTCCCTGCTTCTCCCCCGCCCACCCAGGTTATTTGTATACAGATCCCTCTCCCTAACCCTCTGCATATCTTTTGAACTTGTTGCGATCTTTTGTGCGGGATCTTAGTTCCTAGATTAGAGATTGAACCTGTGCCCTCAGGAGTCAAAGTGCAGAATCCTAACCGCTGAACTGCCAGGGAATTCCCTTGAAATGAATTTTTCACTAGCTGTAGGGCTTTGGGCAAGGCTCCGAGCCTCTCTGAACAGTAGGATCAGGCAAGTAATATCCATCCTTGGTTGCTGCCACTCTAGACGCCCAATACCCTTCAGGGCATGGACACAGGTGTCACCATTATCTATAATCACTGGTAGTTTACAGATAAGATCTGGAGATTTAGCTGTTGTTCAGTTGCTGCAGCAAGCCAGGCTTTCCTGTTCTTCCCTGGAGAAGGAAATGGCAATCCACTCCAGTGTTCTTGCCTGGAGAATCCCATGGACGGAGAAGCTTCGTAGATTACAGTCCACGGGGTCGCAAAGAGTCGGACACGACTGAGCGACTTTACCTTACCTTACCTTACCATCTCCCAGAGCTTTATCAAACTCATGTCCATTGAGTCAGTGATGCAGTCCAACCATTCTCATCCTCTGTCGTCCCCTTCTTTTCCTGCCTTCAGTCTTTCCCAGCATCAGGGTCTTCTCCAATGAGTCGGTTCTTTGCATCGGTGGCCAAAGTATTGGAGCTTCACCTTCAGCATCAGTCTCTTCCTGGAGACTTAGAGGGGTTAGATTACCCAACTAAGGTCGCTCAGCCAGTATGAGTGTGTAAATTCCTTCTGGGCCTCAGTTAATTAACGGGTAAAATGGGGATGATGATTCACTGGCAGTGAAGTCTTTCTGAGTTGCCTTTCAGCCGCAGGTTTGCCGAAGGGAGGAGCTGGGGGACCGATGGGCATGTCTGCACCGGAGACCCAGGTCCCCAGGCACTATGTGTGTGTTAAGTCTCCGGTAGTCCCCGACTCTTTGCGACCCTACGGATTGTAGCCCACCGGGGTTGACCCAGTTCAAGCTGGGCTCTCTTCTCCCTGCCATTTGGCCCGGGGGTGGGGGTGGGGTGCTCAGAGAGTCTGAGTCAGGGAGGTGGAGGGCCAGCTGGGGCCGAGGTAAAGGGGTGCAGAGGGAAGCACTGGCAAGGCAGACCCGGGGCCAAGCCCTGTCACTTTGCTCAGGCCCAGACTCTGGGAGGTAGCTGGGGTAAGCCCCACAGTAAAAGCCTGGCTCCGCTCCGTGAGCCAGAGTGATCATCCCTGACCAAGCCAGTGCCTCCAGAGACCCCTGTCACAGTCTCCCTGCCCGGAGCCCTCGCCAACCCGCACTGAGCCCCGCGGCTCTGTCCTCCGCGTCCTGTGGGTGGAAACGTCACCTGCTCAGAAACACCACCACCACCGCTCTATGGCCTGCTTTGCTTGTGTTGCTCAGGTGGAGTCTGACGTCCGGG
>SJYX01017847.1:0-23324 GCA_006410675.1 Oreotragus oreotragus
TAAGTTAAATAAGCAGGGAGACAATATACAGCCTTGACGTACTCCTTTTCCTATTTGGAACCAGTCTTTCAAGGCAGACAAACTAGGAATTGGGAAAGAGGAGAAACGCAAAGCACTAAACAGAAACAAAGGGGACTGTGATGGCCCTTTTCCATGAGCATGGAGTTTAGGCTCAAAACAGGACTGAAGGAGGAGAGGGAATAATTTAAATCTAAATGAACTTTGAAGTTTTAACTAGTACCCAGGACTGGGCACATCTTAACTGTAGAAGGTTTTTTGTTTTTTATTTTTAATTGCAAAGCATTTTAAGTAACTAAAAGTCACTTAAGATTTTTATTGCCTCAGATAATTAGAAAAGTCATGGTATCAGGCTAGATTGTTCTTAAAGAAGAGAGAGAAGGAATGGGTTTGAATGAAGTTCATGGTCAGGCCTAATTTTTGCACCTGTGCCTTGTGTAGCTCTATGCTTTCAATGTAACCTTTACCTTTCTGCTTTTAGAGATTACTAAGAATATAAACTAAGTGATGAGACTTCCTTTCAGTGTAGCAGCTCAGAAACTCCTTCATGTCAGCATCCTCAGTCTTTATTTGATATCTACACTTTGTCTCTTTGGTCTACAGAAATGAAGCCCAAATCTGGCTATGGAGAAATTCAGTGGGAAAAGTTAGCATCAGGAGAAGATGACAGGATGATGAAGGATCTGAGGTCCTTGCCCCATGAAGAAAGATAGAAGGGCAAGGGGCATATTTAGCATGTGAAAAATGAAGAGTCTGGCACCCATCTTCTTATATCATGGACAAAGGACTCTATTTAATTCCATATGCCTCCATAGAATCTAACTTGAAGCATTCTAGGGAGGAAGAGTAGATAATAACCAACTTACAACTTCAGAATGTCCAGAGCTCTTTTTAAATCCTGGAACCAGGTATACCTAGCAGAGTAAGCTGCCATCTCTAGATATTTGGAAGTGGAGGCTAACTGACTGAACACACGGGATGCCATAGAGGACCCTGCACTGAGGACATTCTCGGATTTCATAGCATAAGATCCCTTGCCCGTGCTGAGGTTTTGGGTGTGGTTAGCATGTCCTTAAAGAGGCACTGCCCGAGAACCCAGACTATCACAGCTCTGCAATTACCACTGTAATATGCACCTGAGGTGCCTGTGCTTGTATCCTTGTGCTGTCACGCCCAGTTTGACCACTGCCCATACTGCAGTTGTGTAGCTGAATCTTGTTTTCCTTTCTGGTTGTAGTAGCTGCAAACAGAAACAAAACAAAAGACAGATGCAGTATTAATTACAAAAATAGAAGGTTAAAGCTTCACCAAGTTTTGATTTAGTGCTCTTAAAAACATCTCTGCATCCATAATGTGTGAAGCGTTATGTCAGTGTCAGCACTGGTTTCACTTTAAAAACTTAGTTTTCCCAAGTTATAAGTATTAATGTATCTGTCATCAAAATAAAGGTTCTGAAATAAAGATTCAGTGTACAAAAGTTAATCTTTCATTGTCATAAAAAAAGAGAAAAGTACAAGTCCTTACCTGTTCAGTGAATGCTTCACCAACATACATCCTGAGGGGAGTTGAGTTTGAAGCCCCAGCAGTGTTCGACATGTCTCTTTGGGGATTTAGTTTCCAAATTGAGACTCTAATAATCTTCTGCTTCTGCTATTTACAATGGGAGTTCATCTGTCAGCATAAAGACACAGCCTTCTCTCTGGCAGCAGAAACAGGGCTTACAAGATACATTCATTCATCCATAAGTATTTTTAAAGATGCAAACATGCTGTTATTTTCACTACATTAAAACACACACACACACACACACACACACACACACACACACACACGTCTCTTCATCTTACACTCCTATCTAGCTAACACTACATTTAACCTGCTTATCAGCCGAGTTTTCCAGGAGTTTTCTAAACTTGTGGTCTTCAATTCTTCTCAAAGAATACTTTATTTAACTCAGTACCTTGAAGATGTCAAATATTCTTAGTGTTAAGATCATTCTCAATATATATTACTATCCCAGCCATGCATACATGCATACTCAGTCACTCAGTTGTGTCCAGCTCTTTGGACTACCCATGGACTGTAGTCTGCCAGGCTCCTCTGTCCATGGGATTATTCTGGCAAGAATACCAGAATGGGTTGCCATTTCCTTCTCCAGGGGATCGTCCCAGCCCCATTTCACTTGCCAGAACCCAGAAGCATATGTGGTTACCAGAGGAGATAAATTTTGACATGAATCTTGAAGTTGAGTTTTAAAATGTAGGCAGAAGGCTGAAAGTGAAGTCCCCAGGTCAGACCCATGGCCTTGTCTGAGTCTAACCACAGAGAGAGTGAACAGAATTCTTCTTGTGGAGTTAGGGTCAGGAACACAGAAGGCAGAAAAAGAATCAACAAAAAAGAGATGAGATGCCAGACTTCCTATGAGAAGAAACACTAGCAGAAACTTAAAAGAAGTATTAATATTTGAGACATTAAATCTCTAATTCGGGGAAGGCAATGGCACCCCACCCCAGTACTCTTGCCTGGAAAATCCAATGGACGGAGTAGCCTAGTGGGCTGCAGTCCATGGGGTCGCTAACAGTCGGACAGACTGAGCAACTTCATCCTTCTGTCTGGTTCTAGAAAATTCTTCCTTTCTAACTAAAACTTTATCTTGTAGCAGTCTGACTGAAAATAATTCAGTCAAAAAAATAATATCTGTACAATGTGTTTTAATAAATGCTGAAAATTATACAAATAGTATTTCCTTCACTAGCAGTTACGAATCTTACTTTACTGTAGTTTGAAGGCTATAAGTACATTGAGCTTTAATGAATCTTTGGGATAAATTATTGATGATCATGAATGCTCTCACACCGAAGCCAATGAGAGCTATACCCCTGAAGTTTCATGAACATAAATTGTGTCTGTATATTATAAGTCTATTAGGAGAATCACAATTTCCTGCTGATGAGAGCTGTGGGTACAATCATTTTGCAACATGGTGGTCAGTTTTCAGTAACCCTTAGGTTATTAGATATTGATCAGATGCATTTTCTTTTTCATGCCACTTCAGGCCTTTGGTGAAAGGGGAACAGAACACAGTAAGTGAATACTGTATGCATGTAGATAGTAAACCACATAAACATGTATCTCCTCAGCAATTGGCATTGAAGTTGTGACAAATCAGGCTCTATCCAGTGCAGTTCCCTGGGGGTATTCAACATTTATCTGGCACTGGTCACTAATATCAGTGTGGATATGTGTCTCATTAGGAGTTGTCTTAAGGAATAATACATAAGGGAAATAATATATAAGGGATGTCTTAAGGAATGCCTTTGGTTGGAAGATAGCCCCTGCTGCTGCTGCTGCTAAGTCGCTTCAGTCGTGTCCGACTCTGTGCCACCCCATAGACGGCAGCCTACCAGGCTCCCCCGTCCCTGGGATTCTCCAGGCAAGAACACTAGAGTGGGTTGCCATTTCCTTCTCCAGTGCATGAAAGTGAAAAGTGAAAGTGAAGTCGCTCAGTCGTGTCCAACTCTTCGCGACCCCGTGGACTACAGCCTACCAGGTTCCTCCATCCATGGGATTTTCCAGGCAAGAGTACTGAAGTGGGTTGCCATTGCCTTCTCCGAAGACACTCCCAGCAGGTCATAATTTATGCACCCAACCCTAATTAAAGATTTCAAAATTCTATAACCACCACCAATGCACATAGAAGCAGAGTTCTTAAATACAGATACTCTGGACTTGTGCAGGGGAACCATGAATAAGCTGGTTTTCTTAGCTGTGAACAAATTGATCTTTACTTTTCCCACCAAGTACCTAGTTACCAAATAGGCAAGTTGTGAAAGTGCTCAGAGTCCTAAGAAAGCAGGGACACCAAAAAGTATCTATCAATCAACTTAAAAAAAAAAAAAAAGGAACAAACTTGAACTTTATAATCAAAGGAATCTGGAAAAACTCCATTTTAATTTCAGCACATACATGAAATTATGTGTTTTATGATTTAGTTGTTTTTTAATTACAAATGCAAGAGGAAGTACCAAATGTTTTCAGTTAGAGCCCTACAAATGTCTTCAGCTGACCTTGTTCTGCACTGAAATGGAAGCAAAGACCCTCTCTAAGCGTGCACAAGTATCCCAGGCTGTGTGCTGGTCCAACAGTGTCTTTGTGACCCAGAAGGTAATTAGTTTGAGCCCTGAAGGATGATTGGATTACCCTTATCGGCACGTGAGCTTGCAGCTCGACAGACATTATTAATGGTCATAAAATTATCTGATCCCTTTTTAACACCAGCCTTAGCGTTTGTCTCCCTGACCTCGTGCAGGAGTTATTCCCACAGGCTGACCAATGTGCTGGGCGAAGATGAATTCCTTTTTATTGGTTTGAAATTTATTGTTCGTTAATTTCATTGATCAAAAGGAATAAAAGATCAAAGAAGGAGTAGCCCATTACATGAAGATACAAATCATTATTACTTTCTTTAATATTTTTGACATTAGCATTAATCACTATGAATTATGGCTGTGCTCCTCTGGACGTAATGTGCAACTTCAAACACATTTTATTTGAACATTGCATTATTGCTCACCATGTTACTTCAGCAAGTTTTCTTTTAGCACAGTTTTTTTCCCCTCATTTGCAACCAAATGGGGGTAAAAGCATCATGCTTGTATCTCTAGAGGCTGTGATCACACATCTGTGTACCTGTATCTGCTTTTGCAGCAAAATACTTAATATTTAATAGACGTGACTGAGCTGTGTTCTTTCCTCAATAAACTACACTGACTTGAAAGGCATATAAATATTCAGGATCTGTGGAATCAACAACAAATTTGACATTTGACGGGGTAGAGGGGGACTTTGAGCCGTGAATGATACGGTTAACGTGAATGATAGGATTGTGCACTTGATTTGAAAATGGGAGGGAAAACATACAAAGACACCTTTAATGCATCTATAAAGACATGCATTTCCTAGCCAAAGGACTGTTTTCCAAGACAATTTTGTGTGGTTATTCTAAAACTAAGTATGAAAGATTCAGTTATACGTGTACTTTGGGGACGATGACTGGGAACAATTCGTTATTTCTTCTTATTCAATACACACCTTTGGTTATTTATAACAAACAGTTTTTTTTTCTTGGTCCTTTTTTTTCTTTCTTTTAGTCCTTTTCTTTGAATGTCTGCCTGTGTGATCAGTTGTGACCTCTTATAACAAAATAGATATGTGAGAGCTAGAGAGATTCTCAAGATTATTCTAGTTACTGCACTTTACAGGTGGAATGCTTGGATGAAGCAGAGATAAAGGGTTTGTCTAAGGATTCACAGTTGGCCAGTATCACTGCTGGCTCTGGAACTACACATACTTGACTCCCAATTTATTGATCTCCAAAATAAGTTTCATTTGTTCTATGGCTAAATTGCTTCAAAGGTATACTGATTGTTTTCAAAATAATTGAAGTTGCCTGTAAATTTGCTTGTGCTTGAAACTGAAGGTCTTTGTCCATCAAATATCAAGTGGAACTCAACAAGCTTTTACACAGCATCTCCTGTCTGATAGGCCCTGTGCTGGGTACTGGAAAAAAGCAAAATGCAAAGGTAGCTTTTGATTTCAAACTTTAGTGAGGCAGACAGACTCAGGTAAAAATCAAATTACAACATACTGTAAAGTATAAATGTTAGAAACTTCATGCTATTCGTGCATGCATTCAAGGAAGAACGATCTAATCTTTTGGCAAGATCAAGAACTATTTCAAGAAGATAATTCTTGAATGTATGAGGTATTGAAGAGAAAAGAGGTATTTTCTTGCCCCCGCCCAAAAAAGATGGTGGGGCATGGCATTCAGAACGGAGAAGAAAAGTTGAATGTGCAAATATCCAGAGATGTGAAAAATTACAGCATGCTCAGAACACTCAGCTGTGCGGGAGGTAAGGGAATGAAGGTACGTGTGGTAGGTGATGGATCAGGCTGAAGAGGAAGACAGCAGCCACATCCTCCACATCATGGCTAAGGAAACTGGCAGAGCCAGAGCCAGGTTTATGCAGATGTAAAGCATGATCTGATTCATGGGTTAGAGCTACCATCATGAGGACAGTGACGTGGGAATGGGACTGGAGACAGGGTGTGTAGCATCTCCTTGGCCCGAGCAAGAGTGCAAGGGCCTGGATTATGACCAAGCATGATCATTCATTAGAGAGAACTTGCCAGCATGAGGAATTATGAGGGAGGAGGAAAAGGCTATCGTGGAGACAGAAGCGTCAAGTATGACTTCCAGACTTAGGACTTCTGTGAATGGCATATGATGTAAAGTGACTTGGAGGTGGGGAAGAAGGGTAAGAATACAGTAAGCTCAGTTTTGAGTATATTGAGCTTGAGGTCACAGCATTCATCCATGAGGTCATTGTGCCCAATCCCCAGTGGGATGTATAGTTCTGGTGAGAAATCTAGGTTGGTGGTATAGGTGAAGGAATCACCAATGTATACTGGCCATTTAAGCTTGTGAAAGATGGTAAACATCCAGAGAGTACTTAGGGAGGTAGCAGTATGGAAGGACACAAAACTCTCAGGGACCCCAAAATTTCTGAGATATTTAAAGGAAGAGCTACTGTATAGAAGTCCACTAAGGCGTGGAAAGTCAGCAGACTGAGATATTAGAAAATAAGGGCAGAGTATTTCAATGTGCCAGAAACCTAAGGTCACAGTAAGATGAGTGCTGAAAAGTGCATTTGACTTGTCCATTAGTGGAATATTGGTGACTTAAGCAGAGGCAGTTCCTGGCATGGTGGGACAGTCCGTTTCAGAGACAAGAGAGGAGATGGGCAAAACCAAGTACAGATGACCCTGGGGGAAAATGTTGAGGTTTTAAGGATGTCAGTTCCCTCACAATTGAAAATCAAAATATCCCTTGATATTTGGCCCTTCAAATCTGCAATTCTACTTCCTGGGATTCAACCAGCCACAGATCACATAATACTGTAGTATTTACTGAAAAAAAAAAAAAAAATCTGTTTATAAGTGGACTCACCCATGCAGCTCATGTCCATGAGATTTAGGGGTCAATTTTTACAGATAAAAGGCTCTAACACAAAGTAGTGATGGTCAGGAAAAATGCAGGAGTCAAGGAGTAGGGTGGGGATAGGCAGATGGGAGTAATTTTAGAGACTGATGGGGACGAAGACTCTGTCTAGACTGGGAGAGACTGGATTTAGAAGTGAGGGGACTTCCCTTGTGGCACAGCTGGTAAAGAATCCACCTGCAATGTGGGAGACCTGGGTTCGATCCCTAGGTTAGGACGGTCCCCTGGAGAAGGAATGGCTACCCACTCCAATATTCTGTTCTGGAGAAAACTATGGACTGTATAGTCCACGGGGTTGCAAAGAGTCAGACATGGCTGAGCAACTTTCACTTTGGGGGATCCCCCATGGTTTAGTGGTAAAGAGTCCACCTGCAAAGCAGGAGACATAGAAGACGTGGGTTCCATCCCTGAGTCAGGAAGATCCCTGAAGAAGGAAATGGCAACCCCCTCCAGTATTCTTGCCTGGAGAATCCCACGGACAGTGAGCCTGCTGAGCTACAGTCCATAGGGTTGCAGAGAGTCGGACATGGCTGAAGTGACTTGGCATGCGTGGGACTATTAAAGGAGGATGTCCCTGGATAATGTGATCCATAGCACAGTGGGAAAGCTGCCTTTGACGAGGAGGAGGGAGCGTGCACACTTTCAGACTACAGAGGAGGATAGTGCGGATGTAGACTTGTTTGAGCAAGAAGTACCATGGAAAACTCCCAAGACATCATTGTTTTGAATAGCAATCCTGACTTACTATGTGACCTTGGGCAACTTTTATGATTTCTCTTTTCTTCAGTTTTTTCATCTGTAAAATCATAACACTAATTATCTAAACCTTATTGAGTTATGTGAATTAAATGAGTTAATGCTTATCTAATTCTCAGTTCAGTACCTAAGGACAATGAAAGTGCTTGAAAATGGCAGCTCTCATGAAGGGATGGCTGAAGAGCTATCATCCTTTCATCTTTCCTGATTTTTTTCATTTCATTCTGCAAGTATAGCTCCTCTCTACTCCCTTTCCTTCCCCCACCTTGGAGCTCTACCCTGGCATTTTCCTCATCCAATTATGTGGTCCTTCTTTAGAGTTGGAAGTCCATTTATTATGAATGGCTCCCTCCTCCTTTTCAAAGGCAGCTTTCCCACTGTGCTATGGACCACATTATCCAGGGACATTCTCCTTTAATATTCCCGCTCACCTCTAAATCCAGTCTCTCCCAGCCTAGAGTCTTCTTCCCCATCAGTCTCTAAAACTACTCCCATCTACCCACCCCCACCCTATTCCTTTTATATTTAAGTTTGTACCTGGTTCAAAGAGAAAGTGCAACTAATCTGTCATTATCAAGCTGTCACTTTTTCCCCAGTTCATTCACTCAGCTTGTTTGCATGTATCAACTGTAAGCCAGGCAGAGAATGAATCACACAGTGCTAAGACACACCTGCCCATTTTGGGACAGCAAAGAGAATGCTACCTCTGGTGGCAAAACAATAGTTATTTGCCCAGACACTGAGCTCTGGACACAAGGAGTTCAGTCTCCACTTTGCGAGAATGATCGTTGCTTGACTCTTCATTTGTGCCTTGAGACGAGTTGAGTGACGGCAGGGGGTAAGTGGAGTAACCCATACTCATCTTGTCTGACCAGTTTTTCCTGGACTGTAAAGATCAATTGTCTTCAACGTGATGCTCAACAATAATTCTTAGAGCTGTCTCACAATTTGTCAGAGTTCCTTAAAACATCCCAATATGGCCACTTACAGTGCACAGAGGAGAAGGTAACTAATCGAACTTGCTGGAAGAAAAGGCAAAAGGGTCCCCTTCTAAATCACAGTCACATTGATAATAACCATGTGTGAGCCCCTGTCTCCTTTCTTCCTGCTCATTCTCTCACACACAAGCACTCCAAGAGGTATAACAAGAGTTTTCCCCCTAAATATTTTGTATATTTCCATGGTGAAAAAGAATCTCATGATTTATTAGTCCATTGAAAACCCATTAAAGATTCACTCGCTTTGATTAAATGGCACCATTTTAAAGGTTAATCAGTGTCATTTTTTATATTTAAAACTTAAAGGTACAGTGCTTCTTACTTACTGAAAATTATCACCAACAAATGGAATGCGAAAAGATGTTGAAATGCATGGTTACTAAAAGTGTGGAATAAATAGTGTGATTCCTTTCTTGGTCATAGTCTATGGGTCAGTACACTACTAATAATACACATTTTTCTCACTTCTAGTAACTCCAAGGTCAGTATGAGTGTCCCTGTTTTTAGTTTGCTCCATGTATCTCTATACTAAGCAGGTTGAAGAATTTCTTCTTTCTCTGTCCTTTGATTTCCAGCAAACTGTTGGTAAATCTGTCATCAGCAAAGTGGAAAACTGTGCCCTAGTCTAATGGAGAAATACTCTGTTTTTCTTTATGTCGCTTTTATTACAATTTTCTTTACTCTCATTATTTTTAATTTTTATTTTATAAATACCTAATCATTCTTCTTGTAAGTAGGAAGAAATCATCACAGACAAGAATAGGGCCATCTTTGACCTTCATCCCCAAGCTAGGTCCCCTCCCAGATTCTTTGCTCAGCTTAGTACACAGATAATCATTCTGCTTTTTACCATCAAAATGGCATTAAGTGGGTGTTCATCTGTACATTTTTCAACCTCTGATATGTCCTAGAGATAGTTTATTTTGCCTTCATAATTTACCATGTAAAACTTACAAAATAATTTCAAATGAGTTTTGGAAAGGTTAAGAAGAAACCCTTCACATGTAAATCAACTATGAGTAGGTATTAGAAGTTAAATCCTGCAACTATTTAAGTAAGCTTTGGAGACCTGGGTTCGATCCCTGGGTTGGGAAGATCCCCTGGAGAAGGAAATGGCAACCCATTCCAGTATTCTCGCCTAGAGAATCCCATGGACAGAAGAGCCTGGTGGGCTGCAGTCCACGGGGTCGCAAAGAGTCGGACACGACTGAGCGACTTCACTTCACTTGATTTAGCAGGTGATAACAGAGAGGCTGGTTTGTATTCTCTCTTGAGATCTTGACAGTCTCCTATCCTGAGGTTCTGTTTTGAAGACTTGCCCCCATTTGTCTGTAGAGAGTGTGGTTTCTTTGCTAATGACTTTCATCATACTAAGTCTTTAGTTGTAAGAACTAAGTGGTGATGTTCTGATGTGATTACCTGGTTTTTGCTTTTCAATGAATTCCTGCATCAGGGAACAAGCATCCTCTTTTAATATAATGAAAGCACACTGTGTTGGATAACTGATCTGTGCTTCTTCTCTAGAGAGAGAAAGAAGAAAGACGCTATAGCAAATGCCTGTACACAGCATGCTCTTTTCTGTGTAAAACGTATTGAAGAAGCAACACCACTTTGATAGTGCTATGCTTGGCTCTGCCACAGATAGAAGAATTCAATAAGAAAATTTTAAAAAATCTAGATGAATTTAATCTGTATTCATGAATAATTATTTGGCTATGATTCCCTTGTTTACCAAGTAATTATGGTTTTAAAATCTGTTTGGGTTAGCATTTAGCATTTCTCCATCCAAGGGAATCATAACATTGATGGAATATCTATCAGCCCATTCTTATGAGCTAAAGTAATTAAAAAATTCTTTATTATTCTCTGAATGATAGTAACTTATAATAAATTTGAAATGAGTTGTTCAAATATTGACTATCAAAGCAGTGTCCTTCTGCTTTCTGAATAAGGCAAGGGAGAGGGTGGGAAGAATTTGAGGAGTTTTATAAGTCTTTAATGACACTCATGATTTCAGAATCACCCATACATTGGGAAAAAAAAGGAATAAGAGATTTAGGCACAGCACACATACCAAGGAACAAGCACAAAATTATATGCAATGTGATCTCAATATTCATCAGATCTACGTAAATGAACTTCGAATCTGAACTTCAGAAGCATGAAACTACAGGGCTGTTATGCAGCGTCATGGGCTTCCCAGGTGGCTCAGTGGTAAAGAATCTTCCCGCCAGGGTAGGACACGCAAGAGACATGGGTCTGATCTGTGGCTTGGGAAAATCCCTGGAGTGGGAAATGACAACCCACTCCAGTACTCTTGCCTGGAAAATTCCATGGGCCGAGGAGCCTGGCAGTCTGCTGTCCATGGGGTTGCAAAGAGCCAGACACAACTGACAGACTGGGCACCATGATACGTGCTTCAGTACTTCTCCTCTCTGACTAAGTTAAATCAGGAAACCCACCCTTTTGAAAATGTGCCCCATCTCATTGCTTCTGTTGTCTTAGTGGCTAAGTCCTGTCTTATTCTTTTTTTGACCCCATGGACTGTAGCTCATCAGGCTCCTGTGTCTATGGAATTTCCCAGGCAAGAATACTAGAGTAGGTTGCCATTCCCTTCTCCATGGAATCTTCCCCACCCCAGAATCAAACCCACATCTCCTGCACTGGCAGGCAGATTCTTTACCACTGAGCCACGTGGGAAACCCATCTCATTACTAAATGTAAATGAACATCCATTTATAAAATTGTTACTGTTAAACAAAAACACCTATTTGTGCTACTTTCTATCTTGAGTTACTTTCTAAATTAGGTACAACTCTGTAGGAAATTTAAAAAAAATTCTTCCAACAAAATGAGAGCATTGAACCAAAGTACATCTCGTATCTGACTGCTACCGCTGTATAGGAATTCTAAGTTAGCTATCATTCCAATAAACAGTTCTTGATTTGTTTTCCTTTGAAAATGTTGTTTGAAGCTATTTAGAATTTTTTGCAAGTGAGGATGGTAGAGTAGAGATAGGGGTTCTCAGCAGGTACTAGGAAAATCGTGTACTTTTTTTTTTTAAGAACCACAATGTTGAAACTACGTAATTACATAGTAACTGTTGACCTTGTAATTACACTGTAAGTACCTGTAGTGACAAGATAAATGCATGGTTATTTCAGTCTTTTAAACTATAGGGCTATCATGCGACCCTAACAATGTAAGCTACATAGTAATTTATTTGTAGAATAAATAGTGCTTATCCACAAGTAATACCCACACATGTGTGGTGCTTGCTACACAGACCCATAGAAAGATGGCAAATCAGTGCCCTCTAGACACTTTTATTGAAATGCATGCACAAGCCACATGCATCCATATCACTAGAATTATTTATTTGTGGACCATCTTGGGGGGGGGGTCTTAATCACTACCCTTTTCCTAAAATGCCTTGGTCTCTACATAAATAGAGTCAGTGCTTTTTATTGATCATTCTTTTTGATGTTGTTGCAACAGCATGTAATCATATGGTTTATTGACTGGGCAGTCCTCTTGTCTTTATGGATTTCCTTCACGCAAAGGCACTTTTGTAAAATTTAAAGAAAAAAAAAGCACATATATCAAACAACATTTTAACAAGTTTTAAGTGATTGTCTTTATCTGATTTTGCACTAGAAATAATAGTTGTGAAGAATTTTCTAAATCATAAATGCCTTTGTAATGTAAACACTAATGGGTGGGTTAGTGCTAAACTTTACTGAATGCATATTAAGCCCTAGGATATCATGATAATTTGACCATGTCTACTAAAGTTCAGATTTCAACATACTGAATGATTTTTTGACAATTTCATAAGAATTGAGAAGACAGATGACTGCTTTTCCAGTCACTTATTCATTCAAGATATTTGTTTTCAGTCTCTCCATTGTACCAGATACTACACTACGTAGTCTTTAGTGACTGAGTATAATGTGAAAGAAAATTGAACCATTTACTTCAATCTATTGAATAAAAATTACTCCCTTTGTTGTTGTTGTTTAGTTGCTGGGTTGCATCCAACTTTTTTTGTGACTTCATGGACTGTAGCCTGCCAGGCTCCTCTCTGCATGGAATTCTCCAGACAAGAATGCTGGAATAGGTTTCCATTTCCGCTTACACGGTATCTTCCCTATCCAGGGACAGAATCTGTGTCTCCTGCATTAGTAGGCATGTTCTTTACCACAGAGTCACCAGGGAAGGCCATAAAAATTATAGGAAGCATTAAGTATAATAGAAATCAATTAAAGGCATCCAGTCATAAAAGCAAAGGAGGGCTAGTGATGAAGGAGAAGAGTGTTCCAGGCTGGGTGTACAGTGTGGTACACCTATCCCTGGACAAAGGAGAAATGGCATGGGAAATTTGAAGCCTCTAAGTCTGGAACTTGGAGTTTGAGAGGCTGAGCTTGTGAAGAAAAGATTCCCAAAGACAGGCTGTTTGGGAACAGGCTCTTTGTTCTTCAAGCAACCTTAAAGCGGGGCATTGGGATTTCATCCCAAGGTCAATAAGCATTAAAGAATGTAAACAGAATGTAACACCTAGAACATCAGAAGTCCCTCCCCTATTCTGACTGCATAGTTCTTCATTCTGGAATGTTGAGTGCTGCCACCCTTAGTTAAAACCGTACGTTTGTCTGGGTCCAGTGTAAATGTAAAGTTGGTTAGATTGATGACACTGGAAGAACCAGTCTTGAACTATTAATTGGCCCAGGTATAGTCAAGATGATTGGAGAAGGAAATGGCAACCCACTCCAGTATTCTTGCCTGGAGAATCCCAGGGATGGGGGAGCCTGGTGGGCTGCCGTCTATGGGGTCACACAGAGTCGGACACGACTGAAGTGACTTAGCAGCAGCAGCAGCATAGTCAAGATGCTTATAATTGGATCCTGAACTCGATGTATCGCAGATTAGTGTTTATCAGTGCTGTAGGTGGAAGTTTGTCAGCCTGAAGGTGGTTTCAGCTCATGAGACATGCTTCAGTCTTCCCTTGTCTGAAACCTTGAATCATTCAATAAATAAGCCACTGGCATTTTCCCCCTGTGGCCTCTGTGTTGATCCTCTAACCACCACTCAGTTTTCACATGGAGTATTTGTTCCTTTTTCTGACAAGGGTTTGCAAGCGAACCTCCCTAGGAGAGACTATATATGTGAACCACTCCGAAGGGCTTATGGAAAGCTAAATCGGGACTGTTTTTCTTAGCACATCAGTGTATGATCAGGAGAAAAGAAGAAAAAAAGCAAAAGGCAAACTTTTGTTTGGATTCAAATGTCATCTTTGCCTGTGCCGCGTTTATTTTTATTTCCTCTCTGACAAGGAATGTTAACTTTCCAGGAAAACTCAACTTCTCTAAGAACAGCCAACACAAACAATTTTTTTAAGGTGTGATTTTCCTTGAGGCTGTGATTTTATCGTTTGGAGGGAATGGCGAGTTGGAATAAAAGAAAGCTTGGAGTGTACATTTCCTTTACTAGGACATCAGTTTGCATCATGCTTTGGATATTGTAGCTATAGTTTTCCAGTCCTTTGGCTTTTAGGAGACCCTGATGTGAAACAAAATGGAAAACTCTATTCACATTCTCTTTGGGTCAGATCTCCAGGAAACATGGGGAAGGTGAGAGGAACTTCTGCTTGCTCATGACATACTCTAGACAGACATGATCTCTGAACATATTGGCATGGTCAGCTTTTGATATTGGGGCAAGGTGTATATTCTGAAATGAAAGCAATAAAAGGGAAAAACAATGTCTATTTGGGTAGCTTGTTCTCAAAATGGTTTTTTATATGAAATGTTCAACTAAACAAGGATCTGAATTCCCTAACTTTGTGACTTTGTATCTTCCATATTACAGATCAAAGACAATATACTGTTGTTGTTCAGTCACTAAGCTGTGTCTGACTCTTTGTGACCCCATGGGCTGCAGCATACCAGTATATATAAGACAATATATATTTATTTATATTTTTTCAATTCATTTAAAGGTTAAGTAGATTTCTCTATTCTTTCAGTATGTTAAGAGAGACCCATATTCTCTTGCAGGATTTTCTTAGTACTTTTGAATTTGAATGAATATCTTCTGCTTATAATATGTATATATTTTACAATTTGTAGCATTAACAATTGGCAGGTGAAGCCATTCATGTCCTCTGTTTATTATGACAAAAGATTAAGCTCATTAATAGATGGTGTTTGCATTTTAACCCTATCTTCCTATTTCTTTTATAATCATAAACTGTATCAATGACAGTTATTTAAGAAAATAGGCAGAATAGGAAAGGTGGAGATTAGCTCAAGAATATAATTGCACTAATATTTATAATGTGTGACATCTTGAATTCTACCCAATACTAGAGCTTTACTTTTTCTTTGAACTTTTACTATTAATGATATTCAGACTGCCCAAAAAAAAAAAAAAAAAGGTTGAAATGCCAACATCATATTGGAAGACAAATTTACATTTCATTCCCAACACTGTAATTTAATAAAAGTTTTATGGTGTTATGGGTACTTAATTATGCTCGAAGCAGAGCTGGAATTTAACATTGTTCCACATACAGAGAAGATTTGGTGGTGCTTTATTTTAAAAAGATCCTTTGAACAAGCTTTGTAGTATGTGATACACCAAATATGCTGCTTTTAAAAGACACTTTGGAAAATAGTGAATTACTTAAATTGTATTTCATTTCTGTTACAGACAATAAACTCTTATAATTCACTTAAGGTGATTTAATATCCGAGGTTACTGGATTATCATACGTTGAAATATATTCATTCCTCTTAGAATTGCAGTTCTGTTGATGTTACTGTGATATAGACTGTGCACGCAGCTTTTATATTGTGAGCTAAGACATGAATTTTCTCACATTTTTTAAAAGTAAACACTATTTAATTCTCCTGAGCACCCTTGGAGATAGTTTTTACCACCCCTTCCCTCTTCTCATATCTAATCAGCAGTTCTATTGGTTAGATCTTTTTAAAACTCAGTGAGAATCATGTTCTCCTCCTCTAGTTAAGATTGTTCTAAGCCTTCTTCCCCAGTATGGACAAAATCTCATCCAGACTGCCGCTTACAGTTCTCCAGTCTGGCCCCCCTCCTTTCACTTGCATCTCTCACGTCCCAGGAAACTCCAGTTCTTGGAACAGGACCTCTCTGCACCCTCATTGCTTCATGCGGTTTCCTCTGATAGAATTCTTTCCCTTCTCCCATTTCAACCTGATTTTTTTTTTTTCATCTTTCCAGACTTGACCCATATGCCACCTCTTTTTCAGACAAAAGTTTTTCTCCAACATTGGCTTCCTTTACTATATTCTTTATTTTCCTTTACATTTAAACTTACAAAAGATTTTTTTTTCTTACATATGTGACATCTCTGTGTGAACTTCCAAGATCCTTGTCAGAAGACTCCATATCTCACACGTGCCCTGAAGCACTTACCTGTACAATGTCTTCTACACGGTAGCCACTTCCTTGTTGTTTATGGAATGAATAGAATGACATTTGGAGCAGATGTTTGTAGGTGCTGAAAGCTACTGAGTGACCACCTCTTTTCCTTTGAATAAATTTTACTTAATGTCTCCATTTAAACTGATTATAGTATCAAAGCTACAACTCTAAACTATTAACAACTATTACCCTTATGTATGCACCAACTCTTTCATCTTTAGGAATTCCTAATTGGTTGAAAGTGTCCATTTATCCATCCACTTTATACAACAGAGTATTTATCTTTTATGCTAACCACTTCATCATTTTGTATGGTTGCATAACTAACACAGGTATTCCCAGGCATAGCCATTTTGAGAGTGAGGTTTTTTTTTTTTCTTAATAAACTTTCTTTTTAAAAGCAATTTTAGGTTCCCAATAAAATTAAGAGTTCCCATAAATCCCCTGTCCTTAACCACTTGCAGTCCCCTTCACTGTCAACATACCAGACCTGAATGGTGCATTTGTTTCAACCTGTGAACCTAAATCGTAGAAGGAAATGGCAACCCACTCCAGTATTCTTGCCTAGAGAATCCCCTGGACAGAGGAGCCCTGGTAGGCTGCCATCTATGGGATCACACAGAATCAGACATGACTGAAGTGACTTAGCAGCAGCAGCAGCAGCAGCAGCAATAAACCTAAATTGACATTTCATGACCAGTAAAAGTCCATAGGTTACATTAGGGTTCACTTTTGGTATTACACCTTCAATGGATTTCAACAAATGTATAATAACATGTGTATCTACCACTACAGTATCATGTAGATTAGTTTCACTGCCTTAAAAATCCTCTGTGTTCTACCTATTAATCTTTTTTCCTCCACACTAACCACAGGCAACTACAAAACTTTTTACTGTCTCCATAGTTTTGCCTTTTCCAGAATGTCATATAGTTGGAATCATGCAGTGTGAAGTGGTTTCAGACTGACTTCTTTCACTTAGTAATAGGATATAAAAATCCTCCATTTCTTTTCATGACTTGATTGCTCTTTTCTTTTTAGTGCCAAGTGAAATTTCACCATCTAGACGTACCACAGTTTATCCACTCACCTACTGAAGGACACCTTGGTTGCTTCCAAATTTTGGTATTTATAGATAACACTGATATAAACTTTAATGTGAAGATTTTGTATAGAAATAAATTTTCAGTTCATTGAGGTAGATACCAAGGAATATGAATGTCAGATCTTATGGTAAGCATATATTTAGTTTTGTGAGAAACAAACAAACTTTCTTCTAAAGTGGCTGTATCATTTTGCATTCACATTAGCACATGAATTAAAATTTCCTGTTGCTCCACATTCTCACCAGCATATATTGTCAATGTCCTGGATTTGGGCCATTCTAATAGGTGCATAGTGATATTATTTTTCATTTGTAATTCCGTAATGACATATGATTCAGAATATCTTTTCATATGCTTATTTGCCATCTGTGTATAGATTTTGCTGAGGTATCTGTTCAGGTCTTTTGCCGATTTTTAAAATAGGGTTGTTGTTTTTTGTTATTGTTATGTTTTAAGAGTTCTTTTATATTTTGGATAATAATGTGTCACATTTATCAGATTCAGATGTGTCTTTTGCAAATACCTTCTTTCAGTCTGTGACTTCTATCATTCTCTTTACATTTCTTTCATAGAGCAGAATTTTTTTTTAAAGTTTAATCAAGTTGAGGTTATCAGTTATCTATTTCATGAATCATACTTTTGGTGTTGTATATAAAAATTCACACCCATATCCAGGGTCATCTAGTTTTACTCTCTGCCTTCTAGGAATTTAATAGTTCTGTGTTTTACCTTTAGATCTATGATTACCTTGACTTAATCTTTGAAGGGAGTAAGATCTGAGTTTAGGTGTATTTTTTTGTATGCCATGTCTAGTTGTTCTACTACCAATTGTTACCTTTGCTCTCTTGTATAGCCTTTTGCCTTTATTAAAGTTTAATTGACTATATTTATTATAGTCAATATATATATATTTATATATATATATTTATATATTTATGGGTCTATTTCTGAGTTTTCTATCCCACTCCATAATTTATTTGTTCTTTCACAGTAATACAGTGTCTTGATTACTATAACTTAATAATAAGATTTTGATTGTGATTACATTGACTCTCTATATAAAATTTAGAACTGACCTCATGATAAGACCAAGTCTCCTATTCATAAATACAGAATCTCTATTCATTTAGTTCTTCTTTGATATCTTTTATCAGAGCTTTGAACTTTTCCTCAGATGCTTAACTCTAAGTAATATATTTATTAATATGCATAGAATTGTGTTTTCAATTTCAAATTTCATTTATTAATTGATGGTATATAGTAAAATGATTAGCTTTTGTATGTTAACCTACATCCTGTAAACTTGCTATAATTGCTTATTAGTTCCAGGACATTCTTTGTTGATTCTTTTGGGTTTCCTACATAGATGATCATGTCATTTACAAACAAAGACTATGTTATATTTTCTTTTCTAATCTATATAACTTTCATTTCCTTATCTTGTCTTAATTCATTATCTAAGACTTATAGCCAAAAAGCAATAGTGAGAAGGGACACCATTATTTTTTTCCCTAATCTTAATAGTAATGCTTCAAGTTTCTCATCATTAAGATGAATGTTAGCTGTATTTTTTAAAAATACGTTCTTTATTAAGTTGAAGAAAATATCCACTGTTCTTAGTTGGGTGAGAATTTTTTTTTTTTAATCATGAATGGGTGTTGCAGTTTGTCAGGCTTTTTCTGAACTTATTGATATGATCATGTGATTTTTCTTCTTTAACCTTTTGATGTGATGGATTACATTAACTGACTTCTGAGAATTGACTCAGCCATGTATACCTGGGATGAATCACATTTTATCATGTACCATTCCTTTTTCTACATTTTGGATTCAGTTTGTCAATATTTTTTGGATATTTTTGCATCTATATTTATGAGTGATACTGGCTTGTAATTTTCTTGTAATGACTTTGTATTAGGGCAGTGTTGGCCTCACAGAATGAGTTATAAAGTATTTTCTCTGCTTATATCTCTGGAAGATATTGTAGAGAACTAGATAGAACTAGTATAATTTCTTCCAAAATGTTTGATAGAATCACCAGCGATTCCATTAGGACTGAGTTTGTGTGTGTGTGTGTGTGTGTGTGTGTGTGTGTGTGTGTGTGAAGGTTATTAAGGACTATTTCTTTAAGAGATATAAATTTATCCAGATTGCCTATTTAATCTTGTGTGAGTTCTGACAGATTGTGTCTTTGAAGGGATTGGCCCATTTCATCTCTGTTGTCAAATTAAGGGCATAGTGTTATTCATAATATTTATTATTATCCTTTTAGTGTCCATGGAATCTATATCGTGTCCTCATTTTCATTTCTGATGTTTGTAATTTGTGTCCTCTCTCTGTTTAGCTAGAATCTCATTGATCTTGATTGTTTCAAAGAACAAGTTTTGGGTTTAGTTGATTTTCTGTCTTGATTTCCTGTTTTCATTATCATTGATTTCTGCTAATTTTTGTCATTTGTTTTTGTCTGCTTACTTATAATTTTATTTGCTCTTATTTTTATATTTTATAAGGTGGAAACTTATTGATTTGGGATCTTTCTTCTTTCCTAATATATAAATTCGGTGCTATAAATTTTATTTTAAGCTTTGTTTTAGCTGTATCCTATGCATTTTGATAAGCTGTACTTTCATTTTCTTTTAATTCAAAATATTTTGAAAGTTCTCTTGAGATTTCTTCTTTGACCATGTGTTACTTAGAAGTGTGTTATTTAATCTATGTGTATTTTAGGATTTTCCAACTATCTTTCTGTTACTGCTTTCAAGTTTAATTCCATTGTTGTTTGAAAGGAGACATTTTGTTTTTTGTATATATTTTAAAATTTGTTATGGTATGACCCCGAGTGGGTCTATCTTGGTGAATGTTCCATGAGAACTTGAAAGTTTCCTTCCCTTCTCTGAAATTAATATAGCTATTTCTACTTTCTTTTGGTTAGCTAATCATCATAGTATATCTTTCCACATCTTTACTTTTAATGTATATGTTATAAAGACCGTATAATTGGGTCTTGTTTTTTAATCTGCTCTGACCATTTCTGTTTTGTAATTTATGTATTTAGACCATTGACTTTTAAAGTAATTATTAATATAGTAAGATTAATATTTACTATATTCTTACTCTTCTCTGTTGTACATTTTCTATATTTCTATTTTTGTGTTCTTTTTTATAATTTTAGTTGATAATTTATATGATTCTGTCTTCTATCCTTTGTTAACATATTAATTGTGCTTTTTTATTGGTTGCCCTGAGTTTACAGTATATATTTAAAATATCCAAGTTTAGATTCATATAATACTATATCCCTTCATGGGTATTGTGAGAACTTTATAACAAAATATCCCTAATTCCTCCATCCAGGTTCTTGTATCATTGCTATTATTCATTCACTTATATGTATTTCACTAATATATAAGCTTACCTAAGGTATTTACCGGAGAAGGCAATGGCACCCCACTCCAGTACTCTTGCCTGGAATATCCCATGGACAGAGGAGCCTGGTGGGCTGCAGTCCATGGGGTCACTAAGAGTCAGACACGACTGAGCGACTTCTCTTTCACTTTTCCTTCTCATACACTGGAGAAGGAAATGGCAACCCACTCCAGTGTCCTTGCCTGGAGAATCCCAGGGACGGGGAGCCTGGTGATCTGCCATCTATGGGATTGCACAGAGTCGGACATGACTGAAGTGACTTAGCAGCAAGGTATTTACATACCTACATACACAAAAGTATACCTAGTCAAATCAGTTCAGTTCAATCACTCAGTCATGGCCAGCTCTTTGTGACCCCATGGACTGGAGCACACCATGCTTCCCTGTCCATCACCAACTCTAGGAGCTTGCTCAGACTCATATTCATCAAGTTGGTGATGCCATCCAACCATCTCATCCTCTGTTGTCCCCTTCTTCTCCTGCCTTCAATCTTTCCCAGCATCAGGGTCTTTTCCAGTGAGTCAGTTTTTCACATCAGGAAATGGCAACCCACTCCAGTATTCTTGCCTGGAGAATCCCAGGGATGGGGGAGCCTGGTGGGCTGCCGTCTATGGGGTCACACAGAGTCGGACACGACTGAAGTGACTTAGCAGCAGCAGCAGCAGAAAAAGTATTGGAGCTTCATCTTTAGCATCAGTCATTCCAATGAATATTCAGGAATGATTTCTTTTCGGATTGACTGGTTTGGTCTCCTTGCAGTCCAAGGGACTCTCGAGTCTTCTCCAACACTGCAGTTCAAACACATCAATTCTTCGGCATTCAGCTTTCTTTGTAGACCAACTCTCACATCCATACATGACTACTGGAAAAAACTATAGCTTTGATAAGATGGACTTTTGTCAGCAAAGTAATGTCTCTGGTTTTTAATATGCTGTCTAGGTTGGTCATAGCTATCCTTCCAAGGAGAAAGTGTCTTAATTTCATGGCTGCAGTCATCATCTGCAGTAATTTTGGAGCCCAAGAAAATGAAGTCCATCACTGTTTCCACTATGTCTCCATCTATTTGCCGTGGAGCGATGGGACTGGATGCCATGATCTCTGTTTTTTGAATGTTGAGTTTTAAACCAGGTTTTTTTCACTCTCCTTTTTCACTTTCAAGAAGCTCCTTAGTTCCTCTTCACTTTCTGCTGTAAGGGTGGTATCATCTGCATATCTGAGGTTTTTGATATTTCTCCCAGCAATCTTGATTCCAGCTGGTGGTTCATTCAGCCTGGCATTTTGCATGATGTACTCTGTATAGAAGTTAAATAAGCCAGGTGACAAAATACAGCCTTGATGTACTCCTTTCCCGATTTGGAACCAATCCATTGTTCCATGTACAGTTCTATCTGTTGCTTCTTGACCTACATACAGGTTCTCAGGAGGCAAGTCAGGTGGTCTGGTATTCTTGTCTCTTTAAGAATTTCCCACAGTTTATTGTGATCCACACAGTCAAAGGCTTTGGCATAGTCAATGAAGCAGAAATAGATATGCGCCAAATAATTGATAATCAAATACATTCTTGTTATTATTATATTGAACAAATTGTTCTTAGATTAATTAAGAAAAAATAAAGTTCTATTTTAATTTTATTTATTCATTTTTTAATCCTCTTTTTAATGTAGATCTAAGATTTTAACCTATATCATTTTCATTCTCTCTAAAAAAGTTTAACATTTTCTTTCAAGCTAGGTCTACTGGCAACATACTCTGCATTTTACTTGTCTATTAAGGTCTTTATTTCTCTTACACTTTTGAAGGTCAATTTTTCAGGGCATAGAACTCTAGGTTGGTAGGGTTTTTTCCTCCAAAAACATTAAGTGTTTCAGTTTTTTCTTTTCATGCTTGCATGATTTCTGCAGATAATTTAAATATAATTCTTATTTTGCTCCTCTGTGTGTGTTTCTTTTTCCTCTAGCTACTTTCAAGACATTTTATTTTTGTTTCCTAAAATTTGAATATATGTTAATTTTAGTTTCTTAGGTGTTTATTCTGATGGTATCTGCTTTTGCTGGATCTGTGGTTTGTTATTGACATTAATTTTGAGGAAATTCTGAGTTCTTGTTGCTTTAAGTATTGTTTTTGTTCCATTCTTTCTTCCTTCTCTGTTACTCTTATTATTCATATGTTATACTTTTGTACTTGCCTCACCTTTCTTCCGGGGAAGGCACTGGCACCCACCCCAGTCCTCTTGCCTGGAGAATCCAATGGACGGAGGAGCCTGGTGGGCTGCAGTCCATGGGGTCGCTAACAGTCGGACACAACTGAAGTGACTTAGCAGCAGCAGCACCTTTCTTAAATATTTTTTATATTTTTTTTCCCAGAACTTTTTTTCTCTTTCTTATCAGTATAGAAGTTTCTACTGACATATCCTTTTGTTTAGAGATTCTTTCCTTGGTCTTGTGCAGTCCACTAATCAGCCTATCAAAAGCATTCTTCATTTATATTAATGATTTTGAT
>SJYX01017848.1:0-21675 GCA_006410675.1 Oreotragus oreotragus
ATTTGAAAAGACCCTGATGCTGGGAAAGATTGAGGGCAGGAGGAGAAGGGGGTGACAAAGGATGAGGTGGTTGGATGGCATCACCAACTCAGTGGACATGGGGTTGGGTAGACTCCCGCAGTGGGTGATGTACAGGGAGGCCTGGCATGCTGCGGTTCAT
The DNA here is from genome assembly GCA_006410675.1 of Oreotragus oreotragus. Classification (NCBI taxonomy): domain Eukaryota; kingdom Metazoa; phylum Chordata; class Mammalia; order Artiodactyla; family Bovidae; genus Oreotragus; species Oreotragus oreotragus. Next base: position 161 of record SJYX01017848.1, read on the forward strand.
GGGGTCACAAAGAGTCGGACATGACTGAGCAACTTAACTGAACTGAAATCAAAACTACAATGAGATATCACCTTGCACTGGTCAGAATAGCCATCATCAAAAAGTTTACCAAAAAAAAAAAAAATGCTGGAAAGGGTGTGGACAAAAGGGAATGCTTTTGCACTGTGAGTGGGAATGAAATTGATACAGTGACTATGGAAGATGGTATGGAGATTCCTTAAAAAAAAACTAAGAGTAAAACCACCACATGACCCAGCAATCCCACTCCTAGGCATATACTTTGAGGAAACCAAAATTGAAAAAGACACATGTATCCTATTGTTCACTGCAGCACTATTTATAATAGCTAGAACATGGAAGCAACCTAGATGTCCATCGACAGATGAATGGATAAAGAAGTTGTACATATACACAATGGAATATTACTCAGCCATAAAAATGAATGCATTTGGGTCAGATCTGATGAGGTGAATGAACCTAGAACCTATTATACAGAGTGAAGTGAGTCAGAAAAGAGAAAGATAAATATCGTATTCTAATACACATATATGGAATCTAGAAAAAAGGTACTGAAGAACTTATTTGCAGGGCAGCAAAGGAGAAACAGATAGAATAGACTTCAGGACATGAGGAAAGGAGAGGAGAGGGTGAGATGTATGGAAAGAGTAACATGGAAACTTACATTACCATTTGCAAAATAGATAGCCAATGGAGATTTGCTGTACGGCTCAGGAAACTCAAACAGAGGCTCACTATCAACCTAGAGGGATGAGATGGTGAGGGAGATGGGAGGGAGGTTCAAAAGGGTGGGGATATATGTATACTTATGGCTGATTCATGTTGAGGTTTGACAGAAAACAGCAAAATTCTGTAAAGCAATTATCCTTCAATAAAATATAAATTAAAAAAAATCTTGTCTCAAACTAGTGTAAACTATAAGGAAATTAATTATTTCACTTACCTAGGTATTTAAAGGGGAGAAGGTTCCAGTCCATGACCAAGGACCCAGGTTATTTACCTCTATTTAGTTGACCTTCATCCTAGACCTCCTCTCCTTGGGGGTTACAAGATAATTGACAATGGCAGCTGGGTCTACTTTTTTTTTTCTCTCTGCCTTGCAAGAGACAAAAGTCAACAAAAGACAAGCCACAGACTGGGTGAAATATTTGCAAAAGATATGAACAACTATTATTCAGAGTATAAAAAGAATTCATGATACTCAACCTAGTTATAAACTAGGCCAGTTTTATTTTCAAATGTTGAACCAGGTTTGTATATTCAGCCTAAATACCATTGGTTTGTGCTATATATTTTTTATACATTTTTGGATTAATGTTGTTAATATTGCATTGAGAATTTTCACATCTGTGGTCATGAGCTGTCTCTTATACACAGCTAGATGTGTAGAAGAGACAGGGCTGATATTCCTTGATTTAGACAGAAAGCCAATAAAGCCCCTGCACGGGGCTTGCTCTGTTCACGAAGGCCTCAGGCGCCCTCTCGATGGGGTGAAGGCACAGAGCGCCTTCTCGAGAGGGTCTTAGAAGCCTGGGCAGGAAAAGGAACTCAGACAGCCTCTGCACTCCAGGGGATCAGCCTGAAAAAGAGAGAGAGAAAGAGAGAAAAGAGAGAGTGAGAGAGAGAGAGAGAAAGACACAGGGACCAGAACTCTGATGGAGCAAAGGTGTTTTAATTAACGTGGTGTGTGTATATATACTGTCTTAGATTGTTATTCTTAGCAAAGATAAAGATTATAAAATTCCAGATTTATAAAACATAGGTAATCCATATTAAAGAGAGAGATTTGTAAACAATCACTTTTACCATAAGGTTCACAAGGAAGAAGAGGATACTTATCACTGTATAGAAAAACTAATGAAGGAAATGCCTGGATTCTTTAGCCCCCGCAAGAGGCTTGCCTCTCCTCTTAATTCAGGAATTAATAAGGAGCACAGAATTCCTGACAGATCCAAAATAGCACACAGAAAGCTTCCTGTTAAATACTTTCTGACACCTTATAACATCAATTTCATTTTAAATTACTCCGTACAGATAAAATGTGTTCAGTCACTTAGTAGTTGCCAACTCTTTGTGACCCCATGGACTATAGCCTGCCAGGCTCCTCTGTCCATGGAATTTCCCAGGCAAGAATACTGGAATGGGTTGACATTTCCTTCTCCACTATAGATAATAAATTCCATTAATTTTGCTTTCTTCTTCCTATTTTTATTTTTGAAAAAATAAGCAAGTATGCACATACTAATTTTTTCCATATTTCTTACATAAAAGACACTTTCCAGTTTACTATTTTCTTTTACAATATGTTAGAAATCATTCCATCCATTTCTGAAATTATTTCTCATTCTCTTTCACATCTTTTTAGTATTCCATCATTTGAATGTACCATATTTGATTGAACAGGTTCTGTGCATATGTGGGTTTGTTTCTGGTATTTTGCAATTACAAACAATGTTGCTATGAATAATCTTGAACATACATATATTGATTCTGACACCCAGTTCTAATGGGAGTCACCAAGAAATTAATTCAACCCTAGCACAGCCTACCTGAAGAGAGCATCAAATTCCATAGGTGAGGGGCTCAGTCCCACAAGAATACCTCCACTTGAGCTACCAATTGCAAATCCAGGTTGTTATCTGTGCTTTTGACTTACTGGCTATAAGTCTAAGGCTCCAATAATTCTACCTAGGTTTCTTTAATTTTCTACAGTGGCTCACGGAACTCAGAAATCTGGTGTACTCAGTAGGTTACTGATTTATCACAAAGAATTGAAAAGGCTGTGAATTGACAACAAGATGAAGATGGCCCAGCTTCTGCTGTATCCCCTTACAAATTTTCATGGTAGTGTTGGTAGCATGAGACATTTCTGGAAAAAACTGTGCAAGATGTCAGTGCAGAGTGAGGATTTAAGATAATTAAAATCACTCTAGGAAGAAGAAATATTCATGATAATTATGAAAACACTGAAAAAGGATCCTGGCAATTCACAGCAAGGACTACATCAAAGGAAGTTAAAAGTGTGCAAAATTTGAAAGACAGTCTCATGAAGATTGCTTTCAGAAAGGAAAAGGATACAAAGAACAAAGAAATACCCTACAGAAGCCGAGTGGAAAAATAAAAAAGAAGGAAAAATTTAAGATTATGCCAGAGAAGTTAGACAGTTGAACAATGCATAGTTCCTACTCTCACTGCCAAAAAGACAGGCTTCCTTGGCTGTACAGGATAGCAGTGAGAATAAATGAGCTACAATCATATAGAAAGATGAATCTTACAGATTGTTAAATGAAGAAAAGCAAATTTATGTTGTCTGTGAGTTCTTACACATAAATATTTAAAAAGTGGGAGATTGTGAGATTGTAGCTAAAAGGGGCAAGATGTTTACTTCTGGGGAGTTAATTGTGTCTGTTTCTTGTTCTGGGCCACAGTTATAGGGATGTATGAAGTTAGTAAAATTTCATTAAGTTCCTCACTTAAGGTTTTATTAAATATCAAAATAATAGAAACAACTGAATTATTTTTCCAAGACTGCCCATAAGAAATTGTTTGGTGCCATCAGAAAAGAGAAATTTGTTCTTCAGAGTTCTGGAGTTTAGAAGTCTGAAATGAAGGTATCAGTAGGAATACACTCTCACTGAAGGCTCTAGAGAAGAATCCTTTCTTGCCTCTTTTACCTTCTGCTGCACCCTGATATTCCTTATATAATAGTACCAATAGTAACACCTATCCCTGCCTCCAGTTGCACATGACCTTCTTCTTTCTGTATGTGGAATCTTCCTCTCCTTTCTAAGGATGCCAGCCATTATATTTAGATTTCACTCAAATCCTACATTTGCATAGACCCCTTTTCCAAGTAAGAACACATTCACAGTTCTTGGATATACCTTTTGGAGGAAGATACAATTTGGTGCTTGGATATACCTTTTGGAGGAAGACACAATTCCATCTATTGAGTCATTTTAATACGGGTTGGAGCTTATTAGGGGCCAGTAGTTTCCTCCTTGAAGTTTGCTTCCATCTTCCCCAAAATCTAATCTACTCAAGTAAGGCCTGATAATCTTGTCAGCTTGGAAGTTCAGTGAAATGGGGATAGAAAATAGCAGAAAGAAAAAGGCCGTGGAGACACAAGAGTGTCTTCCTGTTTTTCCTCTTATGTTCTTTATACATAAGATCCTAGTCAACTCAGAATTCTGTGGGCCAGGAGTGAGGTGATGTGGAGCTCAGGTTTGGTGCGACCTTTCCCTAAATAGGAAATACTACAGAGCAAAGCTAAGAATAAAGAATTTACAAATGCTGAGCCTGATATTTATAAAGGCTAAGCCTTAGAATCCTGAATTAAACCAATAGCCAGTTAGGAATTCAGGATCCTAGCCATACTCAATCTCAAAAGTCAGAATTTGCAAGAAAATTCGTAAATGTGGGGAGGTAATTTGTTACTTTAAATTCTGACGTGACTCCATATAAAATTTCCTGCTTGAGGAGGAAGAAAGCACAAAACAGTGTCATAAAATCTCCTTATTTGCAAGTTAGCAAATATGACTTCACCTCCATTCAAACTCATAGATGAAGAATTCAGCCTGTGACAATGGCAAAAAGAGTCACTTAGCATTGAGCTCATACAGGAAGATTGCAGTCTAATGCTTTTTCACATCTCAAAGTGTTTTTTAGGAAGATATTCATTTTCTCTGGTCAAAGTGGGATTTTTATTCTAGACTAAAACAGACTCCAAACTACAAGCCTGAACAAGCGCACTCTCAACTGTTATATCATTTTCAAAACATCATTTGGAAGACCTTCTGTCATCAGTGACCAAAGTAACTGGGATTTCACTTCTGCAGGCACGTCAAATGTCATCAAGTATGTTTTTTTGATCATTGAAATCTCAGAATTCATAACAGGAATTTGTGGAAATGGATTCATTGCACTAGTACTTTGTGCTGACTCTCTCAAAAGCAAGAATATCTCCTTGCTTGACTTCATCTTCATATGCTTGGCCATCTCCAGAATTGGTATAATATTTGTACTTCTCCTGGATGGCATTAAAATTGTGTTCCATCCAGAAATATTAGATCATCACCAGGTAATAGAAGTAACTTTTGATTTCCTGTGGAATCTGAGCAATTCCTTAGGTACTTGGTGTGCTGCCTGCCTCAGCATCTTCTACTTCCTCAAGCTATCTAGTTTTTCCCACCCTTTCTTTCTCTGGCTAAAATGGAGAAGAAATAGAGTTGTTTTCACCATTATGTTGGGATTCTGTATCTCTTTGTTTTTTAATCTTCTGAACATAAAATTCAATGCTCTCAGGGTCAGTGACCATTTAGAAACAGAAAACAATTTGACTTGGAAAAAATGCATGCGTAAAGCACAGTACTATAGCAGTCAAATTCTCCTCCACCTGGGATCTCTCATCCCTTTGGCTGTGTCACTCATTTTATTTTTCCTGTTAATATTTTCCTTATGGAGACATACCAGGCAGATGACACGCTATGTCAAAGGATCCAAAGACCTCCACACAGGAGTCCTTGTGAGAACAAGAAATACTTTGACTTCTTTCATCATTCTCCTAGTTGCGCACTATTTGGCTACATTCATGTTAACTTGGTCCTATTTCACACTAGAAAATGACATGGCTTTTATTGCTATTCAAACTGTAGCATTTCTCTATCCTTCAGTTCACCCTTTTATTTCGATTCTGAGGAGCAGGAAACTGAGACAGATTTCTGTGAATCTGCTAAGGCAAATTGAATCCTGTATCAAAGGATTGTAATTCTTCACAGCATGGAAGAACCGGTGGAGAACCATTGATGTTCTGAAGAAAACAAGTAATTGAGGATCTCCTACATTCTCCCACTGCTTTCATATTGTATTGGATAGAATTAAAAAAAAAAAAAATCTCCATCGACCAGACTATTGACATAAGAGAAAATGCTTCCTTGAATTCCATGGACTACCCTTGGCAATTTGGCATAGTTATTTAATTTAAGCCTCACAAAGTTCTACAAAATACTTATTATACCGTTTTCTCAGATGAAAATTCTGATGGTCATCATATGTAAGTGACCTCTCTCTAAGGAGTTAACACGAGGATTCAAACTCAAATCTTTTGGCTCAAAAAATAGATAAGTGGATGAAAAATAATGAATCAAACCTCTTTTATTAGCTCTTGATTCTGTTATTATTAAATAGCCTGCTACACTGCTTTATGAGACATTTTATTAATATATCATTTCTTTTTAAGGAAGAAGAAAAATATATGAAAGGTAAATTTTATATAAATCTATTTAATCAGTGGGTCATGTTGTAATTTATATTCAATACAAAGAAAATTCTAAAATTGTAAGGAAATTTATGGTTTTTAATATTCACAGAAATAAAAAAAGATATATTTTCTTGATCTTTTTGTTTTAAAAAAAATTGCAAAGTTTCTGAAAGTGACAATAAGGTATTGGTGCCAGGAATGAAGCACATTTAATCACTCTGAAACAAAATCTGCTATAGGGAAAGTAAAAACATAGATTAAAAAAATAAAAATAAGAGACTCAAAATATATTGTGTTATAAATTAAGGGAAAACTGTAGTTTAAGAGCTTCCCTTGTACAGTTTAAGCTTCCCTGGTGGCTCAGATGATAAAGAGTCTGCCTGCAGTGTGGGAGACCCAGGTTCAATCCTTGGGTCGGGAAGATCTCCTGGAGAAGGAAATGGCAACCCACTTCAGTATCCTTGCCTGGAAAATTCCATGGACAAAAAAGCCTGACAGGCTCCAGTCCATGGGGTCATAAAGAGTCAAACACAACTAAGCGACTTCACTTTTGTTGGTTTAAACTCTAAACTGGTAGCTTGAAACCCTGGGAACATCTGTGTCTGTACAATGAACTGTGACCCACTTTAGCAAGTGAGGCCTTTATGCTTCTGTCCATGTAGACCTACCCTTTATCCCCCACAGATCCTCATACAAGGTTACCATAAATATAATCACTGCCTGGAAAATCCTCTACTGTAATGCTCCTAGGAGATATTTTAGAATATTATCTTTAGGAATATAGGAACTCATCCTTAGGAGTAAGCAAAAGCCTGAATTCCTATTGAAATGATGGTGGAAAGACATCTAAGTGCTTGCTGGCAATACCTTCACTTCCTTGGACCAGACCTTGGCCTTGGGAGACTGATGGCTGAAGCTGGGGGCAGGTTCACACCAGCATTTTCTATAGCTGCAAATGAAGGACTCCTACATCATCAGTGGCATCTTTGTCTGTTTCTAGAGTTCAGGTGGTATTAGTGAATAGCAAAACAGCAGAGATTGTTTTGAAAAAAATAGTTATCAAGGTAGCCAAGAGTGTTGAATGAGTCAGTTGTGTGAGACCTCCATGGTGAACATCACAGAACCTCCTGATGGGATGAGGTGCTATCCCAAGGCTGTGTTGTTCTCAATTAATGCTCCATGTTGATAGGAAGAAGTAGATCCTATAGGGGTAAGATACCACCAAACCATTTCTCTGTTTGAAGAAAAACTGCATTGCATTTAGTCTAGCACCTGTCATACATATCTGAGAAAATTGTTAAAAACAGAGAGATAAGATGGAAGAGAAGTTCCCCTATTGCAGTTTCCAAGAAAACCAACTCTCCTTGGCTCTCCTGGATTGCTTAGTAGAAATTTAATTATCTGTCTAAGTTGATAATAGAGGGATAATCTAAATTATTGTAAAAATAAAACACAAAATCCACTCCGGTTTCAGGGGAAATTTGCTGGCTTAATTTGAAGGCTTACTCTTTGTGACTACTAAGCAAAGTAAAAGAAAACCAACAAAACTTTAAAGAACAAAACAATATATAGCATCAGGGGAATGAAAGACACAATGGTGAAAAAGAGTCACTGCAGAAGACAAGAACTCTTGGGTAATTGTACTAAATATTTTCCATCAAATTCAAGAAAACAGTTATATAAAAGAAGAGAGAAAATAGAAGATAACAAAAATAAAATTATAGAAAGTAAAATTGCAAAGGAGCAAATCCCCCCCAAAGAAAAACAAGTTGAATGAAACAAGAGCATCTTCATGCAAATGAACACATGGCAAGAGATATTGAAAAACAATACATTATGATATACAATTATCAATATTACAGCCAGCATTCAAATATAAAGTCATTTAGAACTTTAACCTATAATTAATTTTTTTTAAAAAAAGCATTTTTAAGTGATACTGGGAGAACTGGACAACTACATGTAAAAGAATGAAATTAGAACTCTTCCTAACACTATACACAAAGATAAACTCAGAATGGATTAAAGTCCTAAATGGTAAGACCAGAAACTATAAAACTCACAGAGGAAAATATAGGCAGAAGACTGTATGATATATATCATAGCAAGATCCTCCATGAACCACCTCCTAGAATAATAGAAATAAAAACACAAATAAACAAGTGGGACCTGATTAAAATTAAAAGATTTTGCACAGCAGTTCAGTTCAGTTCAGTCACTCAGTCATGTCCGACTCTGCCACACCATGGCAGCCATCTTTGGCTGCAAAGAATATAATCAATCTGATTTTTGTGTTGACCATCTGGTGATGTTCATGTGTAGAGTCTTCTCTTGTGTTGTTGGTAATCATCAAAAAGTATACAAACAACAAGTGCTGGAGAGGATGTGGAGTAAAGGGAACCCTCTTGCACTATTGGTGGGAATGTAAATTGATCCAGCCACTATGGAAGACAGTACCTCAAAAAAACTAAAAATAAAACTACCAAATGACCCCAAAATCCCACTACTGGGCAATACTCTGAGAAAACCATAATTGAAAAGACACATGTACCTTCATGCTGCTTAAGAGGATGTGGAGTAAAGGGAACCCTCTTGCACTATTGGTGGGAATGTAAATTGATCCAGCCACTATGGAAGACAGTACCTCAAAAAAACTAAAAATAAAACTACCAAATGACCCCAAAATCCCACTACTGGGCAATACCCTGAGAAAACCATAATTGAAAAGACACATGTACCTTCATGCTGCTTGCTGCACAAATTACAATAGATAGGACATAGAAGCAACCCAGATGTCCATCAACAGATTAAAGAATAAAAAAAAAACTGTGGTACATATATATACAATGGAATACTACTCAGCCATCAAAAGCAATGCATTTGAGTCAGTTCTGATGAGGTGGATGAACCTAGTGCCTATTATACAGAATGAATTAAGTAAGAAAGAGAAAACAAATATCATATATTAACACACATATATGGAATCTAGAAAGATGGTACTGATGAACCTAATTGCAAAGCAGCAGTGGAGATAGGGACATAGAGAACAGACCTATGGACATGGGCAGTGGGGAGGAAGGAGAGGAAAATACGAATGGAGAAAGTAGGATGGAAGCATATACATTGCCATCTGTAAAATAGATAGCCAATGGAAATCTGCCGTATGACTCAGGGAACTCAAATTGGGGCTCTATAACAACCTAGAGAGGTGGGAAAGGGTTGGAAGTGGGAGGGGACATATGTATGTGCTGTGCTATGCTTAGTCACTCAGTCATGTCTGACTTTTTCCAACCCTACAGACTGTGGCCTGCCAGGCTCCTCTGTCCATGGAAATCTCCAGGCAAGAATAGTGGAGTAAGTAGCCTATCCCTTCTCTNGAACTCAAATTGGGGCTCTATAACAACCTAGAGAGGTGGGAAAGGGTTGGAAGTGGGAGGGGACATATGTATGTGCTGTGCTATGCTTAGTCACTCAGTCATGTCTGACTTTTTCCAACCCTACAGACTGTGGCCTGCCAGGCTCCTCTGTCCATGGAAATCTCCAGGCAAGAATAGTGGAGTAAGTAGCCTATCCCTTCTCCAGGGGATCTTCCTGACCCAGAAACTGAACCAGGGTCTTATGCATTGCAGGTAGATTCTTTAACAGCTGAGCTACCAGGGAAGCCCAGACATATGTATACCTATGGATAATTCATGCTGATGTATGGCAGAAACCAAATCAATATTGTAAAGCAATGATGATGATCTTTCAATTAAAAATAAGTAATTTTGTTAAATAAAAGAGAATTTTTAGGCATGGAGCTGCAGTTTAATTAACACCATCAAACTTATCTACATTATTTTTCTAATCCAAAGGTATATCAAAATATTATCAGTTACCAGCTTATAGAGAAACCTAATCCTTATTCTTAATGTCCCCAAATACCCAGAAATATTACTTTAGCCACCTCATGTGAAGAGCTGACTCATTTGAAAAGACCCTGATGCTGGGAAAGATTGAGGGCAGGAGGAGAAGGGGGTGACAAAGGATGAGGTGGTTGGATGGCATCACCAACTCAGTGGACATGGGGTTGGGTAGACTCCCGCAGTGGGTGATGTACAGGGAGGCCTGGCATGCTGCGGTTCATGGGGTCACAAAGAGTCGGACATGACTGAGCAACTTAACTGAACTGAAATCAAAACTACAATGAGATATCACCTTGCACTGGTCAGAATAGCCATCATCAAAAAGTTTACCAAAAAAAAAAAAAATGCTGGAAAGGGTGTGGACAAAAGGGAATGCTTTTGCACTGTGAGTGGGAATGAAATTGATACAGTGACTATGGAAGATGGTATGGAGATTCCTTAAAAAAAAACTAAGAGTAAAACCACCACATGACCCAGCAATCCCACTCCTAGGCATATACCTTGAGGAAACCAAAATTGAAAAAGACACATGTATCCTATTGTTCACTGCAGCACTATTTATAATAGCTAGAACATGGAAGCAACCTAGATGTCCATCGACAGATGAATGGATAAAGAAGTTGTACATATACACAATGGAATATTACTCAGCCATAAAAATGAATGCATTTGGGTCAGATCTGATGAGGTGAATGAACCTAGAACCTATTATACAGAGTGAAGTGAGTCAGAAAAGAGAAAGATAAATATCGTATTCTAATACACATATATGGAATCTAGAAAAAAGGTACTGAAGAACTTATTTGCAGGGCAGCAAAGGAGAAACAGATAGAATAGACTTCAGGACATGAGGAAAGGAGAGGAGAGGGTGAGATGTATGGAAAGAGTAACATGGAAACTTACATTACCATTTGCAAAATAGATAGCCAATGGAGATTTGCTGTACGGCTCAGGAAACTCAAACAGAGGCTCACTATCAACCTAGAGGGATGAGATGGTGAGGGAGATGGGAGGGAGGTTCAAAAGGGTGGGGATATATGTATACTTATGGCTGATTCATGTTGAGGTTTGACAGAAAACAGCAAAATTCTGTAAAGCAATTATCCTTCAATAAAATATAAATTAAAAAAAATCTTGTCTCAAACTAGTGTAAACTATAAGGAAATTAATTATTTCACTTACCTAGGTATTTAAAGGGGAGAAGGTTCCAGTCCATGACCAAGGACCCAGGTTATTTACCTCTATTTAGTTGACCTTCATCCTAGACCTCCTCTCCTTGGGGGTTACAAGATAATTGACAATGGCAGCTGGGTCTACTTTTTTTTTTCTCTCTGCCTTGCAAGAGACAAAAGTCAACAAAAGACAAGCCACAGACTGGGTGAAATATTTGCAAAAGATATGAACAACTATTATTCAGAGTATAAAAAGAATTCATGATACTCAACCTAGTTATAAACTAGGCCAGTTTTATTTTCAAATGTTGAACCAGGTTTGTATATTCAGCCTAAATACCATTGGTTTGTGCTATATATTTTTTATACATTTTTGGATTAATGTTGTTAATATTGCATTGAGAATTTTCACATCTGTGGTCATGAGAGATATTGGTCTGTAGTTTTATCTTCTAGGAATGTCTATGTCTGATTTTGATATTAGGGCAATACTGAACTTAGAATGAGTTGGAAATCATTCCCTCTGCTTCTATCCTTTGAAAGAGACTGGAGAGAATTACTATAATATTTCTTTGAGGTTTATGACGATTTACCAGTGACTCTACCTGGGCCTGTTGTTTTTTGATTTGGAAGTTTATTGATTAACCCTTCATTTTAATAGCAAATTTAAGCCTATTCACATTTCTATTTCTTCTTGTGTGAGTTTTGACAACTGGTGTTTTTCAAAGAATTGATAGATTTCATCTAATTTTTCAAAATGGGGACATAAATTGCTCATAATATTCCTTTAAAAGCCCATAGGACCAGTTATGATACCACATTTCACTTCTGGCCTTTTCTTCTTCTTCTTCTTAGCACACTTAAGTGTGTGTTCAGTTGTTAAGTCTGACTCTTTGTGTCCCCGTGGACTGTAACACTTCAGGGTCAGCTGTCCATGGATTTCTCCAGGCAAGAGTACTGGAGTGGGCATCCATTTCCTTCTTCACAACCCAGGGGTCAAGCCCACGTGTTCTGAGTCTTCTGCATTGCTAGGCACATTTTTTATCACTAAGCCACCTGGGAAGCCTGTTTATGCTAATCAACTTTATTGATGTTTTCAAAGAAGCAACTCGTTCTACAATGGCTAAATTCATCCATCTCATCTACACACTGTTTTTGCTCTATATATCTAAACTGTCATTATTAACACAATATAAATGGCAACAAAAGTGACATTAAAAATGATAAATTCCAATGATCTATTCTGCTCTGTTTTCTGTAGGTATGTGTTTGGCACTCCTACTGCACAATCCACGATAGCTATGCAAAATAGTCTCAGGAGGACAAGTAGATTTCAGGAAACAGAAACATTTATTTGCATCTTAACAAATTGTGGGTAGGCATTAGGTCAGGACATACATTGACTAGCTAAATTTTGTACACATAACCGGAGGTGTCTCTGTCAAGCTGTTTTGGATTCCATGTCAAGGCAGCAATTGGTATGCTTTTAAGTCTTTATGAAATGAAAGAGAAGAAAACCACTCTACCACAAAGCAGCAATTTCTGCCTTTTCTGCAGCAGGTAATTGAAAATTAATGAAACAGGAACATGATTAAAGATTGGCAGACATGCTGAGTATAGTAGAAGGCCTCCTCCTTATTGTAGCAGTTAGTGAGTCAGTATTGGGGGTTTTAGGGAATGGGTTTATTGGACTAGTAAACTGCATTAACTGTGTGAAAAATAAGAAGATCTCTACACTCAGCCTTATTCTCACTGGCTTAGCCTCTTCCAGATTTTGCCTGATATGGATAATAACTACAGATGCATATGTGAGAGTGTTTTCTCCAGATATGTATTTGTCTGGTAATCTAAGTCAATATATAGCTTACTTATGGATACTTATGAATCAATCAAGTGTCTGGTTTGCCACCAGCCTCAACATCTTCTACTTCCTGAAGATAGCCAACTTTTCCCACTACATTTTTCTCTGGCTGAAGGATCACATCAATAAGATCCTTCTTCTTTTAATGGGATGTTTGCCCATTTCATGGTTATTTACTTTTCCAATCATTACAATGCCTTTTATTAATAATATTCTGAAGAACAGAAGCACAACCGGGTTGATCACCATGCAGAAAAGTGAATACTTTATAAATCAGATTTTGTTCAGTATTGGAACACTTCTTGTCTTTATACTATGTCTGATTACATGTTTCTTATTAATCACTTCCCTTTGGAAGCACAACAGGAGGATGCAATTGAATGCTACAGGATTCAGAGACCCCAGTACAGAAGCACATATCAAAGCAATGAAGATCTTGGTGTCTTTTATCATCCTCTTTATCCTGTATTTTGTAGGCACTGCCATACAAATATCAACTGATACCATGCCTAAAAACAAACTGCTGTATATTTTTGGTATGACAACCACCATCCTCTATCCCTGTGGACACTCATTTATCCTAATTCTTGGAAACAGCAAGCTTAAGCAAGCCTCTTTGAGGGTACTGAAGCTATTAAAGTGCTAGGAGAAAGAAAAACTTCTTAGAACTCCATGACAGGCTTGGGGAGAAATGGATACCACAAAAAGATAGCCTAGTAATGAAATTACTCAAGATCTGTTTCTCTTACACTGCTTTCTTGCAGTATTTTTAACCGTGTTATTGAATATAACTAAAATCTTACAAAAAGGTTTTGACTATGTCTCAGGTAATGTTACTTTTCAATGAGATTTTAATCCCATACACAAATTGAGTGGCTCAGGTACTTTCCTTCCCTTGCAGTGGTTTCTCCCACCCCAACCCTAGGCCAAAAACAGCTTGGAGACTATTGACTATAAAGATGTCATTGATGGATAAGCCTCTAAACAAAATTTCTGTTTGTATTTTAATTGAATTCCCTGAAGCATTGATAGTTCTTCATGCACACACACTCAAAGAAATATTATTATTATATTATTTTTAAATTTATTTTAATGCCTACATTTTTCTAGATTTGTCAAGTAAGAAGTTCAAATTTCCTCCTGTGTCCTTTTGACATGGCCTCATTCTTCATGTTTCCTTATGTTCTCACAAACCAAAACATTTCAGACTTGCTTTGTGTTTTCCTCATCCAGCCTTGGGTTCACTATTTATCCAAGAAATATTCATTTATTTGAGGGAAAAAGGGCATTTGAAAACCAAGATTTGGTTGGATATAAACATTACACCCACCTACTTCTTTCTCTCACTCCCTCTATGTATCTCTCTATTTGTAATGTATGATGTGTCTGTTTATGTCTCTAATTGCAATTCAAAACTACAGTCTTCCTTTTTGCCATGTTGCAAATCCTCTTTAACCATGAAAAACATGGATCTTGCTTTGTTCAGTTTATATAGTCATTTATTCAGCCCTAATATACACTGAGGGCTTTCCTGGTACCTCATTTGGTTCATGTTTGGGAGTTCGTGTACACCCGTGCCAGATTCATGTCAATGTATGCCAAAACCAATAGAGTACTGTAAAGTAAAATAAAGTAAAATGGAAGCTCTAAAACAAACAAACAAACCTGTACTTTCCCCAATTAAAAAAAAAAAAAAAAGAATCCACCTGCAATGTGGGAGACTTGGGTTCAATCCCTGAGTTGTAAAGATCCCCTGGANAAGAGACAGATAGAGTACTGTAAAGTAAAATAAAGTAAAATGGAAGCTCTAAAACAAACAAACAAACCTGTACTTTCCCCAATTAAAAAAAAAAAAAAAAGAATCCACCTGCAATGTGGGAGACTTGGGTTCAATCCCTGAGTTGTAAAGATCCCCTGGAGAGGGGAAAGGCTACCCACTCCAGTATTCTAGGGCTTCCCTTTTGGCTCAGCTAGTAAAGAATCCATCTGTAGTGTGGGAGACCTGGGTTTGATACCTGGGTTGGGAAGCTTCCCTGGAGAAGGGAAAGACTACCCAATCCAGTATTGAGAGACTTTATTTTGGGGCTCCAAAATCACTGCAGATGGTGACTGCAGCCATGAAATTAAAAGACACTTGCTCCTTGGAAGAAAAGCTATGACCAACCTAAACAGCATATTAAAAGCAGAGACATTACTTTGCCAACAAAGGTCCATCTAGTCAAAGCTATGGTTTTTCCAGTAGTCATGTATGGATGTGAGAGTTGGACCAAAAAGAAAACTGAGAGCCAAAAAATTGATGCTTTACAACTGTGAAGTTGGAGAAGAATCTTGAGAGTCCCTTGGACTGCAAGGAGATCCAACCAGTCAATCCTAAAGGAAATCAGTCCTGAATATTCATTGGAAGAACTGATGCTGAAGCTGAAACTCCAATACTTTGGCCACCTGATGCAAAGAACTGATTCACTGGGAAAGACCCTGATGCTCAGAAAGATTAAAGGTGGAAGGAGAAGGGGACGACAGAGAATGAGATGGTTGGATGGCATCACTGACTTGATGGACATGAGTGTGAGTAGGCTCCGAGAGTTGGTGATGGACAGAGAAGGCTGTCGTGCTGCAGTGCATGGGGTTGCAAAGAGCCAGACATGACTAAGCGACTGGACTGAGCTGAACTGAATATTCATTGAGTATTTCCCTGGTGTCTCAGGCAGTAGAGTCTGCCTGCAATACGGGAAACCTGGGTTTAATTCCTGGGTCAGGAAAATCCCCTTGAGAAGGAAATGGCAACCCACTCTAGTATTCTTGCCTGGAAAATCCCATGGATTGAGGAGCCTGACAGGCTATAGTCCATGAGGTCGCAAAGAGTTGGACACAACTGAGCTATTTTCACTTTCTTCTTTCTAATATACACTGAAGTTAGTTTCAGACTTGTTAACTCATACCACTTCTAGAAGGAAGAGAAAGGGGGAAGAAAGGAAGAGAGAGAGGGAAAGAAAGAATGAAAAAAGAAAGAAGGAATGAAAGGAGAAAGGAAAGAAGAAGGAGAGAGAAGGAGGGGAGGAAAGGAAGTAAGGAAGGGAGGAAGAAGACACTATTAACTACAGCTAAGTACTTGGTTGCAGCTCATATATGACTATCAGTTCAGTTCAGCTTTCCTGGTGGCTCAGACGGTAAGGCATCTTGCCTGCAATGCAGGAGATCCAGGTTCAATCCCTGGGTGGGGAAGATCCCCTAGAGAAGGGAAAGGCAACCCCTCAAGTACTCTTGCCTGGAAAATTCCATGGACAGAGGAACCTGGTAGGCTACAGTCCATGGAGTCACAAAGAGTTGGACACGACTGAGTGACTTCATTTTCTTTCTTTTCTTTCAGTTCAGTTCAGCCGCTCAGTTGTGTCCAACACTTTGCAACCCCATGGACTGCAGGAAACCAGGCTTCCCACTCCATCACCAACTCCCAGAGCTTGCTCAAACTCATGTCCATTGAGTCAGTGATGCCATCCACCCATACAAAGAGTTGGACACGACTGAGTGACTTCATTTTCTTTCTTTTCTTTCAGTTCAGTTCAGCCGCTCAGTTGTGTCCAACACTTTGCAACCCCATGGACTGCAGGAAACCAGGCTTCCCACTCCATCACCAACTCCCAGAGCTTGCTCAAACTCATGTCCATTGAGTCAGTGATGCCATCCACCCATATCATCCTCTGTCAGCCCCTTCTCCCGCCCTCAAATCAAAAGACCTCTCAATCAGGGTCTTTTCCAATGAGTCATTTCTTCGCATCAGGTGGACAAAGAATTGGAGTTTCAGTTTCAGCTTCAGCATCAGTCCTCCCAATGAATATTCAAGACCTATTTTCCTTTAGAATTGACTGGTTGGATCTCCTTGCAGTCCAAGGGACTCTCAAGAGTCTTCTCCAAAAAAGAAAAAAACAGTCTTCTCCAAGACCACAGTTCAGAAGCATCAGTTCTTTGGCACTCAGCTTTCTTTATAGTTCAACTCTCACAGACATACATGACTACTGGAAAAACCATAGCTTTGACTAGATGGACCTTTGTTGGCAAAGTAATGTCTCTGCTTTTTAATATATAACTGTATCAGGGCACAAAGTCAAAATACTACTGTGTTCCAAAGTTACTTTGGTAAGTTCTCTTTCTTTCCCTTTAGCATGTTTATATTCATTTGAGAAAGTGAGATTTGTTTCTTAGTGAGTCTGTTTTAGGGTTTTTCCCCAGCCTTTATTTTATATGTTTAATGTAAAATATTAACATCATTTAAAATGTCAAAATTATACAAAAAGCATACTGAGAATATATCCTTCACTCCCATAACTTCCATCTCATTTTGAATATTTCCCTATAAATTATCAATCTCATTCATTTCTGCATTTTTCCTCCTAATTTTATTTTTTTAAAATAAACAAGCATGTACATATTAAATTTTTCCATATTCCTTGTAGAAAGGATAGTTTGCACAATGCTTTATCACATGTAAGAAATCACTGCATCCAATTGTGAAATTATTTCTCATTCTTTTTCACACGTTTTTAGTACTCCATTGTCTGAATGTACCAGAGTTGATCCCACAGGTTTTGTGTATATGTTCATTTGTTTCTGATATCTTGCAGCTACAAACAATAGTACTATGAGTAATCTTGTAGATGTGAATTTATTGATTCTGACACCCAATTCTGATGTATGGGAGTCTTCTCAACCTCACCAAGCAATTATCTCAACTCTGACCTTACCTACCTGAAGATGGCATCAGATTTCATAGGTTAAGGGCTCAGCCCCACAAGACTACTCCCACTGCAGATGCCAGTGGTAAGCTCAGGTTGTTACATGTGCTTTTGACTTATTGGCTGTAAATTGGAGATTCCAACAAACCCCTGCTTGAATTAGATTAATTTGCTAGATTGGCTCACAAAACTCAGAAGGTGTGTGTACTCAGTATATTACTGGTTTATTACAAAGAATATTAAAGGAAGTGAATCAGTAAGCAATGAAGAGAATCAACTCTGCTCTATCCCCTTATGGAGATTCGTGGTGGTCCTGAAACTAGCATGAGAGCTTCCTGGAAAAATTTTATGGAAGACTTAATTGTGGAATGAGGACTTAAGATTGACAAAAATTACTTTATGAAGAAAACATAGTCATGCTAAATGTGAAAATATTGAACAGGAATCCTAGCAGATCACAGCAAGGAAGGAAGAAAGTTGAAAATACACAGAGTTTGAGAAGTCAGTCTCATGAGGATTGCTTTTGAAAGAGGAGAGAAACAAAGAATGGAAAAATGCCCTAGAGAAGCTGAGTGGCTAAAGAAAAAGGAAGAAAGGGACATTTAAGATTATGCAAGAAAAATAAAACAACTGAATAATGCACAGCTCATTTACCCTACTGCCAAAAGACAGGCTTCCATGGCTGTACAGTATAGCAGTGAGAATAAATGAGCTACAATTATATGTAAACATATAGATGAATCTTGCAAACTGAATGTGAATGAAAGAAACTAAATTTATGTTCTCTATGAGTTTGTACATATAAGTACAAAAAAGTGGGAGACTGTGAGGTTGTAACTAGAAGTAGCTTGAGATTGTCTTCTGGGGAGTTGATTATGTCTGTTTCTTGGTCTGGGGTGTTAGGAATGTATGCAGTTAGTAAAAATTCATGAAGCTTTTCATGCAAAATTTCATTGTTTTAACTAAAAAGTGTTTGTTAATAATTTTTTCAATAATAGAAACATCTGTATCACTCCAGCATTCTTGCCTAGAAAATCCCATGGACGGAGGAGCCTGGTGGGCTGCCGTCTATGGGGTTGCCCAGAGTCGGACACGACTGAAGTGACTTAGCAGTATCAGCAGTAGCTGTAAGAAATTATCACAAATTTGCTGCCTTTAAAAAACAGAAATTTATTCCTCACAGTTCTGGAGTCTAGAAGTCTGAAATGAAGGGATCAGTAGGAATATACTCTCACTGAAGACTCTACAGAATTCTTTCTTGGCTCTTCCACCTTCTGGTACCCCCTGATAGTCCTTTAATTGTAGAAGTAGTAACCCCTATCCCTGCCTCCTGCTGCTCTTGGCCTTCTTTCTGTACATTGATTCTTTCTCTCTCTCCTAAGGACAACCAGTCATAATATTTAGATTCCACTCGAATCCTACATTTGCATAGACCCCTTTCCAAATAAAAACACATTTACAGATACCAGGGGTTAGCTCTTGGGTTTACCTTTTGGCGTGAGACACAATCCAACCTACTCTGTCACCCTAATAAAAGTTGGAGGTTTATAAAGAAGGAGAGAATGGGGCCAGGAGTTTCTTTGAAGTTTGCTTCCAGCTTCCAAAATTCTAATCTACTAAGATGTGACCTGAGAATGTTGTCAACTTGGAGCATCAGTGAGGCCAGGATAGACCACAGAAGAAGAAAATGTCCCTAGAGAGACAAGACTGTCTTCTCTTATATGCTTTGGATATAAGATCCTAGTCAACCTGGAAATTTTCCTTTCCAAAGCAGATTTCTAATGGCTGAGATTTGGTTACCATGAAAATGCTGCCTACTTTGCATGAAATTTCTCTTCCTGGTAAAATGGAAATCCTATTTATGCTAAATATGTGACATTTGCATCTTAGTTTGGGTGGTAACACTGAAAATGAGTTTTCTTTGAAAAGAGGATAGAAAAAAATCTAAGGACTTTTTAAACAATGTATAGAACTATTTTCCTACTTATGCTCTCTGTCGGATGGGGTTAATCAATAATTCTAGATGATTGCAAAATATAATATTTTCTCATTTATATTACTTTTATATACTGAATGAAGTTTCCACATATAAAAAGAATTACTCATTAACTGTTAATATTCCTAAGGCTTAGGAAACATCACGCTTTATTACATTCAGCATGAACTGGTACGTGGAAATATGTACATATTAGCAATATTTGGGGGAAATATATTAATTAGGAAGCTTTTGACTATAAAAATTCTTATCTCAAACTAGTGTTAGCTATAAGGAAATTATCTCGTCTACCTAGGCATCTGAAGGAGAGAGTGTTCCAGTCCATCACCAAGGTCTCAAGTTATCTACTTCTGTATTGTGTTGGCCTTGAAGGTTTTCCCTAGAGCTCCTTTCTTGGGGGTTACAAATATAATTGCCAATGGCAAATGAAGCTGTTTTCTTATTCACACACTACTTAAGACAGAAATCTTATTTAAACCAAGGATAATAGCTACTTCATTCCAGGGTATCAGAATCATCCAGGGCCTTATTCTGCACTTGGATCGGGGACCTGATGCCAGAAGAATATAACTTGGCCACTGTCTTTCTGCTTCTGTGGAGTGTATGTTTAAATTTTTGCCCAGTTCTTAAGCAGGTTTCTTATCTACTTTGTGTTTAGCATTATGATTTCTTTATATATTCTGGAAGATTTTCTTTTATTAGATATGTCTTCTGCAAATATTTTCTCCCTATCTCTGGCTTGACAAGAAGAAGGAAAACCTTCTCTTGACAGTGTCTCTTGCAAAGCAGAATTTTTTTATTTTAACGAAGTCTAGATTGTCAATTAATTCTTTCATAGATTTTGCCTGTGGTGTTTTTATCTAAAAAGTGATTGTCATTCCCAAGATCATCTAGATTTTCTACTATGTTATCTACTATGAATTTTGTAGCTTTTTGGTTATATTTTGGTCTATGATGTGCTTTAAATTAATATTTGTAAATAATATAAGGAATGTGCCTAATTTTACTTTTTGCATGTGGATGTCTGATTGTTCTGGCACTGCTTGTTGTAAAGACTGTTCCATGGTATTGCTTTTGCTTTTTTGTTAAAGGACAATTGATATATATACTTATGTGGGTCTATTTATGGGCTCTCTATTCTGTTCCATTTAGATGTCTTTTTTTAGCTAATATCACATTGTCTTGTTTAAGTCTTGACTTCAGCAAGTGTCAATTCTCTGACTTTATTCTTCTTCCTCAATATTGTGTTCACTATTCTGGGTCTTTTGACACTCCTTATGAACTTTAAATCATCACTATGAACAAAGCTAGTGGCGGTAATGGAATTCCAGTTGAGCTATTTCAAATCCTGAAAGATGATGCTGTGAAAGTGCTGCACTCAATATGCCAGCAAATTTGGAAAACTCAGCAGTGGCCGCAGGACTGTAAAAGGTCAGTTTTCATTCCAATCCCAAAGAAAGGCAATGCCAAAGAATGCTCAAACTACCGCACAATTGCACTCATCTCACACGCTAGTAAAGTAATGCTCAAAATTCTCCAAGCCAGGCTTCAGCAATACGTGAACCATGAACTTC
>SJYX01017848.1:32677-72227 GCA_006410675.1 Oreotragus oreotragus
CAGATATGCTGATGACACCACCCTTATGGCAGAAAGTGAAGAGGAGCTAAAAAGCCTCTTGATGAAAGTGAAAGAGGAGAGTGAAAAAGTTGGCTTAAAACTCAACATTCAGAAAACTAAGATCATGGCATCCGGTCCCATCACTTCATGGGAAATAGATGGAGAAAGAATGGAAACAGTAGCAGACTTTATTTTTGGGGGCTCCAAAATCACTGAAGATGGTGATTGCACCAGGAAATTTAAAAGACGCTTACTCCCTGGAAGGAAAGTTATGACCAACCTAGACAGCATATTAAAAAGCAGAGACATTACTTTGTCAACAAAGGTCCGTCTAGTCAAGGCTATGGTTTTTCCTGTGGTCATGTATGGATGTGAGAGTTGGATTGTGAAGAAAGCTAAGTGCCAAAGAATTGATGCTTTTGAACTGTGGTGTTGGAGAAGACTCTTGAGAGTCCCTTGGACTGCAAGGAAATCCAACCAGTCCATCCTAAAGGAGATCAGTCCTGGGTGTTCATTGGAAGGACTGATGCTAAAGCTGAAACTCCAATACTTGGCCACCTCATGTGAAGAGTGACTCATTGGAAAAGACCCTGATGCTGGGAAGGATTGGGGGAAGGAGGAGAAGTGGACAACAGAGGATGAGATGGCTGGATGGCATCACTGAATCGATGCATATGAGTTTGAGTAAACTCCGGGAGTTGGTGATGGACAGGGAGGCCTGGCGTGCTGCGATTCATGGGGTCGCAGAGTCAGACCGACTGAGAGACTGAATTGAACTGAGCTGAACATGTCCAATTAGATTAAAACTCCTTGATAAGTAATACAGCTTAATGTCTCTACAACATGTAGAAAATTTGTGACAAACAAAAGTGTGTAAATATAACTTGGTCTTCCTAACTCTTTTTCTTTTCATTTAATCTTATATAATAACTCAAATTCTAGCTTTTTTACATATGGTTATTCCATTATTTTTAAGTTTCTGCTACACAAATTTTCCCCTGTAGGTTGCAATACATCAAATTTAACAAATGTGGAAAGTTCTGACATATTTTAGTAAGCTGATTTGTACTTCTTCATGTTTGATATTCATATAGTTGACACCCTGGCTAAGGCAATAAAATACTGAGGAATACAGTACAAGCTTGATCTTAGTTAATATATGTTTTTTTTTTTATCAGCACCATAACATTCTGCATTTATGAATTATGTTCATATGCTGTTGATTAATTGGAAGGAAATTTCTATTAGACATTTAAGCAGAGATGTTGAGTAGGGGGTTGGATTATCTGCATCCAGAGCTAGATATTTTAATTTGTAGTTATCAGCATATAGAAGATAGTTAAAATCAGGTTTCAAATCTTAATCTTTGTACCGTGGATGATTCAGAGAATGTAGACATTAAGGCATAAAATCAAAAGTATAAAAATGTCTAAGCTAAAAAGATTCAGAATTATTTTCTTGCAGGAACACTGAGGCCACAGTTAAAGGACTGCGTAGTGTTGTGGGTATGTTTACAGGTATTGCCTTACATTCTAACAGTAACATGCTAACATTACAGTCATGTTAAAAATTCATAATAAAAATTTACCCACAATCCCATCCATAAGTCTCAAGTGTCCATTTTTCATGCTGTCTTCTATATCTTGTCCATTTACTTAATAATAAGAGGCAATAACTGTCACTTTGATGGCTACATATTCTATTGAGCTGGCCTACCATAATTTCCTTACATAATAGCGGTTCACACACTCGGTTAAAAAGTGTTCTTAAAATTATATAAAAATAACAACCCAGGCCTGGGGGAGAAGATGGAAAAGAAATGCACTAAATGTATTATGTCCTCCTCCCTGTAATACATTTAACTTCCTCTGGGAAGTCTCCTGGACAACGCAGCTGGGTTGGGTGCGATTTTGAGATTTCGGACACCTTATCCTCCTGTCACTGTGTGTAGTGGACCTGCGGGGGTTGTCTCTCCAAAACACTGTCAGGCTGTGTGCTGGCTCAGTGCTGCCTACCTGACACTCAGTACTCCTCTGCACGATTGCATACAGGAATGACAGAATGGATGTTTGGCTGCTATGCCCTGAATGGGAAGTAGAACACAGCCATCTCAAAATCTGTGTTCCTATTTCCCAAATTTCCTTTCACATACACATCTTATAATATTTAAAATCGTTCTCATGTGGACAGGAACGTGCAAAAGACAAGAGTCTGAAGAACACAGAATCTTGAAGGACTTTTTTTTTTTTTTTTCTCTAAAATGCAAAAACTTTCCAGGTAGCACCGGCAATGAGTGAGGCATGCTGACTCTATCCAGCTTTCTGCTCCACTGGGACAATGTTTTTTGGCCCTCTTGTGGTGGGTAGGAAAAGGCCCTCTTACTTGTTCCTATGAAAGAGATGTAAGAACAGTCACTTCCAGACTGGAGTAATGATGCTGGGAGCACTTGTAGAGCTTGCTTTTCCTCAGACACAGTGACCAGAATGCTCCAGACAGTGGCTTTTTTGTCAGCCAGGTCTCAACATGAGAAATGAAGCAGTCCCTAAGCAAATGGAGATGACATGTCCTATGAGTGAGCAATGAACCTCTGTATTGTGCAGTTGTTGAGATTTAGGTATTGTCTGGTACTGATACTAGCCTACCCTGCTCGACACTTCATGGGAAAAATTTTGCTTCATTACACCTTAAAAAGAGACCGTCACTGAGCTGTAGAAATTTGAAATGAAAATGTAGAAATTTGAAAATGAAAATGAAGCACAGGAAAATTAACATCTCTCTGAAGACAGTAAAATTTAAATGCTCAAACATTAGAAGAGGAAGCATGTCTGCTTAGCAACCACAGTACCAAGGTAGAAAACCTAGGCATTTCTTCTGTGGCTTTTATCTGGCTTACAGATAAGCTAGTGAGACTTCCCTGGTGACTCAGATGATAAAGCATCTGCCTAAAATGTGGGAGACCCGGGTTTGATCCCTGGATCGGGAAGATCCTCTGGAGGAGGAAACGGCACCCCACTCCAGTACTCTTGCCTGGACAATCCCATGGATGGAGGAGCCTGGGTAGGCTACAGTCCATGGGGCTGCAAAGAGTCAGGCACGACTGAGCAACTTCACTTCACTTCACAGGGCTAGTTAGATCAACAGTTTTAAGTAACTAGATGCTATATTGACCAAAAAAAAAAAAAAAAGAACACGGTGCATTGGGTTACTTCAGGATATTTTCTAGCCCTAAATGTTGGTAGCTGGACTGGTACTTATCACATTCTGAAACACAGGCAGGAAAAGTAAGCGTTATACATGTCAGTTTTGATATGTGTTTTAGTACCTTTAGTGCCTCGTCCCCAGTGAAGGAGAACCCTCTTAATATGGAATTCCTTGGCCTTATTTAGGTCACTGTGAGGATTTGCATTCATTGGTAGCTTTTGGAAAATCCATGGGGGAAAGTAGCTCCAGAATTATTGAAAAAGTACAGATTCAAAGGACCTGGATCGGAACACCAGCTCTGTCACTCTGAGTTATAATATCATATGAACTTTTAAAGCTTGGCCAAATGTCATAATGCCAGATTATGAGGATTCCTGTGAAAAGTACATGTAATGAAGTTTGTGAAAAATCAGGCTACCTAGGTTCCAAGGGATTAATTTCTTTACTAAGGTTTATTCCATTGACCATGTTTCTGACTAAGAACGGGAGTAGCTGGAGATGCATCCAGAGAGACCTTGCTGCTGAATTAATTGTTTTTAAATCCCAAAGAGTGCCTATTATGCAAGTACTGTTTTTGGTGTAGACTCAAGGATTTCTCCTACAAATAAATGGAAAATGACCATTACAGAAGTGGATAACCAACTGGTATTCACAGTCAAGCCTCAGACCAGGTGCTGTGGGGATTTCCACCATTCTATGTAATTTGGACAAATTCTCATCAGTACCTCTGTCTCTGAGAGTTGCTTACACTCAGTCTTACCGTGCGGCAACTGCAATTACAACTGCACACATCAGAAGCAATTCCACACCCTGGATGCTCAGAAGAACAACACTGATGTTTTAGCTAAAAGCTCTGGCTCTACCTGCTAACAATAGGTTTGGGAACTAATAATCTCAAATTCTGACAGTCACTGAGCTGGGCCAGCTAACAGTGGAGGCTTATGTCTGAAACAGAAATTGTTTTGAGGAATAGACTTGGAATTAGCATCTTGGTACTGGCTGTAGACAGTTCAGAGCTTGGGTGACAGAACATTGAGTTTTAGTACATATTTCAAAGCTTCATAATTTAGTATTTAGAGACACTACAAGAAGAAGGATGTCAAGGAAGGAATTTGTAGTTTATTTTGTCCTCCTTCAGCCTCCTTTCTCCCACAACTTTATTGAACTGGATGGCAGAAAACAAATTTCTATTCAAATATACTTAAGAAAGGCACTCATTTCAAGTTTCCTTCACGTGTCACTCAAGATAAGGAGACTTGGAATTCTCCATGTCCTGAGAAGCCTAGTCTTTAGATGGGAGTTTGCCTTTATAACAATGTAGGATACACTTTTCTCACTCCATTTCACCTTAAGGTCTACAATCAAGCAGTAATGG
This sequence comes from Oreotragus oreotragus, assembly GCA_006410675.1. NCBI lineage: Eukaryota > Metazoa > Chordata > Mammalia > Artiodactyla > Bovidae > Oreotragus > Oreotragus oreotragus. The sequence goes on from SJYX01017848.1 coordinate 37,254, forward strand.
GGCATTTCCTCCCATTTTGAAAACTTACTATTTGCCAGGCTCAAGGCATATGCCATTTTTCAAACAACTCTGTGAGGTAGACGCCTTTCCTTACTTATTTTGTTGATAAGAAAAATGTAGCCTGAGGAAATTAAGTAATACCTAGGGGCACCCTGTTGGTAAATAGCATAGTCAAGGTTTAAACTCTGGGCATCTCACTCCTGAGCTGGAACTATGGTCTCTCAGTGGCAGTGGTAAGGGGCAGGTTCAGAAGTCCTGAAAAATGGATATGGGTCATTTTTCTGGAATGAGTGAAGACAAAAAGGGGTCAACAACAACAAGGAAACAGTGATATTTAAATAAAGTATGAGAGGTGCCAGGCTGGATGAATCACAAGCTGGAATCAAGATTGATGGGAGAAATACCAACAAACTCAGATATGCAGATGAATCTAGGTCTCAGTTCTCTTATCATAGCCAAGTGATTTAACCCAGGTCTCAATATCTTGTAGGGTTATTATAGAAAAGCAAGTGAGAGAATATCTGAAAGCACTTAAGCCCTCATAAGGAATTATTATTACTCATTTTCTCTTTTGCAGGCTTTAGAGGACCATTTGTTTCTAGGGCTTAGAATTGTAACAACCAGAGTTTTGCAAATAAGAACAACGACAAAATATTACCCAAACTTCAATGGCTCTTCCTTATTTTAAACAAACTGTACATGCAAGAATCTCAGTGTTTTTGAACTCTTCTAAATAAACAATATTATCTGCCACTACTAAGATAATGAGAGGCTATTCAGTGACCACACCTATGGTATCTGCATGAAGAAACAAACCATGAACTGATCATATAATCTCCAAACACAGGTTCCAGAATCTCCTCTGTATAATCTGTACAATAATCTGTGTTATTAAGCACACTATTCACCAATAAAACCATACTAGTAGCGTTTGGAAAGAGTAAGAGACAGAGGTGAGCAAGAAAACAAACCCTCTCTTTTCTTAACCTCCTTCCCTTCCTTCTTCCGCACCACCCCCCAATTTGTCTCTGTCTTTGACTCTCTCCGAGAGAAGCTGTCCTAAAGTCAGTATTGATTAAAAAACATTAATGTCCCAAGGCATCTCAAATCAAAACAAATCTTACTTTATGACTAAAAATAAGTATCACAATGGAAAAACTGAGTGTGAGGGTGTACAGAGAACAGAAATTAGAATTGTTCACCCTTTAATGTTTTTACTCAAAATGTTTGAGGTCTTAACCTTCTCAACGTGAAGTCATGACTTATTTCATTCAACTTGTAGACGCAAAAAGAAATGTAATTTAAATAGATATTTTACTTAAAATCCAACAATACCAATAAATTTATCTACTTCAAATCTGCTAGACTAAAAGCTGACTGCCCTCTGGTGGGCTGTTTCTAAAATATTTAGCACCTCTTTAACTTTGCTTTATAAATATTGCAAGTATCATAAGACTATTTTATAATTCAATCCATGTAAATAACACTAATATTTGGGAAAAGGAGAAAAGTCAGTTAAATACTCTTTATTAAATGTAAAAGCACATTATAACAAGTTTAACTATTTCTAATTTTTAAAACGTGTTTTTCCTTGAAATGTAAATTTATTTTAGTTTCAAGCTTAAATTAAAGTAGTGGAAGCAAAGCAAAAAGTTATGTGAACTAATTTATTTTCATTTTCTACACATCTGCATTTTAATAATTGTGTTGTTTTTTCACTGTTAAGCAATAACACCAAAAAAAAATGTTTATCACACCTAGGTTCTGTTTTCTGTCCCTAAGTGTTAATTTTAATGGTTGAAAAAAGAAATCGAAATGAGATAATTATATTTTTAATTAAAAAACATATTATATTGCTTTGGGGGGAAAAATCTAAAAAAATACCACATCAATGTATAAGAGCTAAGATGGGTAAAGTAGGAAGCATGTTTAGGGACTATTCATAAAACCCTTTGGAATCTTAACAAAGTCCAGTACATCGTCAATCCAACAGGATCTCATTCTCCTGTTTGCAATTCCTTGTAATAAAGAGGTTCTAGTGAGCTGATATCTCAGGTATGCTAACTGAATTTTTCAGTTTTCATTCAGCTATTTAGGCTGTGTACATTAATTTCTGAAGCAACACCAGCCCCATTCATCAGATAATTGTTAATGAGAATTTCAACTCACATTTTAAATTATTTCCTCAATATATGTGCCATCCTTATGCAAACAAATCTTGTGAAAATTTGAGTTCACATTAACAAAGTTATTTCAAATAGAAAAAGGTTGGGTTTTTTAAAGAAGTCAAGAAAAACTTCTTAAAGAAAGACGTCTTAAAGCTTTAAGTAAACTACTTAAAAACAAAACAAAAAACCACCTCTTAGCCTCTCTGTAAGAAAAATGAAAAGTGTTACTGAGTAATTTATCCGATCAATTTCATCAATACTGATAACATATCTAGAAAATCCAATTTAACATACCCCCTTTCTTTTCTTGGTAGCACTGTGTTTTGGCAATAGCATAAAGATTAATTTATTAAGTCTCAATTTCATTTAGCATTTGCAAATAGAACCTCAGGGAAAAAAAAAAAAAAGAAAACTCTCCGTTTCTAACAGTGGAATTGAAGACTGCAATCAAATTCCTACATAAGGTTAATTTTGTGGTTACAGATACTCAGATTTAAGCACAAGAGCAGCTTACAGCTTTGTGTATCTGAAATACACAAACATCGCCCACATTCAGTCTCTTAGAAGACATTTGAAACATCCAGTAGCAATGTAAGTGTCTTTATCCAAAATAGGCAAGGATGTCACACAAATTAAAATGCTTCCTGTATTTGGTGCAAGTTAACATTTTTCCAAGTTTGCTTTTAAACAAATTAACATGTGAAATGGATTTAAAATGGAAAGCTGTCACTTCTGTGAGATTTGATTACAACCCCCCTCCACCTTCCAATTCAAAGTAAATGGAAATATAGAAATGAAGAAAGAAAAAGTGAAAGACTGTGAAAAGTGAAAGCATCAGTGAAGCATCACTGAAAGACTGCTTTAAAACTGCAATAAAATTTACTGTTTTATAAGGGCTCACTAGAACGTCATTTGAAAGCCATTAACAGCAAACCAGGTTATCCATTTTTCTCGCCCTGCAGAAACAGTGCTGGAGGCTGCTCTCAGTGATTTTGCTTTCTGTCTAAACACCCCCACCCTTCCTTGAGCCTGAGGGAATTAGAAATTTCCCTATTCATTTGAGTTGTTTGTTACAGTTTTTCACTTTAAAATTACTTAAATTATAGACCCCGAGCATTTGGGATTATTATTCATGCCAAGTTTTCAATTCAGCTTCAGAAATAATTGAATGGAAGCACAGTGTGTGTAGGTAAATCAGTATCTACGCAGAATAAAAAGAAATCATCTTACCTAGCATTTCCAGCTATGTAGAAACTGAAAAATAAGCTGTGTGTGTGTGTAAATAGATATAATTCTACAACTGCCTCTGAACTCTCTGAATTTGCAACAGTTTTGCTCTATCAGTACCCATTAAATCAATATTTGTATAGCTTAAAATGCAATTTTTTTCTATCACAAATGTGTACCGGCTAATCGCAGCTTTGCAACTTATCCGAAAGCTTCTCCATGTGTCCTGCACTGAGCATTGTTTTTTCCATCAACAGAGGGCAGTCTATCGTTTGCCAAGGAACTCAGCTCCAGTGAGGGGGCTGAGGGCTGGGAGTGCTGCATCTGACAGACGAGGTTTGCACAGAGTTTGCTCCAGTAACAGGCAGAAGCTCTTCCAACTGGTCAGTGTGTAACTCATTGGAAATGCTACTGATCGCTGAAACAACATGCCTGAGTGAAAGAGAACCCCGTGATTTACAAAAGTCTGATGCAAGTGACTTTTAAGTCAGTGGTGTGTTATTATTTGAGTATCACTCAAAGGGTTAGTATAGGAAATCATCATTTGCATAAAACCCAGATGCATGCTCAAATCCGCTCACCTTGTAGAGGTAGTGACAGCTTTATTTATGTTGCCTGCCCTCATACTGTGTGTGGGAGGGTCTTCAGTGTGACTGTTTTAGTACAACTTAAATATATTATAGCTGTTTTATATTTGATCCAAGAAAAATGAAATAATTCTTCATATGGTAATCTATCAGGGTCATAATTGACACAATAGAGAGGTCTAGCTTTTTCCTCTGCTACCGGGAATAAAGAAAATTTCAGGTGCTGGGGCTATTAATTTTTCATCAGTCAAAGGCATTAAATTTAAACTGAAAATCTGAAAGAATGGAAAAAGATGCACTTCAAGAAAATTAGATCTTCTCAGAGTATTTGTCCAAGATCTACATTTACTGATACATAATTTATTAGACATTTCAACACAGCAAAGTCATAATCTGGTAGTACAGGGATTGCATTTTACTCTGTGGCAGAAAAGTTTTACAAATGTCTTAAACCTATTGTAAAAGCGGCAGTGAGAAATCCTAATAGACACCAGAATCAACATATCTGACGTGTGTGCATTATCATGGCCCATTATTTTAAATAAGAGTGTTCTACCTCAAGAACTGGAATGATACCACAAATAACAGAATAAATGGGAATGTAAAAGTCAAACAGCATGACAAAAACTGCTCAGACTTAGAGAAAAAGCTTTTTAGAATACAGATGTTCTAAAAATCCTTCTGTAAAAAAGTGTGTTCCATTATCACAGAAGGAAAGAAACTCAAGGTTTTTCTTATGTTTAGGGTATATGTATGTGATATTAAGGATGATGAAGCAAATATTTAGCAGCTAAGGTACTGCGTGCAGCTAACAATAATTCCTTTATCATTTACCCAACAAGAAGATAAGTGCCGTTTTCCTTCTTTTGCAAATATATTTGCCAGCAGCTGTTTCAACATTTATAAAGACCATTTCCACTGATTGCCAAATAACCATAAATTCATTTACACATATTTCTGAGTTGGAGGCATAAAAATAATTACATGTCTGATTAAATCCACTTATGCCTTCACATCTTACTAAATCTATAATAGACATGAATTGTTACGATGTATTACATCTAAGTGCATAAATAATACAATGCAGACGTAGAGTCCAGCTTTTCTACAACTGAACGTGTGGAGATAATTTACACAAATATAGTTGAGATACAGTATAAAAAACAACTTATTTTAGAAATTGTTATGACACAGAAAAGAGGGACTTCAGCTAGAAAACTAAACAAGCTATCCTTGTTTATCACTGCCTCACTGTCCTGAAATACATATTAAACAGTTATCTTAGTAAGCTTGTCATTAGAGGAGAATAATTAAGCTGAAAACTCCTTTTCTTAATATGCAAACTACAGAAAATTATACGTACGCTTACAACTTGCTGAATTCTTGAGGTATGCTGTTGCTCCTCCCCCACCTACCTCCCACCCCACAACTGCATCATTCCACCCACCCTACCTCACCTCCTCTGCCACTTGGCACCAAGGTGATTTAAATGATTATAGTACATAGTACATGGGAAAATACTTTCAGGGACTGTTCAAAGTTAAGAATCACAGTGCTTAGAAAGAGCAGTTTGATTCCCCTCTTAACTCCCTACAAGAGACATGAAATTTTGCTTTCAAAAGACTGAGACTCAGGCCAGAATACTGGAGTGGGTAGCCTGAAAGGGATCTTTCCAACCCAGGGATCGAACCCAGGTCTCCTGCATTGCAGGCAGATTCTTTACCAGCTGATCAACCCACTCCAGTTTTCTTGCCTGGAGAATTCCATGGACAGAGAAGCCTGGTGGGTTCACCTGGGTCACAGAATCAGAAACAACTGGGTGACTAACACTTTCACTTTTCAATTACCTCCTTTAGTGCTATTATGCTGGAAACAGGGATAACTGGTCCCTCCAGAAGCCTCCTTAAAAACCACATGTGAAAAGCTCATCATGAGTAGAAAAAAATTAAAATGACACACAGCAAGAAGCAGAGCTGAGGGGTGAAGATAAAGGCCTGATAACCTTACTAGAGCCCTGGATTTTAATGTGCATAAATCTAGATCTACCCCTGATTTCCAGGTTACCCAGACTAGTAAATTACTTTTTTTATGGTATTTAAATTGAATTTCCAGTACCTGTGCTGACAAAACCCTCCTGATTTGAATAATGTTCACCTACTATGTAACCTATGTATAAGAATGTGTGTGTGTGTGTCTGTGTGTGTCTGTGTGCACTTAATCACTCAGTTGTGTCTGACACTTTTGCAAAACCATGGACTATAGTCTGCCAGGCTACTCTACCCACAGGACTTCCCAGGCAAGAATATTGTAGTCCATTGCCATTTCTTTCTCCAGGGGACCTTCCCAACCTAGGAATTGAACCCAAGTCTCTTGTGTCTCCTGCATCGGCAGGTAGATTCTTTACCACTGTGCCACCAAGGAAGCCCAATGTATAAGAATACTTGAAAGAAAATCTTTAACAAGGAATAGCATTCAACAGAAAATGTTAATGTGAAATGAAACACTTAGAGCAAAAGAAATTCTGATATAGATGACCAAGGCACGTATTAACAAAACAATTTTGAATGCAACAAAATGAATTACAATGTCAATCTGTCTACTTAGAAAATGGTAAGAAATCTTGGCAAGAAAAGTCAAAAGAAAAATTTTGACTTTCCTTGCCAAGTGTAGAAAAAGGAACCCTCTTACATTGTTGGTGGGAATGCAAACTAGTACAGCCACTATGGAGAACAGTGTGTTAATTTCCAGAATCTGAGACAGAAAATGTCTTTCTTTAAAAACAAACATACAAATAATAAACACCTAGAGAATGAAAGCCACCTAACCAAGTTTGCATGTTCATGTTCTTTCCTTCCTGCTTTCCAGATCCTAGAGGTGCCCATGGCTCTGTGGATGTAGCGCCTTTTATCTGCTATTGGGGTATGCCAGTTCTGTGATGTCATTCACTCAGCAAGAAAAAATACCAGCCACCCCCACTGGTATCCTGAGATGGCAAAATGAAGTGGCATATCAAAGGATAGCGGAAAACTGTTTAAAAGAGAGATCTGCTAAAATCTACTAATCTTCAATCACATCAAGGTTTCTAAAGTTATACAGGCTTTTTCATGTGTTCATAAAAGAAGCTGATCCCATTCTCTTTTCTGCCAACAGAGATACATTTGTCAGCCCTATCATATCCCTTCAGCTAAAGGAAAGTAATGATACCATATTTGAGAGTGTGTGAGATTCTCTCCTGAATTTCAGCTTCAAACACCAGGGGGTTCCTATCTTAATACAAGGAGTGTTTTTCATTTATATTTTATTTTTTATTTTTAAAACTGTTTTACTTACTGCTATTCTGGAAACTAAAATCAGGCAGCAGTATTAGCAAGTAAAAGGATTAGCAGTATTAGCAAGTAAAGCAAGATTTAAAGGACTTAAATCTTATTTAAAATTATAGGAAGTAAATATTTCCCCCCCTCACTTGATTTTGTAATTTCAAGGTGGGGGGAGGACAATTATTTAATTCTTAAAGCTTCTGAATGTGTCTTAAAATGGGAATCTGTAAACACTGGTTAAACCTTAGCATTATTTGTTCATTATTTCTCAGTTGTAACATGAATAGACAAACATACCTAAAAGAATGGCACCTTTACTGGGGAAACACGCTTTCTCAAAGCAGTGGTAAGACTCACAAGTTCTCACACTTTATATAACAAATATAATTTTAAAAATATTTTAAAATAACACTAGTATTGTACTATTCCGAAACAGAAAATGAAAAGGAGCTTGCAGTTAAAATATTTATGTTTCCAGTACATTTAGTGATAACAGTTATTTTTAATGAAACCCATGCAGAAAGAATAGAAAATCCAGTTCATAATTGTAATGTAGGGAGGAGACAGAGCTGGACTTTTTCTCTTACAGTTTGTACTCTGGATTCATTTAATAGGCACTGCACCTCAAGGCTTGCGGACAGCGGTGGATTCCTATTCTGTAGCTTAGAGAATTACCCACTCTTCAGAGGATAGATTTAAAATGTTGCCACCTGTGAATTCTAGGCTTTTGTTCATTTCAACATTTAAGGCAGATCTCTCATGTACAAAAAGTACTTCAAAGGTATTCATTTATTTTTTGTTTATTTAGGTTTGTAGTCCTTTCTTTTGAGAATTGTTCTTATTAATCTTTGCACTGAAATATTTTTGGGAACCAATGCCAGTTACCTTGATGTTGCCTATTTAACAGTGGCAGATTCTGTTTTGCTACTGGTGGTAAACAATTTAATTAGGAACACAAAATAGCCGCCTGCTTTATTTCCCTCTGCAAGTATCTGTTTCTTGTCTAAGAATAAGAAACTACCACTATAAAAATCTCTTTGAGCTCTCGCTAATGAAACTTCCTGATTCCACTTGTTTAACCAAGCTCTCTCTCCAACAATTTATTCTTTCTTTCTAAACAGACCTTTAGGTATGCAAGGCCGTTTGTAAATTATATGGTGCTGGCAATATCATGAAATATCATGACTGCAGTTTATGGGCAGATGAAGGGGGATGAGTTGTAACAAGAATAAATTACACAAAATACATTGGGGGAGAAATGGTAAAGTGGTGGTGCCAGCAAAATTATTAAACTTTAGAGTGGTACTTAATAAGGGCACTAAATTAAATGACCTTATGATTGGATGGACATAGCAAATGGGATTCTCAAGGAATTATCTTCCATTAACTTATAAAGAAATAAGGAGATATAGTATCATAAACCAAAATAAGAAAAGTATAGGTGAACTGAATATTAACAAATAAAGCAGTTCACTGAAAATAACTATCCCTTTAGAAACATCCTGAACATACTACCTAAAATTACATGCTGGTGAAAAGACTATAGTTTATGGCTTAGGACCATATATTTTATATTTAATTTTGTCTTTTTTTACAAATGTGTCTAGCCACAAGCATAAAAGCTTACACTGTCTAACTAATATAAAGTTATGAAGAATATTGGGAACTAGAAAGTCAGTCATGCACTATGGATTTCTTTACCTTGCTTAATTCATCTGTGAAATGGAGTAGTAATTCTGACTGACCTATAGAAGCTCGGTGAGGAATCATTAATATATGGCTTAATATAAATTAGAAAATGTTGGTATACATGTATGTGTATGCACATGCATTTTGCTCTTAGGTACCTTTTTTTAACTGAAGTAGAATTAAGCAATAAAGTACACAAATCTTCCATGCAGAGCTCAATGAGGTTTTGCATGTGTATGTGTGTGTGTATATATATATATATACCCTTGTGACCAGTTCAGTGCTAAACTTCAAACATGTCCAACTCTGCAATCCTATAGACTGTAGCCTGCCAGGATCCTCTATGCATGAGGTTTCCCAGGCAAGAATACTGGAGTGGATTGGCATTTCCTACTCCAGGCGATCTTTCCGACCCAGGGATCAAATGCACGTCTCTTGTGTCCCCTCAATTGGCGGGCGGGTTGTTTACCACTAGTGCCACCTGGGAAGCCCTTGTGACCAATATCCAGATATTTTCACTCACTCTAGAAAGTTTTCTTCTTTCCATACTCCCCCATTTCTCCCCAGAGTTAACCACTGCTATGACTTCTGTCACCATAGATTAGTTTAAAATGTTCTTGAAATCACAGATCTATACTCTTTTCTGTTTGAAATCTTTCAACCTCGTTATAGTTTTTGACTCTGTCATTAGACTCCATTATTAGGGATTAGTAAACTTGAAAGCATCAAACAGCCTTCTCCTTTTTTTTTCTCTTCTTCTCTGTTCTGCACCCTCAGTGGTTAACAATGTGGTCTCTTCCATCTCTCACGCTCAGTTCAGTTCAGTTGCTCAGTCATGTCTAACTCTTTGAGATCCCCATGAACTGCAGCATGCCAGGCTTCCCTGTCCATCACCAACTCCCAGAGCCTACTCAAACTCACATCCATTGAGTCGGTAATGCCATTCAACTATCTCGTCTTCTGTCATCGCCTTCTCCTCCCGCCTTCAATCTTTCCCAACATCAGGGTCTTGTCTAGTGAGTCAGTTCTTCTCATCACGTGACCAAAGTATTGGAGTTTCAGCTTATTAAATATCTGTCCATCCAATGAATATTCAGGACTGATTTCCTTTAGGATGGACTGGTTGGATCTCCTTGCAGTCCAAAGGACTCTCAAGAGTCTTCTCCAACACCACAGCTCAAAAGCATCAACTCTTCAGCACTCAGCTTTCTTTATAGTCCAACTGTCACACATGACCACTGGAAAAACCATAGCCTTGACTGTACAGACCTTTCTTGGCAAAGTAATGTCTCTGCTTTTAAATATGCTGTCTAGGTTGCTCTCCCAGGCTAGGAATTAATTTTAGCTCTATCACTACCACTGTACACACCTGGGTAACTTACTTTAAATCTCCTAGTTTTCTACTTAAATGAATGAGATTAGTAACTACCTCTTACAGTAGCTGTGAAGGCTAAATAAGATGATCCACATCAAGTACACAGTATAGTTTCTGGCTACTAAACAACAATTATTAAGGCTTGTCTGGAATATTCTAAGTGAAAAAAGAAGAGCTCTTCATTGGATTGTTCTTGAGGATAGCAGTCAGAAGGATCAAGACTTCTAGGCTCTGATTTTCATTTTTTTAAATATTAGTTCTCAATTAGCCTTAGCACATACCAAGGCAAAAAAAGACACTGACAGGTGTTCTTCCATAAGTAAACCTGTGTCATTATTGGTCATTTTTGAATGAATGAAACACTATTGGTAAAAATGTATTTACGTACATTTCACAGTCACCAATGCAGCATATTTTTTTTTTTTTTGAGACAAAGTCCAGGAGGAATGGATAGATTTTAGTACTAGAAGGATTCTTACGAATTATTCGGTTTATCCTTATTTTATAACTGAGGAAACTGAGGCAAATCAGGTCATTTGTTTAAGGTCAATGAAGATGCCAAGATGTCTGCCACACAGTCCACTGCAACAGTTCTCAAAGTGTGGTTCCCTAGTGATTAACTACAATAACACCTAATTGTTACTTGTTAGAGAGGCACATTTTCAGGTCACATCCAATGGCATCCATCCGTTCAACTACCTTTAAGAACTACTCGATGGGAAACTCTGGGGACAGGGTCCAGTGTGCATGCCCTCTTGGTATTTTACCTGCTAAAGCTGGAAACTTAGTCTATGACCCTGCTACCCTAAGTACAGTCCGTGGACCAGCAGAATTCACATTATCCAGAAGTTACTTAGAACTGTAGACCCTTGGGCCCCAGATCTACTAAATACTACACTTTAATAAGATTCCAAGATGTTATGTATGCCACTAAAGCTACAAATCATCAATACACACCAGCAGCCATGGTCAGAACTATCTGAGCTTCAGTTGTCCACTAGAATCTGTGCTGTTTTATGCCATCAGAGCTGACTGACCCTATTCCCTTACCCAGAAGATCTGCCAAAACAACTATCACAACAATGAAGACTAGCTTCCCCTCTGTGCCAGATCCTGTACTAAGCAACCTCTGTAGAGCCAATTATGCTTCAAAATTCTTTAATACAGAAATAACTATGCCCATTTTATTAGAAGGAGAACAATCTCAAATAATTCCTTCTCAACTAGGGCCATGCCATGAGTACATGGAGGAACTGGATAAAATTTTGGTTCTTATGGATTTTTTCCATGATACCATGAGACATCATCAGCTCCTTAGTCCCCCTAGACTAAGCACTATGGTAATTATTTAAACCAGGACTGGTTTATTTGCACTTACACCAATTTTAATTTACAGGAATCATAAAAACTATAAGAGTGTCCATGGATATGACATCTTTAGTATAACCACATACAGTTTTTGAAAGCTTTCGAACTGTGGTGCTAGAGAAGACTCTTGAGAGTCCCTTGGACAGCAAGGTGATCACACCAGTCAATCCTAAAGGAAATCAGTCCTGAATATTCATTGGAAGGACTGATGATGAAGCTGAAGCTCCAATACTTGGGCCACCTGATGCAAAGAGCTGACTTCTTGGGAAAGACCCTGATGCTGGGAAACATTGAAGCCAGGAGGAGAAGGGGACGACAGAGGATGAGATGGTTGGATGGTATCACCTACTCAATGGACATGAATTTGAGGAAACTCCAGGAGATAGTGAAGGACAGGGAAGCCTGGCATGCTGCAGTTCATGGGGTCGCAAATAGCTGGATATGACTTAGTAACTGAAAAACAACTAGAATGATAAACCAGGTCATTGCTTCTCAGACTACCTTTAGTGAAGGACAACTGTCCCCCAACTCTACTCTGCCATACACTAATTATTTTGCAACATATAATAAAATGAATTTATAGAAAAATAAATGTAAAAGAAAAATACAAGCCAACTTTTAAAAAGATTCAATAGATGAAAATTTACACTGTCAAGTTGCTGCTAGCATTTCTAAATGTTTACTCTTGATTTCTGTACTTACATTGTCACAGACCAGTGACAAAAAGCTTGCAGACTAGTATTGTTCTAGAAGTATACTTTGAAGAGCAAGAAACTAGACATTTTGCAAATTAAGTTGAGGTACAGTAACAACCAGTTTTAAGTAACTATAAAATAAGTCACACAAATTCTGACTTCATTTCTTCATCCCTAGAAAGATCTGGAAGGCCTCTGATATTTTCTCCAGAGTCAGTCCTAGGAAAACTAGCAACTTCTTTTTTTTGGTGCTTTTATTCATTCATCCAACCAATATTTAATGATAATTGAATATATACAGTTTTCCTAAAGGAAATTAGTCCTGAATATTCATTGGAAGGACTGATGCTGAAGCTGAAACTCCAATACTTTGNTTCATTTCTTCATCCCTAGAAAGATCTGGAAGGCCTCTGATATTTTCTCCAGAGTCAGTCCTAGGAAAACTAGCAACTTCTTTTTTTTGGTGCTTTTATTCATTCATCCAACCAATATTTAATGATAATTGAATATATACAGTTTTCCTAAAGGAAATTAGTCCTGAATATTCATTGGAAGGACTGATGCTGAAGCTGAAACTCCAATACTTTGGCCATCTGATATGAATAACTGACTCATTTGAAAAGACCCTGATGTTAGGAAAGATTGAAGGTGGAAGGAGAAGGGGACAAAAGAGGATGAGATGGTTGGATGGCATCACCGACTCTAGGGACATAAGTTTGAGTAAGCTCCAGGAATTGGTGATGGACAGGGAAGCCTGGCATGCTGCAGTCCACGGGGATACAAAGAGTTGGACAAGACTGAGAGACTGAATTGATTATGTATATAACATTCTTGGAATTCTAAACTGATTTAAGAATGATACCTTTCTATATATATACCTGCCACATATTCTTTATCCTGTCATCTGTCAGTGGGCATTTAGGTTGTGCCCATGGCTTGGCTATTGTGATAGTGCTGCTATGAACAGAGAGGTGCATGTATCTTCTTAAATTATAGTTCTGTCTGGATACTACTCAGCTATTAAAAAAAATAATGCCACTTGCAGCAACATGTGTACAACTAGAGATTAGATTATCATTCTAAGTGAAGTAAATCAGAAAGACAAATACTATATCACTTAAACATGGAATCTAAAATATGACACAGCTGAACTTATCCATTAAATAGAAACAGACTCACAGACATTGAGAACAGACTGGTGATGGCCAAGGGGGAGAAGGTTGGTGGAGGGACGGAGTGGGTGGTTGGGGTTAGCAGATATAAAGTTTTACACTAGAATAAAGAAGCAACAAGGTCCTACTGTGTAGAACAGAGAACTATATTCAATAATCTTAAGATAAACCATAATGAAAAAGAATATAAAAAAGAATTTTGTGTGTGTGTATATATATATATATAACTGAATCACTGTGCTCTACAGGACTGTGCTCTATAGGAGAAATAAATGTAATACTGTAAATCAACTATGCTTCAATAAAAATAGTGATAAAAAGCAAAAAAAAATACAGTCCCTGTTTTTAGGCATGGACATGGTAGTGGATAATAGCAATAATTTCTTTTATGTGTATTGTATATACTTCCAGTCATACATCTGTAATCTTTCTCTTAAAAACTAATTTGAAGTAGCTTACTTTACAGTATAATGAGAAAGATAAAACTGATAAAATATAGCTTTTTATTACCCTCTCACTCTAATCTTGACTTTTCACATCATACTGTAGTGCGATTAGAAGGTGTTAATGTATCATTTTTAAAGATAGGAAAACAAGCTCAGAAAGACTGTCTCGTGTGCTTAAAATCACACAGCTTGTGCAGAACATAGCAGGGCATCAGACTTAGGTTTGTTGCTTTCAAGCCCAACACCATGTTCATAGTAGCCTAGCCATAGTTGTTTTCTTTCACAATTCTTCAGCCATTTCATCTTTGGATTCTCTTTGGATAACCATCCACTCCCAAGCATCATGACCTGGTTACCCTCCTAGAGATGGCAAGCCTCTGACCTGGGCTTCTACCTATATTTCTTTAGAGATAGCAGTCTTTTATTTTTCCTTTTTCCAAATTCAGACTTAGCTGACTTATATTCTATTCATTCTTGAGTTTACTATATGCTGGATGACAGCACATCTGAAAAATTTGAATATATGATTCTATTTAATGGTAACTAATGGCCAACTATCTCCCTTCTTTCTGGGGGAAAACCTAGTTAAGATCACAAGACAGGGAAGGTTTGTCTTCATGACTTCTACTCTCCTGGTGCTGTGTCCTCATCCCCAAATCAGTGACCTACACAGGAATACATTTTTTATCTGTTTAGTAAAATAGTCTCTCAGAGCATTCATCCATGTAAAAGTATACTGGTGGCTAACAACAAAAAGCATTAGCTACCTAGAGGCATTTCTGTGTTCTGTTCTCTTCACTATTCTCTCACATGGTTAGGTGCTCAGTACATATTTACTGAATGAATGTTAAATGAATTTGTAATCTGCAAAGAGCAGGAACAGAAACCAATACAGAAGTTTCCATCATTTGCCTTCACCGTATTCAGTGCTCTTATGCTCTTTATTTAATTCATCCTTATCTCATTTACCTCATTGCCTCTGGTTTCCCTTCAAATCTGTCCTCTGCATATCTGTCTGAATGATGACTCTGAAATTCATAGGTGATTATGCCACTTCCTTGCATTAAATGCCTTCTGTATATTTCTACTATCTTCAGTATGTAATTCAAAACCATCAGGTAAAACTAAAGGTGGTAACAGTAAAAGCAGGAAGAAGTCACCAAATACAGGGCTACTTAGAAGATGCAATTGACAGAAACTGAGATTCAGCTGGATGAGAAGTTGAGAGGAAAGCAAGCATTGGCAACGATGTTAAAGAAAGGGCTGGTGGGGAGGTTCAGGAACAACCTATGTGAGAAGGCCTGCTTATTTCTCTGGTCCCATTCCCCCTCCCCCTACTCAACTCAAAATGTACAAAATCCAGAGAAACTCCCTTGGACTTACCTTACAATATGGTAAGGAATTCAGGGATTATATAAAACACAATTTTAAGACCTTAGTAATATATCTTTTAAAATATGTATTTTAATATTAAATGCAGTAATTTATTAAATATAGTATGCCATCTATTTATTAACCATAGTAATATATATATATATTTTTAAAAGTTGGTTATTTTCTCCATGTTAGTCAGTTTTAGATACCTGGTTTTCTCATTATGAAGGCAATAAAAGCCTTAAAACTATGTAGCCTACACATTTATGTTCTGTATGAGAAGAGGAATAGGTGGGAAAAAAAGTTAAAAGGTATCTCACCTCTTTGTAGATGTCAGTTGTGAACAAAAGCCCAGAACAGAATGGGTTGTAGAAGCTATCAAGAATGGAAGAAAAATCTTGGGGGACTGTCTCTGTCCAGGTGAAAGGCATAGAGAAGAGACTGTAGGATTTTAATGACATGAGCTGGCATCAAATCTAGTGAGGTCCTCTTTTCCACATATTTATTAATTGGATGATCTTAGACAAGTTACTTAACCCCTTTAAAGTTCCACTATGTACAAAATGAGAATTATAATAGCACCTACCTCTAGACCAATGGCTTAAATAAGTTTTTTCTCAACACAATGCTTAGCTTGAAAATGCTCAAAAATATTAATTTTTATTGTAGTGATTAACTATGAGTTAACAGTAAAAACAACAACAACATGGTGGTCTCTGTGGCATATGAGCAGAGTACGCCCAAACGCTTTGCCATCTAGAAAACACATATTTTCCAAGATTTCCACATGGAATGTGTTCACTATGGTGTTTGCCTCACATTGGTACAAGTAAGGGAAAACTGACACAATTAACATTCCTTTCCAATAGCAGAAAAAAGCCTTTCTCTTCTACTACAATAAGCAATAATACAGAACAGACTTCTGGGACAGTGAGAAACCAAAACTAATTTATGAACTGTGATTGTGAAGATACACCACAGAATGGAGACTATTCCTCGGCCTGTTTCCTCCTGCTCCAAACAATCTTATGATACCAGGACGTGGAAACAGAGTTTACTGGAATCTAAGAGGGGTTATTTGACACATTCTGATTCTTATAAACCACTGAGACAATAGCTTCAGTCTGTGAACAGTGGGCTCCAGACTTGAGCCTTCATCAGGATCCCTGGAAAGCTTGTAAAATTTGCAGATTTCTGGGCCTCAACTCAGTTTATTTTTAACAGGTTCCCTAAAGTGATGTCCATGATGCTGGTATGGGACCACACTCTAATAATCACTGCTTTAGAACTGAGAGGTCACTCTCCACCTAACAAGAGATTCAGACCATAAGCTATCCTTGACAATAATGTTAGCATTATTTTAAAAAGGTTCTTTGTGGCTTACCAGGTGGTGTCAGTGGTAAAGAACCCACTTGCAAATGCAGGAGACATAAAAAAGTTTCTTCTTGGAACATACCCTATTTATGGCCCCTGACATTTCAGCGCACATTATCAACTTTCTCTTGCATCACCACTCTTTTTCTAGAAATTTTGGCAACACATTTTGGTTTGTGCTTCAGCATGCTTTGTATTATATTTTTCCTGCTCTATCTGTATTGTCAAAGTCTGCCTGTTGTATAACTGGAATCTTCCTTTTTAATTTTCCTCTGGCCTAACAGTTTCTCTCAAAGATTTTGCCTCTTTTTTTTTTTATATACAGAACATAAATATATCTAGAACTGTAATAGCATACTTCATCAGAATGTGCTTAATACCCAGCATATATTATTTTTAACCAAAAGCAAACTAAAAACTAAAATATCAGTACTTGGAACTGGTCCTTTAGATATGTATAATGGACTGACTTCTTCATCAATGTTACTAAAGATTTTGCTACTGAGTGTGCTTAAATCAAGGGATACTTGTGCTAAAAACCTACTGAAACCATCATTGGCTTTTTTCATACCTTTAAATTAATTTTTTGTTTTGGTTTTAGTGTAAACCTTAATTTTAGAGCCTGTTATTGTTGCAGGAAGGGGGAACCCTTCCAGGGTCCAAAACTGGGCTCTTGTCTAACACTCGGAAATGAACTATCCGAGGAGACACGTATGCTGACAAAGCAAGAGGTTTTATTGGGAAAGGGCACCGGGGTAAGAGTAGCCCTGACAGCAGTAGGGTAAGAGAACCCAGGAGAACAGCTCTGCTACATAGCTTGCAGTCTCAGGTTTTATGGTAATGGGATTAGTTTTCGGGTTGTCCTTAGCCAATCATTCTGACTCAGTGTCCCTTCTGGTGGTGCATGCCTTGTTCAGCCAAGATGGATGCCAGAGAGAAGGATTCTGGGATGTGGTCCAACATGTGGTAACTCCTTTTAACCTTTCCCGAACTTTTCCGGTTGGTGGTAGCTTATTATTTCCATGTTCCTTACCAGGACGTCCTGTCATAAAACAACTCATGCAAATGGTTACTATGGTGCCTGGCCAGGGTGGGCAGTTTCATTCAGTCAGTGTGCTTCCCCTAACATTATGACCAACTATGGGCTTCCCTGGTAGCTTAGCTGGTAAAGAATCTGTCTGCAATGCAGGAGACCCTGGTTTGATTCCTGGGTCAGGAAGATCCCCTGGAGAAGGGCATGGCAACCCATTCCAGTATCCTTGCCTGGAGAATCCCCACGGACAGAGGAGCCTGGTGGGCTACAGTCCATGGGGTCACAAAGAGTCAGATGCAACTAAGCACAGCATCAGCGTGGCTAACTATAATATTTAAGCATTAATCTGCAACACTGTCTCATTGGACCTCCCATGGTGCCCAATTTTGCATTTTAATTTTTAGACTGGCCAAATATAAATAATTTTTAACGTTCCTCAAATATAAATACATGGTCAAGTATATGAATCTTAGTGAAGTTTTAGCTTTAACTTATTTATACTCTCTCTCATTTGAGAAGATGAAATGGATATTTGGATTTTACTTGTTAACTGTCTTCTTACAGCTGTGAAAAAATGAACAGGCTGCCATATTCATCGAAGAGAAACGACTGCACATGTGTGTTTGTGTGTATCTTTAAAAAGCACTGCCTCTGTGCTATTTGTATTTAACCACAATGACAGTGACTACCGTATAATAAAAGACTTCATTAATTTGTGCTCTGCTTTGGAAAAGAGCATTTAAATCAGCTCTGCAGATTCAGGGGATAGGTTTCTTTCCTAAGAAAGCAGAAAAGGAAATAAATAAAAACTCAAATCTAAAGGAAAACTAGCATAGAAGATGATCTGGTAAACTGGTTAAAAGAAAAGGTGAAAATGTCCTGTCTCCTATTACTTGAATTTGCCCTTAAATTCCAAAGACATTTGGTTTTATCCAGTCACTATACTTCGAATAACCATATTTAGGAAAAAATAACTGTCAACTAAACGATCTCTTTACTAAGCGGGGAAAAGGTGGGAGAGCAGTGACCAAGACTAGTCAGTACAGAATGGATCTGGAGCTGGGGGAAAAGGAAGTGGGGAAAGACTTCACATTCTTCTTTCCACAGTTTTGATGTGTGCATACACTACAAAGAAAAATTTTTAATTCCTTTTTTGATGAGTGTTAAACCATTTCAGATTATATCACTCATCATAGTTAGCTCAGATGTTCTAAATAAGAACATTTTCACATTTAAAAAAAGTTTTTCAGATACCTATCTTGAAAAAATAAGAGCTGTTCCATAGCTTATAATATATAGGAATATTCTGTAACCTTTATATTTGGTAAAAAATAAATCTTGGTAACATGTTCTCTGGTGACAATGTGAAAATTCAGGCACACTTATGTTGGTGGCGCATAAATTGGTGTAACACCTAAGGAAACTGGTTTGCAATATTTATTAAGATAAAAACATACATAACCTTTGACCTAGCAATTCCTCTTCTGTGAATTCAAGCTGAATACACAATTTCACATTTGTGGAAAGACACATGTGCCAATGATAAGCATTTGAGATGTCATTTGTAATAACATTTGTTTGTCAATTGGTGACTGATTATAAATTACATTCTATCCATCTAATGGGATTCTATGCAGCTATTAAAATAAATGCAAAATGTATTGATATGGGATAGTCTCAAATACATTAAATAAGAAAACTGCATTTTCATATTCAATATTTGCTTGGCATATAACACTTCTGAAATGATACAGAAGAAGTTGGTATAAGTGCATGGATAGGGGAAAGTGTTAAATAGAGCAAGGAGCCCAGATTAGGAAGGATACTTCACTATACTCTCTTTGGGACCTCTTGAGTTATCCCACGTTGAAGGTCAGGAAGGGCGGCAGTGAGAAGATACCCATCATGCAAGGTAAGGAGCAGCGGCTGCACTTTGCTGGAGCAGCTGTGAAGAGATACCCCATACCCAAGGTAAGAGAAACCCAACTAAGATGGTAGGTGTTGCAAGAGGGCATCAGAGGGCAGACACACTGAAACCATACTCACAGAAAACTAGTCAATCTAATCACACTAGGACCACAGCCTTGTCTAATTCAATGAAACTAAGCCATGCCCGCGGGGCAACCCAAGACGNTCTGTTTCAATTTAATTGAGATAACACATTTGCCATATTCTTAAAAATAAAGATTAGTTGTCCTTTCCTAGTTTTATTTCAATTTTTCTTTTTTTGTAAATGAATTCAAAGCTATTTATTTTATGCCTGTTGATTTAGGTACATTCCACAGCATTGACAAATGGTTCTTAAATTGTCATTCAGCACAGAGTCCTGAGATATCCTTTGTAATTTCCTCTTAATTCAAAGATTATTTAATAGAATATTTTTCAGCTATATGAGCTATGTTAAAGGCAGTTTTTCATATTGATAT
Organism: Oreotragus oreotragus; assembly: GCA_006410675.1. Lineage (NCBI taxonomy): Eukaryota > Metazoa > Chordata > Mammalia > Artiodactyla > Bovidae > Oreotragus > Oreotragus oreotragus. Next base: position 57,505 of record SJYX01017848.1, read on the forward strand.
TTTATTTTATTGAATTTGGGTAAGCAGCATATTTACAGGATAGACAGCCTAGGATAAGATTTATTTGGCCTAATACAAGATCTATTTTTGTGAATAGTCATGTTTACTTGGAAGAAGTTTGATGCTGCTTATGATATCATGTTTATGATATTCATTAGAATATCATTGGATGAATTAGATGAATTGATCTACTAGATTAGATTCATCTAACTTTCATTAGATGAATCATGTTAATGATATTGTGTCTCTATATTCATGTTCATTAAGAATCAATCTGAAATAGATTAGTAATGTACATTCACAATGATTACATTCTTTCATTTATAGCTGCATTTAACTTGAAACAGTGTTGATAGTTATATTTGCTTCCATGTTCTTTAAATTATTACTATTGTTGTTAAACTCTTTGGTAACTCATGCAGGTTTTTACCTTGAATTTTATTTTTTCCATGTTTTAAACATGTTTTTTCCATGTTAAAAATCTCTAATTCTTCACTTCACATTTATATATATATTCACTTCACTTCATATTTATTATGTATTTTCCATCTGTTCGTTTTCAGTATCTATTTTTTTAATTGTGTCCTATAGAAAACAAATCTCTGATATTCAATGCTTTAATATTAGAATCTAAAAATTATGATCGAGTAAACATCGAGTAGCCATCATGGTCAAAAAGAGTCTGAAATGCAGTACTTGGAGGCAATCTCAAAAACGACAGGATGATCTCTCTTCATTTCCAAGGCAAACCATTCAATATCACAGTAATTCAAGTATATGCCCCAGCCAGTAATGCTGAAGGAGCTGAAGTTGAACGGTTCTATGAAGACCTACAAGACCTTTTAGAACTAACACCCAAAAAAGATATCCTTTTCATTATAGGGGACTGTAATGCAAAAGTAGGAAGTCAAGAAACACCTGGAGTAACAGGAAAATTTGGCCTTGGAATGTGGAATGAAGCAGGGCAAAGACTAATAGAGTTTTGCCAAGAAAATGCACTTGTCATAGCAAACACTCTCTTCCAACAACACAAGAGAATACTCTACACATGGACATCACCAGATGGTCAACACCGAAATCAGATTGATTATATTCTTTGCAGCCAAAGATGGAGAAGCTCTATACAGTCAACAAAAACAAGACCAGGAGCTGACTGTGGCTCAGATCATGAACTCCTTATTTCCAAATTCAGACTTAAATTGAAGAAAGTAGGGAAAACCGCTAGACCATTCAGGTATGACCTAAATCAAATCCCTTATGATTATACAGTGGAAGTGAGAAATAGATTTAAGGGCCTAGATCTGATAGACAGAGTTCCTGATGAACTATGGAATGAGGTTCGTGACATTGTACAGGAGACAGGGATCAAGACCATCCCCATGGAAAAGAAATGCAAAAAAGCAAAATGGCTGTCTGGAGAAGCCTTACAAATAGCACTGAAAAGAAGAGAGGCGAAAAGCAAAGGAGAAAAGAAAAGATATAAGCATCTGAATGCAGAGTTCCAAAGAATAGCAAGAAGAGATAAGAAAGCCTTCTTCAGCAATCAATGCAAAGAGATAGAGGAAAACAACAGAATGGGAAAGACTAGAGATCTCTTCAAGAGAATTGGAGATACCAAGGGAACATTTCATGCAAAGATGGGCTCGATAAAGGATAGAAATGGTATGGACCTAACAGAAGCAGAAGATATTAAGAAGAGGTGGCAAGAATACACAGAAGAACTGTACAGAAAAGATCTTCACGACCCAGATAATCATGAGGATGTGATCACTAATCTAGAGCCAGACATCTTGGAATGTGAAGTCAAGTGGGCCTTAGAAAGCATCACTAAGAACAAAGCTAGTGGAGGTGATGGAATTCCAGTTGAGCTGTTTCAAATCCTGAAAGATGATGCTGTGAAAGTGCTGCACTCAATATGCCAGCAAATTTGGAAAACTCAGCAGTGGCCACAGGACTGGAAAAGGTCAGTTTTCATTCCAATTCCAAAGAAAGGCAATGCCAAAGAATGCTCAAACTACCGCACAATTGCACTCATCTCACACGCTAGTAAAGTAATGCTCAAAATTCTCCAAGCCAGGCTTCAGCAATATGTGAACCGTGAACTCCCTGATGTTCAAGCTGGTTTTAGAAAAGGCAGAGGAACCAGAGATCAAATTGCCAACATCCGCTGGATCATGGAAAAAGCAAGAGAGTTCCAGAAAAACATCTATTTCTGCTTTATTGACTATGCCAAAGCCTTTGACTGTGTGGATCACAATAAACTGTGGAAAATTCTGAAAGAGATGGGAATACCAGACCACCTAACCTGCCTCTTGAGAAATCTGTATGCAGGTCAGGAAGCAACAGTTAGAACTGGACATGGAACAACAGACTGGTTCCAAATAGGAAAAGGAGTACGTCAAGGCTGTATATTGTCACCCTGCTTATTTAACTTATATGCAGAGTACATCATGAGAAACGCTGGACTGGAAGAAACACAAGCTGGAATCAAGATTGCCAGGAGAAATATCAATAACCTCATATATGCTGATGACACCACCCTTATGGCAGAAAGTGAGGAGGAACTAAAAAGCCTCTTGATGAAAATGAAAGAGGAGAGTGGCTTAAAGCTCAACATTCAGAAAACGAAGATCATAGCATCTGGTCCCATCACTCTATGGGAAATAGATGGGGAAACAGTGGAAACAGTGTCAGACTTTATTTTGGGGGGCTCCAAAATCATTGCAGATGGTGACTGCAGCCATGAAATTAAAAGACGCTTACTCCTTGGAAGAAAAGTTATGACCAACCTAGATAGCATATTCAAAAACAGAGACATTACTTTGCCGACTAAGGTCCGTCTAGTCAAGACTATGGTTTTTCCTGTGGTCATGTATGGATATGAGAGTTGGACTAAAAAGAAAACTGAGCACCGAAGAATTGATGCTTTTGAGCTGTGGTGTTGGAGAAGACTCTTGAGAGTCCCTTGGACTGCAAGGAGATCCAACCAGTCCATTCTGAAGGAGATCAGTCCTGGGATTTCTTCAGAAGGAATGATGCTAAAGCTGAAACTCCAGTACTTTGGCCACCTCATGCGAAGAGTTGACTCATTGGAAAATACTCTGATGCTGGGAGGGATTGGCAACAGGAGAAGAAGTGGACGACAGAGGATGAGATGGTTGGATGGCATCACTGACTTGATGGACGTGAGTCTGAGTGAACTCCAGGAGTTGGTGATGGACAAGGAGGCCTGGCGTGCTGCAATTCATGGGGTCACAAAGAGTGGACACGACTGAGTGACTGAACTGAACTGATTTACAATGTTGTGTTAACTTCTGTTCAGCAGTGAAGTGACTCAGTTATGTGCTGTGCTCAGTTGTTCAGTCTTTTCTGATACTACAACTCCGTGGACTGTAGCCAACCAAGCTCCTCAGTCCATGGAATTCTCCTGGCAAGAATACTGGAATGGGTTGCCATTTCCTCCTCCAGGGGATTTTCCTGACCCGCAGATCAAACCTGTGTCTCCTACATCTCCTGTATTGGCAGGCAGATTCTCTACTACTGTGTCACCAATTATATATGTTCTTTTTTATATTGTTTTCCATTATGGTTTATCCCAGGACATTGAATATGATTCCCTGTGCTATACAGTAGGACACTATTGTCCATCCATTCCATGTGGAATAGTTTACATCTACTGACCCTAAACTCTCAGTCCATCTCTCCCTTCACCCCTCTCCTCGTTGGCAACATTTTTAACTTTTTCAAGAACCACCAAACTGTTTTGCCTAGTGGCTGTATCATTTTACATTCTTACATGAATGTATGAGGTTTCAAAGTTCTCCTATTCTCTGTAACATTTGTTATTTTCTAGATTTTTCACTATAAGCATCCTAATGGGTGTGAAGTGATATTCTCATTTTATCAGCATTTCTCCAATGATTAATGCAAAGAAATACAGGAAAACAATAGAATGGGAAAGACTAGAGATCTCTCCAAGGAAATTAGAGATGCCAAGGGAACATTTCATGCAAAGATGGTCCAGATACCAACAATGGTGATCACTCACCTAGAGCCAGACATCCAAGAGTATAAAATGAAAAGGCCTTAAGAAGCATCACTATGAACAAAGCTAGTGGAGGTGAAGAAATTCCAGCTGAGCTATTTCAAATCCTAAAAGATGTTGCTGTTAAAGTACTGCAGTCAATATGCCAGCAGATTTGGAAAACTCAGCAGTGACCACAAGACTGGAAAAGGTCAGTTTTCCTTCCAACCCCAAAGAAAAGCAATGCCAAAGAATGTTCAAACTACTGCACAATTGCACTCATCTCACACACTACCAACGTAATGTTCAAAATTCTCCAAGCCAGGCTCCAACAGTACATGAACTGAGAAATTCCGGATGTTCAAGCTGCATTTAGAAAAGGCAGAAGAACAAGAGATCAAATTTCAACATTCATTGGATCAACAAAAAAGCAAGAGAGTTCCAGAAAAACATCTACTTCTGCTTCATTGACTATGCCAAAGCCTTTGACTGTGTGAATCACAACAAACTATGGAAAATTCTTCAAGAGATGGGAATACCAGACCACCTGACCTGCCTCCTGAGAAATATGTATGCAGGTCAAGAAGCAACAGTTAGAACTGGACAAGGAACAACAGACTAGTTCTTAATTGGGAAAGGAGTACATCAGGGCTGTATATAGTCTGCCTGCTTATTTTACTTAAATGNACCAGACCACCTGACCTGCCTCCTGAGAAATATGTATGCAGGTCAAGAAGCAACAGTTAGAACTGGACAAGGAACAACAGACTAGTTCTTAATTGGGAAAGGAGTACATCAGGGCTGTATATAGTCACCCTGCTTATTTTACTTAAATGAAGAGTACATCATGAGAAATACTGCGGTGGATGAAGCACAAGCTGGAATCACTATTGCCAGGAAAAATATCAACAATCTTAAATACACAGATGACACCCCCCCTTATGGCAGAAAGCAAAGAACTAAAGAACCCCTTGATGAAAGTGAAAGAGGAGAGTGAAAAAGCTGGCTTATATCTCAACATTCCAAAAGTGAAGATCATGGCATCCAATCCCATCACTTCATGGCAAATAGATAGGGAAACAATGGAATAGTGAGAGATTTTATTTTGGAGGACTCCAAAATCACCACAGCTGGCGACTGCAGCCATGAAATTAAAAGACGCTTACTCCTTTGAAGAAAAGCTATGACAAACCTAGACAGCATATTAAAAAGCAGAGACATTACTTTGCCAACAACTCAGTTCAATGCTCTGTGACAACCTAGAGGGGTTGGATGGGGTGGGAGGTGGGAGGGAGGTTCAAGAGGGAGGAGACATATACATATATACCTATGGCTGATTCATGCTGATGTATGGCAGAAACCAATGCAACACTGTAAAGCAATTATCCTCCAGTTAAATAATTACAGTTATTTTTTAAAATAAAATGGCCTATGGGGACTTCCCTGATGGTCTAGTGGTTAAGACTCCACACTTCCAATTGATGGGGTGAGGGTTCAGTCTCTGGTCAGGGAGCTAAGATTCCATGGGCCTCTCAGTCAAAAACAAAACAAAACAAAAAAACATAAAACAGAAGTAATAGTTTAACAAATTCAATAAAGACTTTTTAAAAATTTAAAGAAATAAAAAATAAAATATCTATAAATGTGTGTGGACACCAAATATTTATATTTTTAGTAGTTTTCAATGTAAGTCTAGCTTTCCTTCTGGTTTGAATTCAAGTACAGTCACAGAAACATTAGCAGTACTTATAGTTTTTCACCTTCAGAAACCACAGATCATTATTGTGACAGTGATGTCACTATTAGGTCAGTAAATTACTAAGTCCCATTAAAAATATAAATGCATATGTTTGACTCTATCTGTATTCCTTTGAAATTCATATGCTTTTATTTTATTTGTTTAAAAACATTCTGAGGAAATCAGAGCCTTCCCCAGACTCCCAAAGTTGTCCAGTAAAACAAAAATTGACTCCAAATTCATTACTTACAAAACAGAAAGAGACTCACAGACTTAGAGAACCAAATTATGGCTGCTGAGCAAAAGGGTGGAGGGACGGGATAGTTAGGGAATTTGGGATGGACATGCATGTGCGTGTTAGTCACTCAGTCATGTCTGGCATTCTGTGATTCCATGGACTCCAGCTCTCCAGGTTCCTCTGTCCATGGAATTCTCCAAGAGTACTGGAGTTGATTGCCATTTCCTCCTCCAGGGAATCTTCCCGAGCAAGAGAGTGAACCCGAGTCTCCTGCATTGTGGGCAGATTTTTTACTGTCTGGACCACCAGGGAAGCCCAGATGGACGTGTACACACTGGTATATTTAAAACAGGTAACCAACAAGGACCTACTGTACCACACATGGAACTTTGCTCAATGTTATATGGCAGCCTGGATGGGAGGAAAGCTGGCGAGGTGGGGGCGGGGAGTGGACACATGTATACGTATGGCGAGGCCCCTTTGCTGGTCACATGAATCTATTACAACATTGTTAATTGGCTATACTCCAATACAAAATAAAAAAGATTTTTTAAAAAAGACTCCAGGTTCAAGCAAATAGATAAAATGAGCTGTTAGAAAATTTTATGAGAATATTTTTGCTGATGATTTGCCAGAATTTCAGTGAATATAGTGAGGAGTTTGGAATTGGGTGGAGGATAAAGTCAGCAACTATTCAAAAAGTGAGTTCTTGAAATGTGACTAGTAGGGCAACATCCTCTTCTTGCCTTATAAATGTAGAGAGCTTAATGGGCTTCCCTGGTGGCTTGGATGGTAAAGAATCTTCCTGCAATGCAGGAGGCCTGGCTTCAATCCCTGGCTTGGGAAGATCCTTTGGAGAAGGGAATGACTGCCCGCTTCAATTATTCTTTTTGAATAACTTTTAAAACTTGAGTGAAATAGATAGGAACATAGATCTTAACTAATAACAAACTTTCAGTTCAGTTCAGACTCAGTTGTGTCCGACTCTTTGTGACCCCATGAATCTCAGCGCACCAGGCCTCCCTATCCATCACCAACACTTGGAGTTCACTCAGACTCATGTCCATCAAGTCAGTGATGCCATCTAGCCATCTCATCCTCTGTCATCCCCTTCTCCTCCTGTCCCCAATCCCTCCCAGCATCAAACTCTTTTCCAATGAGTCAACTCTTCGCATGAGGTGGCCAAAGTACTGGAGTTTCAGCTTTAGCATCATTCCTTCCAAAGAAATCCCAGGGCTGATCTCCTTTAGAATGGACTGGTTGGATCTCCTCGCAGTCCAAGGAACTCTCAAGAGTCTTCTCCAACACAACAGTTCAAAAGCATCAATTCTTTGGTGCTCAGCCTTCTTCGCAGTCCAACTCTCACATCCATACATGACCACAGGAAAAACCATAGCCTTGGCTAGAAGGAAAACTTTAGAAGAAAAGAAAACATAAACATACTAACTTGAATAAAGGAATAAGTGGACATTGTCAAAAAGTTACAATAAAAAAATAGCTGTAGGCTCAGATGAAAAACAAATTCTATCAAACTTTTGAAGAGGATATAGCTTCGTCTGAGCCATTCTAGATTATATAAAAGGAAAAAAAAAAAAAACTTAAAAAAATTTTTGTGAAGCAAGTTTTATGTTGCTACCAGAACCTGTCTGAACTCTAGAAAACTAGTTTAATCCTGCTTCTTCCCTTTGGGTTATGAATATCAATATAAAAATCATCATAGAATATAGAAATAGCCAACATTTCCCGAATATAATAGGATACCAAGACTAGCGAATTTTATATGAGGAATGTAAGAATAAGCCAATAGTAGGAAATCTGTCCAAATAATTGACTAGATTTATTAATCTAAAGAAAAAAGTCATTTCCATAAACTTGGGAAAGATATTTAACTCGTTCTTAATTGCAACACCCAATAAAATAGGAATCCAATGATTTGTAATTAACATATTATTAATGGAGATTTGTTAAGTTTCATCATCCCCAAATGATGATGGAGCTAACGTTGGCAACTCTCCGGAGCATGAATTATTTTGTCCATATATTATGCTGTTAGAGCAAGAAATTTGGAGGATTCCATCTGGACTTTTCACCACTTAGCTCTAATTCCATACATATGACTGGCTTCCCTGGTGGCTCAGATGGTAAAGAATCTGCCTGCAAGGCAGGAGATTCTGGTCAATCCCTAGGTCAGGAAAATCCCCTGGAGAAGGGAATGGCTTGCCTGGAGAATCCCATGGACAGAGGAGCCTAGAGAGCTACAGTCCAAGGGGTCCCAAAGAGTCACACACAACTGAGCAGCTGACACTTTTGCTTTCACCATACATATGAAGAACAATGTGGGGATTTTTCTAGTTTTCATGGATTTTATTCCAATTATACATTTCAGTTCAGTTCAGTCGCTCAGTCATGCCCAACTCCTTGTGACCCCATGAACTTCAGCAGGACAGGCCGCCCTGTCCATCACCAACTGCCGGAGTCTACCCAAACCCATGTCCATTGAGTTAGTGATGCCATCCAACCATCTCATCCTCTGTCATCCCCTTCTCCTTCTGCCCTCAATCTTTCCCAGCATCAGGGTCTTTTCAAATGAGTCAGCTCTTTGCATCAGATAGCCAAAGTATTGAAGTTTCAGTTTCAACATCAGTCCTTCCAATGAACACCCAGGACTGATCTCCTTTAGCATGGACTGGTTGGATCTCTTTGCAGTTCAAGGGACTCTCAAGAGTCTTCTCCAACACCACAGTTCAAAAGCATCAATTCTTTGGCACTCAGCCTTCTTCACAGTCCAATTCTCATATCCATACATGACTACTGGAAAAACCATAGCCTTGACTAGATGGACCTTTGTTGACAAAATAACGTATCTGCTTTTGAATATGCTGTCTAGGTTGGTCATAACTTTCCTTCCAAGGAGTAAGCATCTTTTACTTTCATGGCTGCAATAGTCACTGAATAAGCCTATGAGAACTACTCTGTCCTATTATAGTTCAATATGTGCCGAATGCAAGCCTCTGTTTTTTATTGACGTTTGGTGTCCTCAAGAATTAGTGTCAATTCAGGTTTAATATCCATTAACACCTCAAAGTTCTGAGTATTTTTCAGAATCATTCTAGTAAATGGCACTAAGGAAAGTCTTGAGAAGATCTGTAATGTAGCCGCGTGGCAGTGTGGCAGGGCCATGAAAGGGCTCTGAATCTGTAAAATGGTTTAGGACTAGAAAACAGATAAAATTTGTGTCTTTCCCCTGTGACAACTATAGTCGGTTTTTTGGCCCAGAAGATGCATAATTTCTTCTGCTCTAAAGATCAAGTAGGATTTTCCTTGGCTACCTCTCTCTCATTGCTGAAGATGTCTCGATCAATTAGTCTGAAATTATTGCTGTTAATTGTCTGCACTTTAAATTCACAATTATTTTTAAGCTCCGAAACCTGCATTTGTAGAAAATAAACCACAGTTTTAGGGAAACTCTTCAAGTTATTAAAGATGATAATATTGCCACATCTCTAAATTAAAGCTTAGCCATATTTTCCAAGTAATTGATTCTTTTTGAAGCCCCTGGCCAACAACATAGATTGATGAATCTAAAACACACAGAGTTTAAAATGAGAAAGATGGTGCAAATGCCAGAAATCTGATCCATTCCTATTTGCATTTTAGAGCTTTTCAATCAAAAATCACTACACATGAAAGGAATTACTGGTCTTGGTCAGTAAAGTCTTTGGGCAGTTCTAACTCAGAGCAGAATCGGCTATCTTCTCAACCTGATCACAACTGATATAGAAGGCAGATAAAAGATAACTGCAGCATGCCCTAAGTGGCAGACATATATACCATTCTTTACTGGACTGCTGAAAGTCAGTCATCATCAGTAGATAATCTAAATCAGAATGCTCTGCTGATATACCAGGTACAATGGAGGCAATATATATGTTCTCGATTACTGGCGAGTGGATGATAGGAATTTGGGGAAATGAATTCATTGTACTGGTAAACTGCAGTGGCTGGCTCAAAAAGAGAGCTGTCTCCTTGACTCATGTCATCCTGGTCAGCCTGGCCACCACCAGAATCTGTTTTTTTGTGTGTGATATACATGGATGGTTTTATTATGGTACTCTTTCCAGATACATGGGGCTTCCCTGGTGGCTCAGAGGTTAAAGAGTCTGCTTCCATTGCGGGAGACCCGGGTTCGATCCCTGGGTCGGGAAGATACCCTGGAGAAGGAAACGTCAATCCACTCCAGTATTCTTGCCTGGAGAATCCTGTGGACAGAGAAGCCTAGTAGGTTACAGTCCACGGGGTCGCAAAGAGTCGGACACAACTGAGCGACTTCACCTTCACCTTCCAGATACATACAGGCATGGTGAGATGATGAACATTTTGTATATTTTCTGGACAACTTGCTGTCATTCAACTGTCTTGTTTACTTCGTGCCTCAGCATCTTCTATTTACTCACGATAACCAGTATATCCCACCCAGTTTTCCTCTGGCTGAAGCTGAAGATGAACAGGGTATCCTTGGGATTCTTCTGATGTCCTTTCTCATCTCCTAAATTATTAGTGTTTTACTGAATAATGATTCATTTTATGATGTCAGAATCAATAATGAAGCAAACATTATTTAGGAATTCAAAGTAAGTAAAATCCCAACTGCTTTCAAATAGATTATCCTGAACCTGGGGGCTATGGTTCCCTTTATTCTTTGCCTAGTCTCATTTGTCCTTTTATTTTCCTCCTTACTTTGACACACCAAGCAGATGAAACTTCATGCCACAGGGTCCAGAGACCCTAGCATAGAGGCTCACACGAGGGCTATAAAGACAATAGTCATCTTTCTGGCTCTTTTCATTATGTACTATGCAGTTTTTCTCACTGTAACATCTAGCTTTCTGATTCCTCATGGAAAATTGGAGTTGATGTTTGGTGGCCTAAGAGCTGTCATTTTCCCATTGATCCATCCAGTCATCCTGCTAATGGGAAACAGCAAGCTGAAGGAGGCTTTCCTCAAGGTGCTGGGAATTGTGAAGGGTTTCCACAAAAGAAGGAAATATTTTGTTCCCCAGAGAATCCTGATATAAGCAGAAAGAAATTAACAAAAGAGTCTCTCCTTTCTCTCAATTGTTTGCATTCCATTTTTATTGTGTGCCATTGGAAATCATTCATATCTATCGTTTTTCTAAATACTTCTCATTTCTGTCTTGAATGATTTTGAATCTAATGTTATAATGGAGCCAGATGTGTTTCTTTATCTTCACAGGAAAAATGAATCTAAACCTCACATTCACACTTCACATCATTGCCTAAATGCAAACATGTTCTACTTCTTTCTGCCTCTTACTGGTAAAGGCCTTGAACTCAATAATAAACTCAATAAGAAGAATTTCAAGTGCACAGGCTGGGGGGAAGAGAGTTCAAAACACATTAGCCCTTCCTATAAAATCAATCATGTAATCTAGCTTTGTATTATGAATAATTTGTATCTGATTGCACTGTTTCCAAAACTAAAATCCATTTTCTCTCTCTCTCTTTTTTTTTTTTAACTTTATTTTACTTTACAGTACTGTATTGGTTTTGGCATACATTGACATGAATCCATCATGGGTGTACATGAACTCCCAAACATGAACCCCCCTCCCACTTCCCACCCCACATCATCCCTCCGGATCATCCCCATGCACCAGCCCCAAGCATCCTGCATCCTGCATCGAACATAGACTGGCGATTCGTTTCTTACATGATATTATACATATTTCAATGCTATTCTCCCAAATCACCCCACCCTCTCCCTCCCCCTCTCCCTCAGAGTCCAGAAGTCCGCTCTACACATCTGTGTCTCTTTGCAAGACAGTAAAATCCATTTTCACAAGGAGACTTGACTTGTGAGAAATTTATAATCTATGGTGATGAAAATGAAGTTTCATTTACACATTTTGACTTTTATTAAATGGGTGTTTATGTTTGCTTTTTTGTGCCTCCCTATTTGAAACTCAGCTTGACCCATCCAAATATCCAGAACTTAATAGCAAGAAGCCTATTGCAAATTCATGAAATATAATCTCTTAATTTGCATGAGATCAATTTCAACAAGACATTTCAATTATCACTCAGTCAAGGGTGATAATTATAATTTACCCAGGCTACAAATCTGGTCATGCTGTTTGCAACAGTCAGTTGGCTTATTCTTCATAAATGTAGAGGCAATTCTGTTTCAGAGGAGAGCGTGGACCTTTCGGAGGACATCAAAGTCAGAATAGTGGCAAAGGAAAAAATCATTCTACGATCTGAAGAAAATATTTGTCATGCTCTGCTGGTCATCTTGCAGTAATATTTGAGATTAGGGTGGTCTCTTCCGACATGTTCAGTATAGAAGACCACACCTTTCTGACCATAACAACTGCAGAATTCATCATAGGAATGTTTGTGAATGGATACATTGGACTGGTAATATGTGTTGATTGCATTAAGAAGAAAAAGATCTCCACAACTGACTACATCCTCTCCAGTTTAGCTCTCTCCAGAATTTGTTTACTTTGTGTAATTACACTCAATGGCACCATACTGGCACTCTACCCAGGTGTTTATGAAAATGAGAAAATAAAGGTAGTTCTTAATATCTTCTGGACATTCACCAACTACTTAAGTATGTGGTTTGCCACGTGCCTCAATGTCTTCTGTCTCTTCAAGATAGCCAGTTTCTCCCACCAACTTTTTCTCTGGCTGAAGTGGAGAATCGAGAGGGTGTTTCACTGGAGACTGCTGGAGTCCCTGGCCATTTCTGTGTTGATCAGCCTTATACAAGCAACGTTAACAAATTCTGATTATGAATTTCTTAAAATTGCAAAATACAAAAGAAATGTCACCGAATTGTTCCATGTGAGTAAAATTCAATACTTCAGCCCATTGATACTGTTTAACCTGTTAGCAATTATTCCATTTACTGTGTCATTGATCTCATTTTTCTTTTTAATTACATCCCTATGGAGACACAGTAAACAAATGAAATCCAGTGTTACAGGCTCCAGAGACTCCAGCACAGAGGCCCATGTGGAGGCCATGAAAACAGTGACCTCATTTCTTTTCTTCCTTTTTGTATACTACCTGGCCTGTCTTTTAGCAACATTTAGCTACTTTATGAAAGAAAGTAAGTTAGCTACACTCTGGAGAGATTATAGCAATTCTTTATCCTTTACGTCACTCACTGTTTTTAATTGTTGGAAATAACAAGCTGAGGCTGGCATCTGTCAGGATGCTGAGATGTGGGGAAACAGCCTGCATGATGTAAAATCTTGGTTTTATAAAAGGACTTTAATAGCAAACTTTATTTTCTAATAAAAAACTCACTTTTCTTATAGATCCATTCTCGTTGTTTTCCAGCTTTTCTGTTTATTTTGGGTACACAGCTTTGAGGAGTAGTGAGACCCATTAGCACACTAATGGATATATCTTTTGTGTCTTTTTATACCAGAGACGGTCTCGTCTTCACACTCCCTATCCTAAAAGAATTTCAGAGCACACACTTCTGATTTTGTCTCTTCACTGCCAGTATTGGGCTTGTAATGCCTACTTAAGTTCCCTTAAGATTTTATTTTGGCCCCTACTAAAGTGCAACTGGGCTTCCCTGGTGGCTCAGATGGTAAAGAAACCGCTTGCAATGCAAGAAACAGGAGTTCCATCCTTGGGTTGGGAAGATCCCCTGGAGAAAGGAATGGCAACCCACTTCAGTATTCTGGCCTGAAAAATCCCATGGAAAGTGCATCCGAAACCCCAGTGGTCTCTCTCTCTCTCTCTCTTTTTCCCCCTCTATCATACAGTTTCATTGCTTGTCCTTAACTCTTCTCCCTTCTTGGCTCTGCTGAGTCCCTCCAGTTTGACATATGGACTAGGAACTCAGATCTCTTCTGTCTTAACTAGTTTAGTTTCCCAATTACACACTTTTCTCCTCCCAAGTGAGTGATACTTCTGGTGGTCTCCCACTTAATATTTCCTGGTGACCTTAGGCATCTTCTATTCATTTCCTTGAAATTAAATTTTGTCACAAACAACTTGCTTAACAGACAGCACTGGGCTAGGAATAGAACCCATTCAATCATCTCCCTTTAAGGGGCGTTCCTAAGTACTCTTTGTAACTTGGGTAGAAGGATGATCTTGGGTAGAAGTAAGACCTGCAGGTATTTTCTTTTTCCCATTCAGGACTTTAGAAAAGAAATGAACTGGGAAGAAACCATCATGCACTGTGATATAATTACATACTGTCACTAAAAAAGCATTATGTCTGTAACATACAGAGCAAGTTAAAAACAAAGCAAAAAGAGAAAAATAAGACGCATTAATAAAATGTGGTTCTACTGTGAATATCAAATCCTTCCTCTCTAGAGAGTTCTTGAAACATTTGATCTGGCACGTCTAAAGTCATGTCTCTTCTGATCTGACTCTACAATTGGCCCCCATCCTTCTCTGTGTTGAATTCAGGTCTATTTCAATCTCCTCATTTCCTTTTATTAAAATTAATATATTAATTACCTGAGGATTATCAATTTTCTGCATAAGATTATGTAAAATTCACTTTGCAAAGTAACAGTATTATTTTTTAACTCTTTTTTAATTTTTAGTTTTACTTTATTTTACTTTACAGTACTGTATTGGTTTTGGCATACATTGACATGAATCCGTCATGGGTGTACATGAACTCCCAAACATGAACCCCCCCTCCCACCTCCCACCCCACA
>SJYX01017848.1:81098-94694 GCA_006410675.1 Oreotragus oreotragus
TCCGTGCCCCAGGGAGCAGAGATCCCAGCACGGAAGCTCACGTGAGAGCCATGAAGGCTGTCATCTCCTTCCTCGTCCTTTTCATTGCCTACTACTTGGCCTATCTTGTGGCCACGTCCAGCTACTTTATGCCAGAGACTGAATTAGCTGTGATTGTTGGTGAGTTGATAGCTTTAATCTGTCCATCAAGCCATTCACTCTTCCTAATTCTAGAGAACAAAAAATTAAGACAAGCATCTGTAAGGGTGCTATGGAAGGTAAAATATATTCTACAGAGAAGGAATTGCTAATAAAGTAAACAGATCTGAAGATAAGCAATCACTTGGTAGGACAGAAGAAGACAAGATGTCTCTTAATTCTCTTTAGTTCTTGCATTAATGATGGTTTCATACATCCAATTACTCTTAAAAAGTACTTAGTATACTTGTAATTAGAACTTAGGAAATCTCAGATAGAACTTATTTTGCATCTTTCTCTCCACCTCTCACTTTTCTCCATCTCTCTCTCACTGTTTTCTTTTTTCTGTTTCCTCTCTCTCCCTTTCTCCAGTCTTTCTGTAAACATGTTTCAGAACATGGAGCAATTAATATCTTAACAATAACTGCCAGAGGAGAAAGTATCTTCATCGTTGATTCTAAATCATTTCTCCAGATGCAAAAATTTTGTTTGACCATTTCAGAACAATTGTAACAGCATCTTGCTGCTGTTTGCATCCCTATGAAAGGCAGTTGGCTCATCCTCATGATGCTAGCTGGATTCTTCCAGATAATCAAACTAAGCTCAACTTTTGGAAAAGACTCAATACGGTGACAAGTTTTTATCAAATGCTGTGTAATTCTATGAATGTAGTAGAAATTAGTACTGATTAGAGTCACCACAAAGATATTAATTGTGACTAAAATAAATATTGTCACAGCGAGTTCAAAAACCATTTTAGAATCATGGACAAAGAAAGAAAGGACACTGTATGAAAGAAGGAGAGATCATTTAGAAAGTTTGTATAAAGTAGGGTTGACTAAAGGAAGAACCTAAATAGAACTTTAGTGCTCATTGAAGGATATTTTGCCACACAAGATGTGAAAGCTTGCTTTTAGCAAACAAAGACTGCACCAGACATTGACTGTCAAGATACCATAAGATGAGGCCTTCAATCAAAAGCTTATGTGTTCCATCAAAAACACATCAGTTATGCTGTGATGAAGATATTTTGGAGAGATCAACTTTGCTATGAACCAGACCAGAGAAATGGTAAACTTTGTGTGCAGAGGAGGAAATGTCTATAAATAAATAGTCAATAAATATAGTGAAAGTCAAAATTACTTTTACACTAGTTTCATACACTAATTTTTTTCTTCTCTGAATCTGAAAGTGCAAAAGACATATTGATTAAACTAATACATTTAAAAACATTTACTGAACACCTTATAAGTTAAAGAAGCAATAGAAAATAAGACACATAGGCTGAAGCTTATAATCTTTTCAATAGCATTAAGGACTATCGCTCCCACTCCCTACCTAAGCAGAGGCCAGCTTATGTGGGTTTTATTAAGCATGGAAACAAGATCCCTGAGGGCTAATGGGACTCTTGGAAGCTCTGTATTCGATGTCTTCATATTATGAACCCTAGAAACTTGATCATTTACTCACATTGCAATCATGGCATCTCAACTTTCAGTTTTTCTGGGAACAGTAACCTGGCAAAGAGTATTTATGTGGAAACAAGCCTCATGATTGTACCTCTTAGTCATTCTCATTACTGACATATTTAGGGTAAAAGTGATAGGGCTAAGGCAACTGGTTTATCTTCTAAGATGATGTTAATCCTGAGAAATTATGAAGAAATAACAATAACTCAGGGTTCAAAGGAGTATTTTTACATTCTTTTTCACTCCTAGTGTGTGAAATACATTTTCAGGCTTTTTCTAAGAGAAGGTAGTGAAGAAGTTACAGATAATGCAGGCAGATTTCTTCTTGCTTGTATTCCTCCTTTAATAAATAGATATCTGTTCACACACTGATTACCTAAGCATCAGGCAGCATCCTGGATGCTGAAAATACAGGTGAAATGTGACAAAGTCCATGCTTCCATACAAGGCACAGTCAAGGAAAACACTATGGAAGGCAGATAATGATCAAGTAAACAAACAGCTACAAGTCATGATTAATACAACTGAAAAAAAAAAATGTCTGGAGATAATGGTTAGCTTCAAATAGCATAGTCAGAATAGACCTTCCTGAGAAGCTGACGTTTCAAGATGAGACTTAAATCACAAATATAACCCAACCGTGCAATATTTTAAAGAAATAACACCAAAAAGATGGCACAGTAAGTACCAGTGCCTGAGGAGTAAGTATTTGAGGAAGAACAATACGAACTAAATGACCAGAGCCTGGTGAACCAAGGGTAAGTACAAGGTCATGAAGGGCCTTAGATCATGAGAAGGAATGTCCTTTTAAATGCAATGGGAAGAAACTGAAGGATTGAAACCATGTGCAACATAATTTGATTCCTATGTAGATTTAAGTTTACTTTGGTTATAGGAAGAATGGATAGTGTATGTGTTGAAGGTGGAAAGGAGTTCAACTAGGGGGACAAGCAAATAATTATCATAGGTAAGTAGCCCACGTGAGAAATCACAGTGGCTCAGATTTGGATGGTAGAAATAAAGTTAGGGAATTTTTTTAGTGAATGAATTCTCTATATTGTGTAGATAAAGCTGATAGATCTTGTCATTTGGTTAGATGAAGATGTGGAGTTGGGGGGAGGGTACTGAAGAAAAAGAAGATCCAAAAAACTTTTTAGATTGTTTTTACTTTAGCAACTGGGAGTACAATGCTATTTAAGATTTAGGAGGACCTGTTAATTGAAAAATGGCAAAAATAAAATCAAAAATTCTACTTTTTGTGTGTTATGCTTGAGAGATCTATAAAATAACCAAATAAAAATGTCAAATATGTAATTGAATATGTGAATCTGTAACTAAGGATTTATTGTTCAGTCACTGAGTTGTGTTCAATTCTTTTGCTACTCCATGGACTGTAACTCTGTCCATGGGATTTCTCAGGCAACAATACTTGAGTGGATTGCCATTTCCTTCTCCAAGGGATATTCCTGACCCAGGGATCTAACCCTGCATCTCCTGCATTGACAAGATACTTTACCACTGATCTACCAGGGAATCCCCGTAACTAAAGTTAGGTTCAACTAAAAAAAGACTCACAACCTAGAAGTTGAGAGTTATATTTTATTCAGTGGGAATTTTTAGGACTTCAAGCCCAGGAGGTAGTATCTTATGTAACCCTGAGAGACCTGCTCTGAGGAGGTGAAGAGAAGAGCTAGGGTACATAGAAGTTTTGTAACCAAGAGCATGTGGTTGAAACATCAAAAGATTACTGCTAATTAAAGAAAACCAGATATGTCAAGTTAAGGAATTTAGTGTTTTTCTATGTACGGGAAGATCCATTTCTTTGATATGCATGTCAACTATCCTGGGACTAGTATGCTGTGCTTTCTCATCCTGGGTCTCCTTAGGGCAAAACATTGAGAGGAGGGAGAGAGAGGGAGAGGTGTGGAGGCCTGGCGACAGCAGCTGACTGATGTCAGGCACCCTCTTCCTATCTTGAGGTCCCCTGGGTCTCACCACAGGGGTGGCTGTAACGTGATGGCTTGAGAGCTGCAGTATCCTTTGTTTTCTGATATGGCTTGTGACATTTTTTCACTGACAAAAGCCTAGTGGAGTGGAAATTAGAGCTGTCATTGTTTTATAGAAAGAAACAGATCAGCTTTCCAATGCTGCTGAGAAAAAGAGTAAAAATTCCTAAAGAAAAATAAGCATTTTGCTTTACTTTGTGTAAAGTACTTTAGTGTACTTTGGCAATGAGTACACTAGGATTGTCAGTTGCAACAGTTAACTATCATTACCGTGAGGACAGCAAGTCCAGGCAGAGCACTAAACACCATGCATTGATCCAGAGAAATCTGTGGTGAAACCTAGTAGTAATAGTATTCCCAGGGTTTCAAATAGATACAGAGTCTAATAAGCTACTTTTTAAATTAAGTAAGAGAAAATGAAATGCCAAATTGCTGCAAGAGATTACTTCTGAAGCTTCCAACTCTGAGTCACTTCACAAAAAGTCCTTTGAAGAGGAGGCTGCTTTTCACTGAGAAATGACCTTGCAAAATCATTGCAAGTTTTCATGGCATATGTTTTCACAACCTTCAACCCTCCTCAAAGGATCTGAGAGAGTAGTTGTGAATTGGGGAAAGAGGGGTAATTAAATATTTTGAGAGCTGTTAAATATAGAAATACCAGAACCATAAAAATGTCTTCATCATCATAAAAATGTTCTCATCAGTGAGAATGGAGTCTCGGGGGTAAAAATTCTTCAGTGCTTACAGGGGGTCCAAATACCCACCAGTGGTTATCTCCTTAGTCTTCAAGAACAAAATTGGGATGAATGGTACTTAGTATCTGTCGTAACACAGCATTGAAGACTCTTAAATTTCAGATGGACAGAATGACTCATCTAGTAGATATCAGCAAGCTGTTCAACCATTCACCTTTATGAATAGATGTTGAAAAACAGGTACTAGTCATGGACCAGAAAGCTAGAAATACACGGAGAAATATACACAAATTTGGCTTCAGGCAGCAGTTCTTACATAGTAAGGTGTGATGGTCAGGGTTTCAGTCAATCTAATTGTTACTTCTTTGGGCAAACACTAGTGATGACCGTCATGTCTCTGCCTGCTTTGAAAGCAACCATATGGCTCCATTCCAAAAGACAAAGCATGTACAGATAACCGACTATGAGTCTCAGTGCCGACCCATCATCATTGTGTTGGAAGAAAATTCTTCCCTAAATCTGATTAGGAACCCTAAGTACACACAAAAGATCCAGATAATCTGATATTGTCACCTTTCACTATCCAAGAGGACTGGTTCCAGGATTTACCCCTTCCCCACAGATACCAAAATCCTGGGATCCTCAAGTTTTTTATATAAAATGGCATAGTATTTGCATATAATCTACACACATCCTCCTGCAATTTAAACCATCTCTAGGTTATTTATAATACCTAATACAATATAAATTCAATGTGAATAGTTGTAAATATAATGTAAATGTTATACAAATAGTTGTCAGCACGTGTCAAATTTAAGTTTGCTTTTTGGAATTTTCTGGAATTTTCTTTCAAATGTTTTTAATCTTGGGTTTGGTTGAATCTGCAGATGTGGAGCCTACACACACAGGCTAAATACAAGCTGATTGTATTTAATTTCTGCGTGAAATTTAGAACACACAACTAAAATTTACATACAAATTCCCACTTTTATCCTTAAAAATTGATTGCTGCTGTGCTGTGCTCTGTTGATAAGCTGTACCCAACTCTTTGCGACCCAATGGATTGCAGCATGCCAGGCTTCCCTGTCCTTCACTATCTCCCAGAGTTTGCTCAAATGCATGTCTATTGAGTCAGTGATGCCATCCAAACGTTTCAATCTTATGATGTTGGTTGGTATTTATTTTTTACTTTATTCCCCCAAGATTCAATAAATAATGGAAAATTGGGAAAGATCACAGTTGGAACTCCCACCCTGCTTGCATGGTGAAAAAAAAAAAGCTGCAAATTTCTTCCCAAATCCTCACCCAGTTCAGTTCAGTACAGTCACTCAGTCGTGTCTGACTCTTTGCAACCCCATGAACTGCAGCACCCCAGGCCTCCCTGTCCATCACCAACTCCCAAAGTTCACTCAGACTCACGTCCATCGAGTTAGTGATGCAATCCAGCCGTCTCATACTCTGTCATCCCTTTCTCCTCCTGCCCCCAATCCCTCCCAGCATCAGAATAGTTTCCAATGAGTCAACTCTTTGCATGAAGTGGCCAAAGGACTGGAGTTTCAGCTTCAGCATCATTCCCTTCAAAGAAATCCCAGGGTTGATCTTCAGAATGGACTGGTTGGATCTCCTTGCAGTCCAAGGGACTCTCAAGAGTCTTCTCCAACACCACAGTTCAAATGCATCAATTCTTCGGCGCTCAGCTTTCTTCACAGCTTTCTACATGACCACTGGAAAAACCATAGCCTTGACTAGATGGACCTTAGTCGGCAAAATAATGTCTCTGCTTTTGAATATGCTATCTAGGTTGGTCATAACTTTTCTTCCAAGGAGTAAACATCTTTTAATTTCATGGCTGCAGTCACCATCTGCAGTGATTTTGAAGCCCCCCAAAGTAAAGTCTGACATGGTTTCCACTGTTTCCCCAAATGTTCCTGTCCTCTGACTTGTATATTTTCATACATATCACATTGTGAAATTCCATCTGTAGAAAGACCATATTATTTTTCAGAAACTGAAAAGAAAGTCAATCAGGGCATTGAGAAAGTTAGAACAACCAGAGATTAATTCTGCTTCCAAGGAAAAGTCCATTCCTAGATCTGATTCCAGAACTTGGCAGTGAACCTGGAAATGAACAACATTAAATATGTTTCGTTTCTTTGTCTGTTATCTTAGCATATACATTCTTCATTCACACTAATACTAAAAACAAACTACTTATGCCATTGATAGAAATGTCCACTAGAACCTTCATTTTTATCATCACTTAATTTTATAGACAGTCTGCTTGGTCTATCTACATTCACATGCATGACTCCCCATAGGAGAGTCACAACACTCACAGAAACAAAGAACTTCTCTGTTAGGCACACTTCCTAACCTGACTAATACTGAACCCACCAACTGAAGGATGCTCCTTTGCAACACCTCTGTTGGTCTCCACTCAGAGGCTTTGGAGGTAGATGGAATAAATGTGTTGTAATTAGTCTATACAGGCTTTCCTGGTGGCTCAATGGTGAAGAATCCACCTGTGATGCAGAAGTTGCAGGAGACGCAGGTTCAATCCCTGGGTCAGGAAGATCCCCTGGAGGATGGCATGGCAACTCACTCCAGTATTCTTGCCTGCAGAATCCCACGGACAGAAGAAGCTGGTGGGCTAAAATCCATAGGGTCACAGAGAGTCAGACATGACAAGCAACTTAGCAGGCACACACAGCACGCATGCATGCAATTAATTAGTCTGTATAAGCTCTTTAACTTAAAAAACCTGGTAGGTAAATTTTCTCACTGTATCATTAGCTTGCTACGGTTGCTATAACAAAGTACTATAAACTAGTGGTTTAAACAATGAAAATTTATTTGCTCACAGATCAGAAGGCCAAGATCAGGGTATGTCAGTTTAGTCTCAAGGCTACCAAGAAGAAACTGTTCTGGGCTCCTCTCTCTGTTTCTGGTGGTTTGGTGTCAGTCTTTGGTGTTCCTTAGCATCTGCCACATCATCTCAGTCTTGCCTTCATCTTCACATGGTTTTCTTGTGTATGTGTCTGTCTCTAAATATTCCCTTTTTACACCCTATTTCTTTTCCGTATGAGCTTGTCTTAATTACATCTGCAACAGCCCTATTTCTAAATAAGGTCAATGTTCTGAGATACTGGCAGTAGGACTTCAACATATGAATTTCTGGGAGACATCATTCAATGCATAATACTCACTTTTGGACAGATTTAACTTCATACCATTTGTACAAATGCATGTTTGCAGAAGAAATAAGTTGAGTCAAAATGTAGGAGCTAAAGGCCGTGTGTGAAATCTGTCTGTAAGTCTGTAAACCAAGGGAAAAGCCTGTGTGATTGACAGGTGGAAGATATCTGTCTCCAGCAGGGCTTGCTGAGGGCTAACAGTCCTGGAAGCCTTCCTGAACCCCAGACAAGAATAGAACTATAGTAACATGTCATGCATGCATTGAAAGACTGTCAGAGATCAGGGGAGTTTACAGGACTACTTTCTCAGTGCCTGAGCTGAGAAAGAGAATGTCTATGTGTACTGAAAATCAAAACTTGACAGACTCCCTTGCTGGCCTCAAGAATTAATTGTTTTGCTTTGAAATAGTGGCCGTAGCTAAGCCCAACAAAATTATTAAAATCTGAGCTACCTATAAAGACTCACAATGCAGAACATCTGGATTCCCATCAGGTTTTTGTATCTCCCAGTCTGTCCTTCTTGTACCTCTACTGAGAACCATGACAGAAGGAAAATAGGAGCCAGGGTTTAATGCTGATGACTTTATTGATGCTTTGAATTGGAGAAAGGAAGTACCAAGACATTTATACCACTGAAAAGTCCACAGTCACCAGTAGATCTCCATCAATTTCTGAAACAAAAATTAGAAGTAATAACTATGTTTGGTATCTCTGCTGTTAAATAGTCTCATTACAAGACATCACATTAAGAGAGAGTAGGGGAAGGAGGCAGGAGGAATCAAGAGAGGAGAAAGAGAAGGGAAGGAAAGAGAGGGAAGGTAGATGGGAGGAGAGGTAGACTTTGGGAAGGATAATATAAAGAAAATGAGTGAAAAAAAAAAAGCTTGCGGTAGAAGTAATACTTTCTCTTATTAGAATGGAAGAGATTTTTTTTTCGATCCTATTCATTTTTGTTTAATTTCTTTTAATTGGAGGATGATTGCCTTACAATGTTGTGTTGGTTTCTTCTGTATAACAACATGAGTTAGCTATAAGTACATATAAATCCTCTCCCTCTTGAGCCCCCTTCCCACCCCAACCTCCATCTCACCTTTCTAGGTCATCACAGAGCACTAAGCTGAGCTCCCTGTGATATACAGATGCTTCCCACTAGCCAGATTTTACACATGATAGTGTATATATGTCAATATTACTGTCTCAGTTTGTCCCCCTACTCCTTCTCCCACTGTGTCCACAAATCCATTTTTACATCTATATCTCTATTCCTGCCCTGCAAATAGGTTCATCTGTACAGTTTTTCTAGATTCCATATATATGAGTTAATACACGATATTTGTTTTCCTCCTTCTGACTTACTTCACTGTGTATAACAGGCTTTAGGTCATCCACCTTACTATAACTGACTCAAAATTGTTCCTTTTTGTATCTGAGTACTATTCCATTGTGCTGCAACTGCTTTATACATTGGAGACTTTTCTATGTGTGAGTGTGAGGCAAGACGTTCATGACAATGGAAAATCTGCACAAAGAATTTAAGAAGGAGTAAAGCCAAAATTTAAAAATGAGGAATGAACTGAAATAAAAGAGAAAATTAGAAATTTAGAGAGAAAAACACTAGATTAGCAAATGTAACTACAATTAATACCTAGGGAATCAGTGTAGCACATCTTTAGCTGGTGTTCCTTGTCACTGACAGCCATTCTGGCCACCTCTTCCACTCTGGCCTTTCTGGCCACCATGCTACCCTGATGACCCTTGCCACCTCTTCCACGCTGGCCTCTCTGGCTACCACAAACACCCCGGTCATCCTGGTCACCTCGGCCACTGCAGCCACTTCAACCACATCTGCAGCATGAGCCTTCTTCATCCTCCTGGGCACTTGGGCTACGAGACCTATGCTGCTGACCATGACCTTTCTTCCCATTTTCATCCTTCTCACCATGTTGACCTTTATGCTCTCCTTGAGGCTTGAGTTGCGACTCTTCTGGGGGTTCTTCAATGAAATCATCATCTACTTAGGCAAGAGAACATAGACAGATTCAGAAAGGAACAATTAAAGAGAAAGGTTCAGCCATGAACTTAGATGAAGCAAGTTTAGAACTACCATAATCTAAACTTAGTTAAATCGCCAGTCTATGTTCGATGCAGGATGCAGGATGTTTGGGGCCGGTGTATGGGGATGATCTGGAGAGATGATGTGGGGTGGGAGGTGGGGCGGTGGTTCATGTTTGGGAGTTCATGTACACCCGTGACGGATTCATGTCAATGTATGCCAAAACCAATACAGTACTGTAAAGTAAAATAAAGTAAAAAAAAAAAAAAAAAAAGAAGAAGTCATGTGTTACTGGTTTAAATGGTGTTAGATCGTGACTGGGGTCTAGTACCTGGAAGAAAAGGGGCAACAGGTCTTGTTTGCCCCCATGGCCCTTCATCTCCCCTCTTTTAATGTTTCTGTTGCTATTCTCCACGGCCATCTGTCCTGAGCTTGCCACAATGTACATGAAATCATCTGTAAACTACCAGATATCTCATGATGCCTGAGAGAAACCATCAGAAAGAGACACTGCATCTGCCTATCAAAATATATGAAGAAACACAAGCTAGAATCAAGATTGCCAAGAGAAATATCAATAACCTGTCTCTTATACACATCTAGATGGGTATAAGAGACAGACACCACCCTTATGGCAGAAAGTGAAGAGGAACGAAAAAGCCTCTTGATGAAAGCAAAAGAGGAGAGTGAAAAAGTTGGCTTAAAGCTCAACATTCAGAAAACAAAGATCATGGCATCTCGTCCCATCACTCCGTGGGAAATAGATGGAGAAACANAACTGAACTGAACTGAACTGAACTGAACTGAACTCAAACTCCCACCCATGTCGTTAAAACTAGTTCAAAGTTTTCGTCTGATGTGTGCCCAGCTGACAGTGGCTTTGTTGTTGTTTGCTGCTGTTTTAGTCGCCGAGTTATGCCCAGTTCTTCTGTGACGCTATTGACTGTAACCCACCAGATTCCTCTATTCAAAGGATTTTCCAGGCAAGAATATTAGAGTGGGTTGCCATTTTTTTTCTCGAGGGGGTCTTTCCCATCCAGCGATTGAATCCCCATCTCCTGCAGTGCAGCCCCCAGGGCAGTCCCAACATCAGCTTTACATTTCACCTCCTCTGAAACAGCATAGTATTTACACAGTGCCAAGCTTCAAACAAAGGAACGAATCATTAATGCTATAAGTAAATAAGATGATATGGTAAACTTACTGATTGATCAACTATAGTACTTTAGTTGAATTACATAGTATCTTTATAATTCAAATTAGTCAATGAGCTAATGTCCTTATAGATGTAAAGGAATTTGTGTTATTCAATTATTAGCTATTGGTTATTAAAGGATTAAAGGAAAAGCATTTACAAATGAACAGTGCAGCAAGTTCTGCTGACGTTCAGGAACTAGACACAAGAGATTTCAGTATGGAAAGGAAGGCAGTGGTTCCTA
Source organism: Oreotragus oreotragus (assembly GCA_006410675.1). Taxonomy (NCBI): domain Eukaryota; kingdom Metazoa; phylum Chordata; class Mammalia; order Artiodactyla; family Bovidae; genus Oreotragus; species Oreotragus oreotragus. Next base: position 92,132 of record SJYX01017848.1, read on the forward strand.
ACAACCATATGACTGAGGGTTATTAAAACTTATGGGTTTTTCTTTTTTCCTCTTTGCTCTTCTCTAGACTCTTTGAGAGCTTTGAAGAGACAAACACTGAACACAAAAAGATACGTTCTGAAGAAAAGAAATGAACAGGGTTTACTTGGTAGTTCAGGACAATCTTTAAAAAATGGTACCAAAGATTTTAAAACAACAACAAAAAAAGATAAATTAAAAATATGATTTGGTAAGGCCCCAGATACACATTTGTAGGTAGGTTTATACTTTAGAAAACTAGGTTCATACACAAGAAGTTAAGAAAATGCCTAAGAGAGCTCAATAATAGTAGTAATAATAAAAAAGTTTGAATACAATGGACCAACTTTTCCCAAAGTAGGATCCTAGTGCTGATTATTGATTCTGAAGCAGAAATGAAGAGGGAGTAAAATATTTTACTAAATCTGTATTATATATAATAAAATGGATTGCTATAATGATTGTAAATAAAATAAAGATTATGTGACATCTCAGAAGAGAGAAAATTAAAGAACAGAAACCATCTACAAGCATACAGCTTACTGTCTACATTAACATGACTCTACTACTCCAGAAAATTCTTGCCCAGAGAGATAAGTGTTTCAAATAATTATTGTTTATTTCAGAAACTTGCCCAAAACCAATTAAAGCAAACTTTAATTTGCTCAATTTTTAATGACATCAATTGTTTACTCTCTAACACTTCACTCCAATACCTTGGCTACCTGATGAGAAATGACTCATTGGAAAAGACTCTGATGCTGGAAAAGATTGAAGGCAGGAAAAGAAGGGGATGACAGAGGCTGAGATAGTTGGATGGCATCACCGACTCAATGAACATGAGTTTGAGGAAAGTCCAGATGTTCAAACATCTGGAGTGCTGCAGTCCATGAGGTCACAAAGAGTCGGACACAACTGAGGGACTGAAATGAACTAAAACTGTCCACAGTGACTCAGATCCCTTGCTTTTTAAATTTTTAAATCATGAATCTTACCTATTGCTAATAAAACTGTCCTTAAACCAGATCCCCAAACCTTATTTTTAAAGATTCCAATTTTGCTCTTTGTTTTTAAGACAAAAATTAAGAGTGAACTCATCTTTGCCTCAATGACAGATTGTTTTGGTGGTATTGGGCATACATCGTACATTTAATACTCTTTTAAGTTATATGTTTACTTGAAAGTTATTCATATTTTGATAAAAGAACATTTCATGGAACACTCAGAGCAACAAAGCATGGCACTTGAGTAGACTACAGTGCTGCACTTGATAGCTGTGTGAATTAGGAAATCTATTTGAGAAAAGGAAGAGACATGAAGCAAAGGAACTGACATGTGGAAGGGAGACACTAACTCAAAAATAGTCAACATACTTAAGACAATTCCGAGTCATTTCAGAAGAAGTAGAAGCTAAAAGAGAGGTCACAAAGTGAAGGAGAAAGATCACTGGCTTTGAACTCTGACGGTTGAGTCTGCAGTTCAGCTTTATCACTTGCTAATTATACAAACTCTGCAAAGTGTGTAAATTCTAAAGTTACTCTTCACATGTAAAATGTAAGTGATAATATGTACTTCAAATTGTTGTAGTGAATAATTTATGACATAATATATTTACAGACTAGGCATAAACTAAATTGCAATACATACTTTAAAAAAAAAAAGTCATCTTTCCTCAGAGGTTTACTGTTACTCTTCACCTAATATAAAACTATCACAAAGTGTAGAGTTTGAGAACCAAAGAATTTTACCATAAAGTACACTTTGATACATCCTTATTAAAACCAACATGTGTTTCAAAGAAATCTAAAATGACCATTTTAGAATTATCTTACCCCTGAGCAGCAACTTCATCTCACTATGTGGAAACAGGTTTAAACTCAGATAATCTATTGGAATTGCATGTATTTGTTTAATATTTTTATTTTCTCAACAGGTTGTTTCTATACATGTGCTATTTATTGAGTTGATTTTAGTTACAATGGTGTGCTCTCTTTGCAAATACTTGTCAATATACATACTTGCAATTGGCATATTTTCCTTAGACATGTTACACCGTAACAAAAAAAAATTTAAAGTTGTTAATCTAGATGTTATCACTTGTTTATGTATACTATGTCAATAAGAATATAGGAAATAGCTATTCTCTTATACCATTGGGGAATTCAAAGCTATACAATTTTTAGATGGTAAGTTGTTTGATATATCAAAGGGCACTTAATGTTTCATTCAGAAATCTTATACTCAGAATTTAACCTATATGTGTTATAATAAGCAAATGAATAGAAATTATTGGAGCACTGTTTATAACAGCAAAATACTGGAAACAATATAAATATTGATCTAACCGGTTAACTAATTTTGAACCACCAATATAATTCAGTCATTTAAAACATATATACACATATATATGGTATGTATATGAAAAGCATGTGAAAAGATATTCAAAAAATATTGTTAAATGAAAAACAAAGGTTAGTATGATCACATTTTCTACATGAAAGAAATCTTCTGTCTGTATATAAGCTATTTTATCATATATATTTAT
>SJYX01017849.1:0-36050 GCA_006410675.1 Oreotragus oreotragus
GAGGGCGTGGGAGGCCGATGAGGGCATGGGGGCTGGTGAGGGCATGGGGGGCCGATGAGGGCGTGGGGGGCTGATGAGGGCATGGGGGCTGGTGAGGGCGTGGAGGGCTGATGATGGCATGGGGGGGCTGATGATGCTATGGGGGGGCTGATAAGGGCGTGGGGTCTGATGATGGTCTGGGGGCGTGGCCCCTGGGCCCTGGGGGCTCAGAGTGAGAACGAGGCAAGGGTCCAGGGTGGCTTCCAGGAGAGGACTCTGCAGAGGTCAGAAAGTCTGGATTTCAGCCCAGGCTCTTTCCTTACAGAGCTGTGAAATTCCCAATCTGTCCTTTACCTGTCTGAGCCTCAGCCTCTTCATCTGTAAAACAAGGGCTGGGAATTGCATTAGATGACCTGTGAGGCCGGCCTGGCTCGAGCTTCTGAAGGCTCTGAGCTCACAAAACTTCCTGGTTACTTGTCTTGGGCATGAGAGTCCACCCCCAAGGCCGTCAGCACTGGACTTGCTCCTGGCTTTTCTGTGTAGAACCTCCAGGCAGGAATTGAGGGGTGGTGACAAGTAAGAGTCGCTGGAGGAGCAGGTGGGATCCTTGTCCCCTCAGGGCAGGTGCAAACGGCGGTGGGGGAGGTGGGGATGGCGGTGTTTAGCACTGGGGGTCAGGGCAGGTTAGCACTGGGGGTCTCACCTACCTTCATTTCACTGGTGATTTCCTTGTGTAACTTTTATTTATTTATTTATTTATTTTGGCTGTGCTGTGAGGTTTGTGGGATCTTAGTTGCCCAACCAGTAATTGGACCCTTGTCCCCAGCAGTGACAGATCCTGAGTCCTAACCACTGGACCGCCAAGGAATTCTCCCTTGTGTAACTTTACAGTTCTTGTTTGCCCGACAAACTGGGCTCTTGGTAACTGTCAGCTGAATGAATGGTGAAGTGGAAAGGGACAGGACAGGCCTGGCCCTTGTCGATGGGTTGCTATGTCAGTGGCCCTTGTCGGTGGGGCCTCACCTGGACCTTGCTGTCTCCTGGCTTTAATGTTTGGGCTGTCAGCCCTTCAGAGAAGCATGGCAGTGTGTCGCCCACATGCCCATCGTCCAGAGTTAATAACTGCTATTTTTCTGCCACATTTATCTGCTGTGCTTGTTGAAGTCAAGTCAACTGTAGATGTCATGACATTTTACCCTAAATGATTCAGAAGTGACTCTAAAAATAAGAGCTTTTCGATACTTAACTGCACTTTCATTATCATGCTTAACAAAATCAATCGGTTTCTCTATTTATCCCCTGAAATATTTTTATTTGTTCAAACCAGAATTGAGTTAAAATTCACACACTCCATGTGTATGTTATGTTTCTTAAGTTCCCCTTGATGTGGGTCAGTTCCTCCCTCACCTTTGATTTTGATGAGTTGAGAAGATCGGGTCAGTTGCCCTGCGGAACTTACCTGCTTGTGGGTTCATGCTCCTAGTGTCTCTTATCCCTGGACCCCTGCGTTTTCTGTAAAGTGGGAGCTACTTGTAAAGGATTTAATACATTAAGGCTGAGTATTTGAGTTTCTAGCAAATTTTGTTTTTTGTTGGAGTGTAATTGCTTTGCCGCCTTGTGTTGGTTTCTGCTGTACAGCAAAGTGAAGCAGCTACGTGTGCGCACATGTGCCCCTCCTTCCGGAGCCTCCCTCCCAGCCCCCCCCGTCCCAGCCTCTAGGTCATCGCAGAGCCCTGAGCCGAGCGCCCTGGTTGCACAGCAGCTTTCAGTTGCTGCCTACCTGACACTGCAGGGTGTATGTGCCAGTGCTGCTCTCTCAGTTTGTCCCATCCTCCCATCCCCCTCTGTGTCTACAAGTCCATTCTCTGCATCTGGGTCTCTACTCCTGCCCTGCAAACAGGTTCCTCTGTACCGTTTCCCTATATTCCATAGGTATGTGTTAATATACAGTGTTTGTTAAGGCAGACAAGAAGCTTTCCTGGGAGGTGTGTGTATCCTACTGCATTACATCGGTTTTGTCACTGCTGTGGGGTCACGATCCATCCCAGGGTCAGAGGTTACAATCCATCCCAGGGTCAGAGGCCGGTAACCATTGCAGTTAACTTCCCCTTGTGACCTGTAAGTAACAGTGATTCTTTGGCACTCTGGGAATATCTAGTTCCCCTTCAGTCCTTGTCCAAATCAGTTGTATAATTAGAAACTATCGTATGCAATATTTCTTAGTATATTATTCCTTCCATCCTGACTAGCTCACAGTCTTCTGTTAAAAGAGGTGCTCTCCCTCGTCAACAGGGCTGTTTGGATAGGCAGATGGGTTTCTCTCCTGTGGGTTTTTTTCTTGTGGATTTTTGCGTGTCCATCCTGTTTTGGTTGACTACTGCTGTTCCTCTTTCTGACCCTCGAGTTGTTTCACCTTTGGCCGAGAGAGCCTCTTATGGTTTCTGAGCCCTTTCTGTGCTCTTGGGCTCCCCATGGTGTTCCAGAAGGTTCTCACAGGGGATCATCATGTGTGTTCCTTGCCCCAGACCTGGAAACCCCCACTCCCCAGGGAGCCCTGCTTTCTGCTGGTGGAGACTGGCTCTGAGAGACTGCCCTGGAGGCATCTATAGGCCCATCAGTTATTTCTGAGTCTATCTTATGCTTCCAGTTACTCTTGTGAATTAGTTTAACAGGGAAACCAGCTCCTTCCTCCTGAATGTTGTGTGCCCATGTGTGAGGCTGATTTCCGCTATGGAGAGTGGCATATTGACTCTCATGAGGTTAAAGGGATGTGAAAACATCCGCATCCCCACGTTGGTGGTCTTCAGGACCTCAGATCCTTCCATCTTCTTCTCTCACCTTTGATCTTCCTGAAATACCCCTGCGTCCTTCCAGAAAGGCCCAGAGCACCCATGGGGAGGGGGTGCCTGGAGATGGTTGGGGGCGGGGCCACGGGACAGCATGTGGGACCAGCTCCTTTCAGGCCTCTCCAGGTCCCCTCGCTCACACGTGCTGCCCCCAAGGAGGCCATGGCTTCCTGTGAAAGTGTGGTCCAGTAGGTAGCTGCTGGATCTGGGGGTTCTTGGGGAAGGATCCTGCTTCCTCAGGCCTGAATCGAGTCCTAAGACAAAGCCCTTTCATTGTAAGAGGAGCGGCAGCCTGAGGTCTCCGGCTTCCCACGGGCGCGTCTTCCAGGTGGAGAGTAAGGCTACAGGGATGAAAATGCGCAACGATGATGCTGAAGACGAGGGTGACCACAGCAGAAACGATCGTGGTGACTTGTGCTTTTCACACGCAGGGAGGTTATGCAACTCAGCCCAGCCCACACGGCACAGCTCGTAGCTTGAGAGGCAAGACTCGTGAGCAAAGCCCTTCCTGGCCACCAGGCTCACGGAAGCATGGCTCGTCGCATTCCTGACCAGGCCTCTGTGACACCCAGAGGCCAAGCAGCACAGAGACCGGCGTGCACGTTGCACAACGGCGTTAGGGCACCGGGTCCTGATGCCTCTGACCACCCCACACCCACACCAGGAGAGCCCCAGGGTCCCAGGAGTCCCATACCCCTTGCCCAGCCCTGGTCTCTGGAGGCAGTACTCTGCGCTTAGGTTCCCTGGAGCTGGAAAATGCCAGCTAGGGTCACGGATAAGAATAGAAGGCCACACACCAGGCACATGGTTCCCAGCCCAGCTCTGTCCCGGGCACAGAGGCTCCTTGTGAGGCCAGTGCTTCCCTGGAGGGGCGTGGGGGGTGATGGCACACCGTCCCAGCAGAACCATAACACACTCACACACACTCATGTCTGTACACACATACACACTGCCACTCTCAAACACGCTCACGATCACACTCTTACAAACATACACCCACACATTTATCCTTTCACACATTCAGATACACGCACCCCTCCCCATCCTAAGCTGTTAGTACCAGAACCAATCATGTAATTGTGGCTTCACACCATAACATGGAGAAGGACCCTCTGAAGGTCAGCTTTATTTGGCTTTTGGCCTGATGGGTGAGGGAATAGGTTATGGTGGCCACAGAGGAGACTTGGCTTGCCTGTCCCCTCCCAGCCCCTTCCGTGCTGATGTGCTGATCCTGTTTTTTAAAAAATAAATGTTTATTTTAAATATTTATTTATTTGGCTGTACGGAGACTGGCTGACGGAGGAACATGATCCATGTACTGGGCATGGCAGTGGATTCGAGGATGGATTGTGCTGTTCTCACTGGTTCTTCCTTGGACCGGCTTCACTGGTGCAGGAGTCTGTCCGTGGTTGGAGATTTCATCTGTTTCATCTGTGCGGCTGGTCCTCTCTTTCCTTTTCTTGACACAAAGGATTAAGCATGGAAAGCCACCCTGACAGCAAACCATGGAGCTGGGGTTCTTCTTTGGAACCGAGTCTTGATCCAGATGTGGTGGGGCCTGGAGCCCGCCTGCTGGGTGGGGGCAGGGTGTCCTGCTTGCCGAGTGCCAGGGAGCGACACATCCTCAGAGGCCTGGGCAGAGGCTGGCTGGGGCTCTGACTGGCCTGCTCTCTGCCTGCAGCGGGAATGCATATCCGTCCACGTGGGCCAGGCTGGGGTCCAGATCGGCAATGCCTGCTGGGAGCTCTTCTGCCTGGAGCATGGCATCCAGGCTGATGGTACCTTTGGCGCACAGGCCAGCAAGGTCCATGACGATGACTCCTTCACCACGTTCTTCAGCGAGACCGGCAACGGGAAGCACGTGCCCCGGGCCGTCATGGTTGACCTGGAGCCCACAGTGGTAGGTGAGTGTGGGCCAGGGTCCTCCTCAGGAGCAGCACCAGGCTGTAGAGGCCATGGTCCACCATGGTCTGCCATGGTCCACCACGGTGTTGCGGTCCACTTTGGTGTCTGGGGAGGCTTGGGAGGCTGACCTCCACGTGGAAAGGTGACCCTCCAGACCATCACCCTCACCCCATGTGACTCTTGGTTCCTGGAGCCTTCCCCAGTCTCGGGGTCTCAGGTGCAGATCAGAGATCTCTGCTCTTCCGTTAAAGCTCCAACCTTGTGCTCTCTCCCCAAAACTCTGAGGCAGACCAAAATTGCCAGAGATTTTTCACTAAATACTAAGATTCAAAAATACCAGTAATTTCAGAAATTATATGAGCCCTGGTGGCTCAGAGGTTAAAGCATCTGCCTGGAATGCTGGAGACCTGGGTTCAATCCCTGGGTCGGGAAGATCCCCTGGAGAAGGCAATAGCAACCCACTCCAGTACTCTTGCCTGGAGAATCCCATGGAGGGAGGAGCCTGGTAGGCTACAGTCCATGGGGTCGCAAAGAGTCAGACATGACTGAACGACTTCACTTCACTTCACTTCACTTCAGAAATTATAAGAGGCCCTCACATAGTCAGTTTCCCAAAGTGTGTGTTTCCAGCTCTGCAGTGATTACAATCCATCCTGGTGGGCCTGGTGTAAACTTGCAGCCTCTTACACATGAGACAAAATAGCAGCAGGCACTTGCTCTTACAGCCCAAGGTGACTGAGGTTAGAGTGAACCTCATCTGGATCTTAGAGAAACAGGAGTACTGACTTGTATCCGGGCAGGATTCTTGTTCTCCCTGCCGCCAAGCCCACAGCACCCCTGGGTCAGTCCACACTCTTCATCAGCATTTCCTCAGCTTCAAAGCCTGCTCACCAGCAAAGACGGATGAGTCCCCAGGGATGTCTGGGCACTGTCTTTAGGGCCTGAGCACTGTTTCTGGGGCCACAGACTCCAGGCCCTCCACCTTTTGTACACTTGTACAAATATAGAAAGGACAGATGATCTTCCTGGGCCACTGCACAGATGGGTGCTTTCCCTGGAGGAGCAGAGGGGCGCTGTAGAGGAGAGGGGATGCCAGCGGGGCCTGAGGCACCCTGGTCTGCTGTGTGTCCACTTTGGTGGACCTAAGAGGTGAGCAGAGCCCCCATGCCACTGGAACCACTCTAGGGCTCTGGCTTTTCTGGAACCTGGAACACAGCTTTGCTTCCAAATTGTTCTGAAATATCTCTAATGCCTGATGTGTACTGTTGCCTCCGGAGGTGGAGGTTAGGGCTGGGACAATCCCGGGGAAGCCTGGGAGCAGGTCATTCTGAATCTTTCCCTGTTTCCCTGAAGCATCTGGAGGCGAGTGAAGGTGGTTATATTCTGGGGTAAACTTTGAAGCATGAAGGAAAAACTAGAGGGAAGCCTTGGGGGTCCAGGGGAACGAGGCAGTCAACCTTGGTATCTGCCCAGCTTTGTAAACAAACCCAAGGCCCCGTAAGGTCCTGCCAGCAGAGCAGCTGGCTTCTCACTGCTGCTTGAGTCCCAGGCTTCTGCTCTATTGAAGCCTGTGTTACCCTGGAATTTCCTTAGCCTCTCAGATATATTCTGGGGTTGTCTGTTCCACCTCAGTGGAGTTTAGTAGATAGGGGTGTCGAGTGTTCTCGTGGGATGGGGGTTTCTCCTCTGGGAACCATGTGTAAGACTGATGGTCGCCCTCTCTCGGTAGATGAGGTTCGGGCCGGAACCTACCGCCACCTCTTCCATCCAGAGCAGCTGATCACGGGAAAAGAGGATGCAGCTAACAACTACGCCCGGGGCCACTACACGGTGGGCAAAGAGAGCATCGACCTGGTGTTGGACCGCATCCGCAAGCTGGTACGTGTTTGCAAGGGTGGGGAGCTGGAGAGCCCACCCATGTCGACAGGCCGGCGGGAAGACGTGGCTCCCGGCTGCAGGATAAACACCTGAGACTTGGGAATTGCTGCTTGGGTTGTGTAAGCAGCATGTGCTGGGTTGGCGCCCCTTCCTCCGCCTGGGCCATGTGGGCTGCCCTCCATCCTCCACGTACGGATGCTCTGCGGTGGTGTTGGGGAGAAATCTCAGGGGTGAGGAAGGCGGAACTCTTTGCTGGGTGGCAGCAACAGGTTAACAAAGCATTTGTTTGTTTTATTTTGAGCAGGTTAAAAAGGTGAATTTATTTCACTTAACAAAGCATTTAACTTGGAGGAGAAGAGGAAGACTGTTGATCTATTTCAGCACTTTACAGATGCTGTTACAAATGTCACATATGTTCCTTTGTTTAATCCCCTAAACAACGATACAAAGGCGATCTCGTGCCTGCGCTTTACAATTGGGGAAATAGAGAGCCTGAGTGGTTCAGTGACTTGGTCTGGGTCCCCCAGCTAGAAAGTGGCTGAGTCAAGATCTGAACTGGGTTTGTTTGACTGGGAAGCTCAGGGAGTCACTTGTCTACTTGAGCCCTGTTCCTAATCTGTGCAGAGGAGAGGCGAGCTTGATCAGGGGCTCTTGACTTGGGAGCTAAGGGTGCCTAGTTTTTGCGTGTTCACCTTTCCTGTTTAGAGCAGAGTTCATGGAGGTCATCAGTCCCAAAGTCATGTGTGATCCCCAAAGTTCAGAACATCCAACTGAACACAGTCATAGATCACATCCAGCAGGGAAGTTCCATGACTTGTGAATTCTCTTAGTTCTGGTGAGAGCTCACTGTCCTTGCTGAGCACAGTAACACTTCTCATTGAATGATCACAGTAACCTTATCTATGAGAGGAATGTGTTTATTGTCCACATTTTAAGAAGAAACGTGAGTCTGGAGGGTTCAGTAACTTCCTCGAATGTTTACAGCTGGGAAATGGCAAAGTTGATGTTAAATCTCAGAGTCTCTGACCCATTTCTCTCTCTGAAATTGGTACCCTGAGCCACCTTGCAAGGTCGGGCCTGCGGTTTCCACAGAATCAAAGGACAGGGCCAGGGAAGTGGGCAAGGAGCTGGGGTCCGCACGGGGCAAAGTCCTTAACCACCATGATTTCGGAAGCTCATTCCTGGTCCAAACAGGCCACTGGGCTGGAAGCTTTGTGGACCTGGAGGCGAGAGCGTGTTTGCTGCCCCATATGTAAGCCGTTCCTCCCAAGAGCGCTGCAGCTCCTATGTGTTTTCTGACTTCTTCAAGGACGGTGTCAAGGACCCACTTGAAAATGTTGTGGGATGGAGCGGGCGGACAGCGAGGGCCGCCTGCCAGTGCCCACGCAAGGGTGTCCTCAGGGCTTTGTCCGTGTCCCCCTCTCCCAGACAGATGCCTGCTCGGGCCTGCAGGGCTTCCTCATCTTCCACAGCTTCGGGGGCGGCACCGGCTCGGGCTTCACGTCTCTGCTCATGGAGCGGCTCTCCCTGGACTACGGCAAGAAGTCCAAGCTGGAGTTTGCCATCTACCCGGCCCCCCAGGTCTCCACGGCCGTGGTGGAGCCTTACAACTCCATCCTGACCACGCACACGACCCTGGAGCACTCGGACTGCGCCTTCATGGTGGACAACGAGTGGTCCAAACAGGCCACTGGGCTGGAAGCTTTGTGGACCTGGAGGCGAGAGCGTGTTTGCTGCCCCATATGTAAGCCGTTCCTCCCAAGAGCGCTGCAGCTCCTATGTGTTTTCTGACTTCTTCAAGGACGGTGTCAAGGACCCACTTGAAAATGTTGTGGGATGGAGCGGGCGGACAGCGAGGGCCGCCTGCCAGTGCCCACGCAAGGGTGTCCTCAGGGCTTTGTCCGTGTCCCCCTCTCCCAGACAGATGCCTGCTCGGGCCTGCAGGGCTTCCTCATCTTCCACAGCTTCGGGGGCGGCACCGGCTCGGGCTTCACGTCTCTGCTCATGGAGCGGCTCTCCCTGGACTACGGCAAGAAGTCCAAGCTGGAGTTTGCCATCTACCCGGCCCCCCAGGTCTCCACGGCCGTGGTGGAGCCTTACAACTCCATCCTGACCACGCACACGACCCTGGAGCACTCGGACTGCGCCTTCATGGTGGACAACGAGGCCATCTACGACATCTGCCGGCGCAACCTGGACATCGAGCGGCCCACGTACACCAACCTCAACCGGCTCATCAGCCAGATCGTGTCCTCCATCACGGCCTCCCTGCGCTTCGACGGCGCCCTCAACGTGGACCTGACCGAGTTCCAGACCAACCTGGTGCCCTACCCCCGCATCCACTTCCCGCTGGTCACCTACGCGCCCATCATCTCAGCGGAGAAGGCCTACCACGAGCAGCTGTCCGTGGCCGAGATCACCAGCTCCTGCTTTGAGCCCAACAGCCAGATGGTGAAGTGTGACCCTCGCCACGGCAAGTACATGGCCTGCTGCATGCTCTACCGGGGGGACGTGGTGCCCAAGGACGTGAACGTCGCCATTGCTGCCATCAAGACCAAGAGGACTATCCAGTTTGTGGACTGGTGTCCCACGGGCTTCAAGGTGAGAGCGGGGGACACGATGGAGACAGACAGCTAGAGAAGCAGAGGGAAACCGAGGATGGGGAGGGAGGGGTGGGGACTGGGGGCCTGGGCTGACACGCGTTCCATGGGAGCTTTGGGACAACATGGGGAGAGGGGGCGTAGGCCAGTGTAATGCTAATTTCATTCATTCATTCGTTCGTTCAGGTACTTGCTTTAGGCCTGGAGAGACTGGGAGGGGCGTGGTTACTGGAAGAGGGGAGGGGCAGTATTGCAAAGTGGGAGGGCACCACCCCTCCCACCGGATGGTCTTCAAGCATCTCAGAGGTCTGGCAGGAGAGAACTTAGGCCAGTGTGTGCAAGTGGGGTAACCAGGCCGAGGGGGTGGAGGTAGCCCTGATCTGACCCCAGATCAGAGAATGCAGTGACCGGATTATTCAAGTCGCCAGAGAAGAGGCGCAGTTCCCTCCTCTAACAAAGCATGTGTCCTTCTCCCCAGTTTGCTTTGAAAAATTGTTCACCTTGTATGTTTTCATCAATTTAGAGTAAGGATAAGAAATGTTATGGTTACTATATGGCTGTGACTCACCTACATTATGAAGCCCTGACGTTTCCACTAAGCAGGAGTGAGCTGGGAGCCGGTTGTAGGTGTGCGTTCTGTGGGTCAGTTGGGGGAATAGAAGACCCCGGCTCTCAGGACCGAGGATGCTCTTGGGAGCCGCCCCTCTGAGTTGCCCTGGCTGGACAGGCAACTGCCTCTGCCCAGGGCCTCCCATGAGAGTTCACCATCAGAGCAGCTGCCACTGCTCATGTTAGCTAGTCCCCTCCGGCAGGCCTTTAATAATTCAGAGGTTTACCGAACACCAGAGGAGGTTGTGCCAGTTGCTGGAGACAGAGCTCATCGTCTCAGTTTTCCCTGGGGGGACTTTCGTGAGCTGCTGATGGGCGAGCGGTCTCCGCACGGCTCTGCTCCCACCCTTGGCCGGAATCCTCTCCCCTGGACTGCACCTGTCCTAACGTGGCAGTTCTTGTCACTCTTGTGAAAACATTCACGTTCTTACCCCAAATTGTTGTTATTTTCTCTTTCAAACAGAAACAAACAAACAAAAAAAAAACAAGCTAGTAGTAAAATGAGGTGAGAGGCGAAGTCGCTCAGTCGTGTCCGACTCTTTGCGACCCCGTGGACTGTAACCTAGTAGGCTTCTCCGTCCATGGGATTCTCCAGGCAAGAATACTGGAGTGGATTGCCATTTCCTTCTCCAGGGGATCTTCCCGACCCAGGGATCGAACCCGGGTCTCCCGCATTGGAGGCAGACGCTTTAACCTAGGCAAAAAAAGGGTGGTCGAGAAATTAACAAAAAAGCAATGCCCCCATCGTCTCATCCTTTTATTTATTGTTTAAAGTCTTTATTGAATTTGTTACAATACTGCTTACATTTCTGGTTTTTTGACCATGAGCCATGTGTGATCTTAGCTCCCCAATCAGGAGTCGATCTGGCACCCCCTGCATTGGCAGGCGAAGTCGTAACCGCTGGACTAGGAAAGTCCCCTCAGCCCTCCACTTCTAGCTGACGTTCAGGGTTATGACCAGAAGGATAAGGCAGTGCTCGAACCGTTAGCTGCTTCTCAGAAAAGCACATGCCATGGGGGTGGATGGTGTTGACTTCACGCTGAGGCACACTCCCCAGGACGTTTATCACTGACAGGGGTCCAGGGGTGCTGCTGTTGAAGAAAGCACAGCTGGCTGGCCCAGTGGACACGTGATGCGGTACTGCCTTCACCTCCTCACTTTGACCCTCTGCCCCCGTCTCAGCATCACTTCCACCCCCATGATGCCACTTTCGTCTAGGAGGAATGGTAGACCATTCTGGGTTGCCCGCCTTGGCTCTGTAGCCTGATGCCACTCCCACCGCTGCCTTTCAGGAGGACTTGTATTTTAAAGCTGTGAGTTTAAGAGATTGGCAGTGAAGACCCAGTGGCCTAGGCGGGAGAGGCATTTGGGGAACAGCTCTTGGTTCTCAGTGTCCCGTGAGTATCGTCACAGTGGTCACCTGAGGCCCCTTCCAGGTCCCCAGAGTTCTTGGTTTGGGATGTGTGTGGGAGAAGGGAGATTTCCAGGATGGCAGCCCCGCTTCAGCTGGGCTGGATCAGCTTGGAGGGCCCTCCATGCTGCCAGATCTTGGGGAATCCACTTGTCCAGCAAAACTTTTTAACTGACTTTCTTTTAATTAATCGGTGTGGCTGTGCTGGGACTTCGTTGCTGCCCTTGGGCTTTTCTCTAGTTGCAGTGAGCAGGGCTGCTCTCCAGCTGTGGTGCCTGGGCTTCTTGTTGCAGTGCCTCCTCTTGCTGCAGAGCACGGGGTCTGCAGTGCAGCCTCAGCAGTCGTGGTGCACTGGGCCACTTGCCCCGAGGCGTGTGGAATCTTCCCGTGTCCCCCGCATTGGCAGGTGGATTCTTAACCGCTGGACCACCAGGGAAATCTTTCTTAGACTTCCATGCTTTTCCTCCAAGAAGCCTCACACCCCAGAGGTAGAGGGCCTGGTAGATGCAGACACCATCCCCAGAAGCTTTTGCACCTCTTTATTTATTTTTCAAATGTTTTATTTTATTTGTTGGACACACAGCAGGTGGGATCTTAGCTTCCCAACCAGGGATCGAACCCATGCTCCCTCCATTGGGAACTCAGAGTCTTAACCACTGAACCACCAGGGAATCCCCTGCCCCTCTTTATTTATTGCTTGAGGATATCTCTGTGATCTTTTAAACACCACCCTTCACCCTGGCGGGGCTTCCCAAGTGGCTCAGTGATGAAGAATCCGCCTGCCAATGCGGGAGACCCAGATTCGATATCTGGGTTAGGGAGATCCCCTGGAGGAGGGAATGGCCACCCCCTCTAATATTCTTGCCTGGAGAACCCCATGGACAGAGGAGCCTGCCAGTCTACAGTCCACGGGGTCACAAGAAGTTGGACAGGCCTGAGCATGCATGCATGCACGCAAAATTCACCCTTGGCAGAGAAATTGCCCTAAATCTATTGACAGCATAACTAAGAGAAAAACCTGAAATTCCCCTGGAAGGCGTGAATTCACAATAACTTCCATCTCCGGGCACTGTGCACGCCCCTGCCTGACCCCTGTTCCGGACCCTCACTTGTCTGCTTACGTCCCCTAGAAGCATTTCTGCCAGCTCCTCCCCTCCCCTCGAGTTTCCCCACCCAGTCCCGCTTACTTCTGCTTTCTCTTCCACATGCGCTTCTACCTGCCTGCCCCCCACCTCCTGATCACCTCTCTTCACATCCAGGCCTGCTGCCCCGTGCCCGCCCCACTGCATGGCCAGGATGCCCCAGCTTGAGTTATCCGCTGACCACCGCGTTTTGGTCCTCTGTTCCCAGGTGGGCATCAACTACCAGCCCCCCACGGTGGTCCCGGGGGGAGACCTGGCCAAGGTGCAGCGGGCCGTGTGCATGCTGAGCAACACCACGGCCATCGCCGAGGCCTGGGCCCGCCTGGACCACAAGTTCGACCTCATGTACGCCAAGCGCGCCTTCGTGCACTGGTACGTCGGCGAGGGGATGGAAGAAGGCGAGTTTTCCGAGGCCCGGGAGGACCTGGCTGCCCTGGAGAAGGATTATGAGGAAGTGGGGACTGATTCATTTGAAGAAGAGAATGAAGGGGAGGAATTTTAAATACAGATGTTCCTCCTGGCTGTGTCTCTTTATTCCTGCTACCCCTCCAAGCACGTTAACCCAGCCTGGGAGGCCAAGGCGGGATTTAAGACTCTCGATGCGGTTGGCTCCAGCGCAGACACAGCCTCCTGGCTGGGAAGCAGGCAGCTGTGACCTGGGCTTTGGGAGGGCTCTGGAAAGGGAGTGGCTCTGTGATCATGGCTTGAGGAGAAGCAGGAGTGCATTTCTGCCCTTGTAACACACAGACACAGCAGCAGGGTCACCGCAGGCAGTTCGGGTGGGGAGTCAGAAATGACCTCGTAGAGACCTGGGTGCAGCCCGTAGTCGCCCCTGAAGTTCTGGGGTCAGAGGGCACCGGGGGGATGTGTGAAGAGCAGGAGGGAGGCCAGGGCACGCAGAGGATCGAGGGGAGGGATGCTACAGAGCCACTCCGGGTCGGGGCCATCTGGGCTGCTCCTAGAGAGGAGGTGAGGCGGTCAGTTTCCTCTAACCGAAGCAGCACTTGGAGGGCTTTATGCAGAATGCCTCCTGTGCACACACCCCTTATCTCTCACCCCAGCAGTCTCAGGGGCTCCTCCTCTAGTTTTATGCGTGAAGAAACAGGTGCAGAGAGTGTATGTGCTGGAGGTGGGAGAGCAGAGCCAGAGGCGTGACCGCCGTCTTCGCTTCTCCCCTTGGGATTTGTGTCCTGTTCCAATAGCTGCCTGGTGAGATGAAGGGTGGGGAGAAGCAAAGTCCACTTATTACAAAAGAGAGGACAAGTTAGTGCGTCTTTCCCTAAAGCTGGCAGCTCCAGTAGGATTGGGGGGAAAATCGTAAGCCGCCCCGATTAAACTCGTGATGAGACCCCCAGGGTCGGGCCCACAGCAGGTCCCGAAGCATGAATCGTACAGCTCAGCGACTGCGCACTTTCCTTGCTTGTTTCTACTCTGAATCCCTTGGAAGCCCCAAGAAAAATAGAATGAAACGGCCCAAGGAAAGAAAGGTCAGGCTCCCCACCCGTCGAGGTCTGTTTCAGAGAGACCGCCGTGGCGGCGCTCCTCTGTGACGGAGGCGGCCAGGTCTGCTCGCGTCTGCACCCCCTTGCCTGCGGTCATCCCACGTCAGGTCCTGGGGGGCTGCAGGGACCCAGGTCAGGAGCCATGTCCCATCTCAGGAAGGGGCGTTTTCTACTGATGGAGGGGAGGGACCTACCCATGAGTTTCAGATGAGCCTCATGTGTGTGACTGTGACCTAATCAGGGAGACAGGAAGAGACCCCCAAGGCCCGAGTTTAGGGGGCGGTTGTGAAGGACACAGCGGGGAAGCGAGGGTGCTTGAGGGGCGAGGGGCTGGCGTGTGCTAAGTCGCTTCAGTCGTGTCTAACTCTTTGCGACCCTGTGGACTATAGCCCGCCAGTATTCTCTGCCCATGAGATTTTTCTAGTCAAGAATACTGGGGTGGGTTGCCATTTCCTTTCCCAGGGGATCTTCCCCACCCAGGGATGGAACCCAGGTCTCCTGCATTGGCAGGTGCATTCTTTACCACTAGTGCCACCTGGTCATTGGAAAAGACCCTGAAGCTGGCGGAGATTGAGGGCAGGAGGAGAGGGGACGACAGAGGATGAGGTGGCTGGATGGCATCACCAGCTCAGTGGACGTGAGTTTGGGTACACTCCGGGAGTTGGTGATGGACAGGGAAGCCTGGTGTGCTGCAGTCCGTGGGGTTGCAAAGAGTTGGACATGACTGAGTGACTGAACTGAACTGAACTGAGTTCCACCTGGGAAGCCCGAGTGGGTCAGGGAGAAGTTAATTTAAATGAGTGCTTGGTTTTCCCGCATTGTAGGCAGATGCTTTACCATCTGAGCCACCAGGGATCTTATCATTAATGATTAACACAGTTTGCTTTTTTGTTTAAAAACTCCTTCCCAACCTTGAAGTCATGAAGGTGTTCTTTTATAGTTTCTTCAACAGTTCTAGTTTTATCTTTCATATTTAAGTCTCTGTTCCATTTGGAATTATTTTTTTATGTATGGTGAGGGACAAAGATTCGATTTCATCTTTATTCATAAGAACCATTAGTTATCTCAGCCTGTTTTGTTGAATAAGTATTCTTTCATCAGTGATCTGAATGACATCTCTGTCACATGCTGAGTATTCATTCAAGTGTGTATGTGTTTCTGAGTTCTCTGTTATAGTCCATTGGTCCCTATACCAAATCTACATAATTTTAATATAACAGCTTTGTTTGAATTTGTGCCCCAAAACCAATTCTAAAAATTCGGCTTGTCCATGAAAGGTTTTTAAAGGGAGAATCATTTGAGGAGGGGGTCAGAGTCTTTGGGCTTCCCTGGTGGCTTATATGGTAAAGAATCTGCCTGCAATGTGGGAGACCTGGGTTCAATCCCTGGGTTGGGAAGATCCCCTGGAGANCTTGTCCATGAAAGGTTTTTAAAGGGAGAATCATTTGAGGAGGGGGTCAGAGTCTTTGGGCTTCCCTGGTGGCTTATATGGTAAAGAATCTGCCTGCAATGTGGGAGACCTGGGTTCAATCCCTGGGTTGGGAAGATCCCCTGGAGAGGAATGGCTACCCACTCCAGTATTCTTGCTTGGAGAATCCCCATGGACAGAGGAGCCTGACAGGCTACAGTCCATGCGGTCGCAAAAAGTCGGACATGACTGAGACTTTCAGAGTCTATCATCTTCCACTGTTGGCAGACTTTCTTCTGGTTGGTTGGCGGTTAGGTACCAAGGTGGTGTTCCAGGAAGCTTGTGCTCAGCCCAAAGTTAGCGTCCTCCATGTGGGTGGGGGCCTTAGTTCCTACAGAAGAGCTCAAAGTCATTGTTATATATAATGTATGTTCCTTGAGAAGGAACCAGGACACTGCACTATTGTTTTTTTGACTGTTTCTCCTTTGTTACTGCATTCCCTCCCTTCTCTGGTTAGCAGCTGTTTGAATCTGCCCTCCAGAACTCAGAGAAGGTCAAGGAAACTGAATGAAGATTATTTCTGACAAACAAGCAGTGAGGGAAATGGAACAAATTTATACCCGGGAGACCGCATAGGATCCTGCTATTTCGGTCCCCCTTTTTCTTTGATGCTCCTCAATCCTGAGAAGAACAGGTATGGGACAAGAAAAGGAATAACATTTTGAATAGAGAGGTAAATCCTAAACTCGGCAAAGGAACTAAATTTTGGGGGAATTTAGTTTCACTTCTTGCTGGTGTTTAGCAATGTAATTGAGTGAGATGTTGAACTCATTGAGCCACCTCACTGTGTTCTCATATATCATATGTTGATGGTTTTTGTGTTTGTTTTTCTGTGTACAGTTGGGACTTTCTATGTGGACAGACATTGCATATGTATGATAACAGTTTTGTTCCTTTTTTAATCTTTTTACTTAAATCCTTTTCTTGTCTCACTCTGTTGGTTAAGTGCTCTGGTACAGTGTTGAACAAAAGCAGTCATAGTATCATTTTTCCTCATTCTAAAACTAATGCTTATAATTTCATTTTTTACCCTTAAAAGTAATATTTGCTAATAATTTTTGGCATATACTTTTTTTCAGGTCAAGAGATACCCTTCGATACTTATTTTTATATATTTTAATCATGAATGAATTTTGAATCTTATCAAATAACTTTTCCTCATGTTGTGAGAAGTTTATATGATTTTTCTCCTTTAGTATGTTAATGTGATAAAGTATATGCATAGACTTTCTAATGTAAACCATTCTTGTATAAACCCAACTTGGTCATTAAAAATTCCATTATGACATTTATATTTAAAGTGGTTTTCTTGATGACAACATAGGAGAGTTATGTTTTTTGGTCTACTCTGACACTCTTGTGAATTTCATTTGCTAATATTTTGTGTAGTATGTATGTATGTATGGGCAAAAGTAGCCTCTTATCTTTCTTATACTATCTTTGAATAGCTTTAGAATCTCAATTATATCAAAAATATTGCCTTTTTTTTCATACCCTGGAAGAATTTATATAAGATTAGAATAATGTTATTTCTTTAAAGTCTGGTAGATTATATATCTTGACTCAGGTATATATGTATATGTGTTTGTGTGCATGTGTATTAAGATTTTTATTTGTTGATTCAATTATTTTTTAAAATAGGACTATCCAGGCTTCCTATTTCTTGAATTAGTTTTAGGTTAAAATTTTGTCAGTTATTTTCATTGTGTGTATTTCCTAATTAAATGGCATAAGATTGTTCATAATTTTAAAAAATCTTTGAAAATTTCTGATGTGTTTGTTTACCTCCTTTATTCTTTTTCTTGATCCATCTTGCCAGAGGTTGTCACTTTTAATAGTATTTTTAAATATCCAACTTTTGGCTTTTGAAAAATCCATTTGATTGTACCTTTGGCTTTTAGTTTCTTTTTTCTTTATCATTTTCTTCCTTTTACTTTCTGTGGACTTATCTCATTGTGTTTTCCTAACTTCTTTAGCTACATGCCTGTCTCATCAACTTTTACCCACTCTTTCTAAAAAACAATTGAAAGTATACATTCCCCTCTAAGAATTGCTTTAACTTTACACGCAAATATTTTCAATACTATTGTTTGTTTAATTTTTTTTTGGTAGTCAAACATCAGTGTTTTTTTTTTTTCTTTTAAATTCCCAAAACAAGGTCTAGCCAAGTTTATTGTTTAGTGGACTTTTCTTTTTTCAAGAGATGAAAAGTGAGATTCAAAGTGTATACTACTGGTTACAACTGATATAATAGCTTGAAAAAATGATAATACAGAAGTATGAATATAATACAAAAAGACAAGATTTTAAAACTGTACTGTAGGAATATAACTATAATGCTGCTGCTGCTAAGTCGCTTCAGTTATGTCCAACTCTGTGCGACCCCATAGATGGCAGCCCACCAGGCTTCCCCATTCCTGGGATTCTCCAGGCAAGAATACGGGAGTGGGTTGCGCATGAAAGTGAAAAGTGAACGTGAAGTCGCTCAGTTGTATCCAACTCCTTAGGAAGCATGTCCAGACAGATACCAACACAAAGAAATGCCAACAGTAAGTACCTGTCTCCTCTTGTTACTCAATGAGGTGTCAAAGGTAAAATTACTAGGTTAACAACTTAAACTTTCTGCAAGGATTTGTAGTACTGCATCAGCCCAGTCCAGGCCTTTGGAGCCATGAAACCTTCAAGAGATTTCTGGCCTTCTTAAGTAAAGTTTTTGCATTTGTGTTTTTAAGACTAAATTCAAAGTCTTCATGGTGCTCAGTGTCACAGTAGTCCATCTGCCTCTTTTTCTTGTTATAAGCTGCATCTTGTAAGGGAACTATATCCAAGGTGATCAGACCATGGGCCGTAGTCAACATTTGGGTGCCATGAGCCTGCTTATAAAGCTCCTTCCCTGTTTCTGGATGGGGCATGCCAGCAAAGTCTCATACAACAATGTAAAAGTTGGCTCCCACAACCATCCGTGCTCTACAATGCCACTGGACCTCAGTTGGTTCAGCATAAATCATGGGACATAGGAAGATGGCCACCACTGTGGTCTCAAGATTCAGGATTGCTTCCTCCAGCAATGCAGCATGCTTCTTCATCCACCACCTCAAGAGGAACATCATCATCCCTTGTCCAGCCACCAAGAGGGTGAAGGAGAAGGACAGGACACCTAGCCCCTCTCTAGAAGTTGCTTATGGGTATCTTGCATTAATAGAGCATGGCCGTCATGCACCGGGTTGTGTAATTGAAATGCAAAGACCTCATCTGCATTCATATCTTTAAACTTATGCTATAGCTCAGTAGGAGTAAAACAATATTGATCAAGACCATCATTCCAATAAATTCAGTCTAAGACTTGAGGATCTCCTTCAATCAGCCAATCTCCTTGTTCCATAACCATCCTAATGTAAGGGTGGTTCTTGCATGTTTTTTTCCCATTTCCTGGCACAGTGCTCCTCCTTCCTGTGCTCAAAAAACTCTGGATTTCGAAGAATAACCACACAGAGGCCCTTGTATATCAGAGCAGATGCCATGCAGCCATCTAGTCTGTTTTCTTGAGTAGCTGTTGAGACTTTAGGGTACTGACAAGTTAATGACAGCCTCATCCAGAAGATAATCGAAATGAAGGTACGGTACTACAAGCCCTCCTTTTCTCTCATAAAGCCATTCAGTGGGGTTGCCCAGTCTTCTGCCAAAACCTGCACCCACTACATACCCACTTTATTAATTTTCAGTGCCAGTAAGGTTTCTGTATCTGTTTTTGTCAAATGAAGTTTATTTTGTGGCACGTACAGTTCTTTCACTTCGTGAGAGGCATCCACAATATACCATTTCTGTAGAAGCTCCATAACCTGCGAAACATAGTCATTTACATCACAGAAATCTGTTTTCAGTACCAATTCGGGGGCCTCTGGTTTTTCATATCAGAAAATATCAGAATCAATCCCAATGAAACCTTTAATTTCTCCAGCCTGTGCTTTTTTGTGGAGTCCCTTGACATCCTTCTGTTCACAAACATGCAGGGGAGCATCAACAAACACTTCAAAGAAAAATAAACTTGCACCCTCCTGAATGTGCCTTACGTTGTTGCATTTCTCAGTATTGTTTTTCAGTTGCTCAATCATGTCTAACTCTGCGACCCCATGGACTGCAGCATGCCAGGCTTCCCTGTCCTTCACCATTTTCCGGAGCCTGTTGAAACTCATGTCCATTGATTTCAGTGATTCCATCCAACTGTCTTATCCTCTGTTGTCCCCTTCTCCTCCTGCCTGCAATCTTTCCCAGCATCAGGGTCTTTTCCAATGAGTCACTTCTTCGAATCAGATGGCCAAAGTATTGGAACTTCAGCCTCAGCATCAGTCCTTCCAATAAATATTCAGGATTGATTTCCTTTAGGATTGACTGGTTTGATCTCCTTGTAACTCTGCACACAGGGCTTCCCAGGTGGCACTAGTGGTAAAGAACCTACCTGCCAATGCAGGAGATGTAAGAGACTCCTGGATTGGGAAGATGCCCTGGAGGAGGAAACGGAAACCCACTCCAGTATTCTTGCCTGGAGAATCTGAAAAACTGATTTGGATCCTTATATCAGGAGTGAGCCAGGAAAAGGAATGCAGCCTATATAGAGAAGTACTTCTATATGGAGAGAGGCTTAGAAAGAGGGGAGAGTGCCTCTGGCCTCTGGCCTCAGTTTACCTATCTGTAAAATGGGGCACAGAATTTCTGACTCACAGAGTGCCTTACAATGAGCTAGCAGAGACAAAGTGGCAAAGAGTAGGAAGTTTCCTAAGTCATGTCCAGCTCTTTGTGACTCCATGGACTGTAGCACGCCAGGCTTCCCTGTCTTTCACTGTCTCCCGGTTTGCTCAAATTCATGTGCATTGAGTCGGTGATGCTATCTAACCGTCTCATCCTCTGCTGTCCTCTTCTCCTCCTGCCCTCAGTCTTCCCCAGCATCAGGGTCTTTTCTAATGAATTGGCTCTTCACGTCAGGTGGCCAAAGTATTGGAGATTCAACTTCAGCATCAGTACTTCCAATGAATATTCAGGACTGATTTCCTTTAGGATTGACTGGCTTGATCTCCTTGCAGTCCAAGGGACTCTCANGTCTTTTCTAATGAATTGGCTCTTCACGTCAGGTGGCCAAAGTATTGGAGATTCAACTTCAGCATCAGTACTTCCAATGAATATTCAGGACTGATTTCCTTTAGGATTGACTGGCTTGATCTCCTTGCAGTCCAAGGGACTCTCAAGAGTCTTCTCCAACACCACAGTTGGAGTACTCCACCACAGTTGGAGTACCTACCCAACTATAGTAGGTACATATAATTGTAGTAGGTGATAGGTACAACACCATATTTGTAGTAGGTACGTATATTTGTAGACTTTCGTGTATTTGTAGATTATCCAGTCTCATCACTGAATAGCGTTCTGTTTTGTAATACTGTGTAATGGGCATCTGGGTAGCTCCTGTTTGAGAGCTATTACAGATGCTGCTGCTATGAATATTCATGCTCCCTTCTAATAAACATGTTTATGCATGTCTGTTGGATTTGCAGCCAAGAGTCGGCTTGCGTGGTCATGGGGTTGGCATATGTACAGCCTCAGTAGATCTGCCAAGCAGTCCTGCTGACCATTTTCCACTCCCACTGGTGGTGTGTGAGAGGCCCACATGCTCCCCCACACTTGATGCAGGCGGTTTCATTTTACTCAGTCTGTCGGAGGTGAAGTGGAAACCAGTTTTCTGAATGAAATCTCAGTACAAGCCATCGTTGCTAAGACAGATCAAAGGCGAGACACAGTGGAACTCAACACTATGTACAAGGGGGAGTCTACTGGGATATCTTGCTATTGCTTTAGTTGGTTTTGCTTTATTTTATACTTTTAGAGGTGGTTACGTATTGTTAAATTTAAACTTAAAGCATATATGTGCCCTTGAAAAAAAACTATGAAGCCCTTTCTGCTGGCCGGCAAGTAGCTAAGAGGCAACATTAAACAAAGGAACTTGGGATTTGCCTGGTGGTCCAGGGGTTAAGACTTTGTGCTCTAAATGTCAGGGGCCCAGGTTCAATCCCTAGTCTGGGAACGAAGATCCCGCATGCTGCACAGTGCAGCCAAGAGGTAAAGTTTTTTTTTTTAATTAAAAATAAATAAATAAATGAACTCAGAAATGGAGTAGCTGAAGTGAGCATGGAATCCACTTTGGTAGTGGATTATAATTAACCAAGTGAAGAGGAGTTTGGTGGTGGTCCAGTGGCTAAGACTCCGTGCTTTCACTGCTGAGAACACAAGTTCAGTCTCTAATCAGGGAACTAAGATCCAACAAGCAGCACAGGGCAGACAGGAAGAAAAAAACTAAGCGTGTGAAGAAGTAACAGTGAAAAAAACAGAATTTAAATGCTATAAACCCTAACAAAGCAAAAAGAATACGAACAATAATAACTGGGAAATGGGCAGGAGGGGAGTGAGAGAAAATGTCAGAGAGCGAATTCATCTTTCATTTCAGAGAACTGATACATGATGATTAAATTCAAACACGCAGTCTTTAAAAACTACTCCAAATATTCCAGTTAAAAGATAAAGATTGTCAGGATAGATAAAAATAACAAATTCAACTCTATCCTACTTACAAGAGATATAATTTAAATATAAGAACACAGAAAGGTTGAAAATGAAAATATAGAAAGAGATATACCACACAAGTTCAGTTCAGTTCAGTTCAGTCGCTCAGTCGTGTCCGACTCTCTGCGACCCCATGAATCGCAGCACGCCAGGCCTCCCTATCCATCACCATCTCCCGGAGTTCACTCAGACTCACGTCCATCGAGTCCGTGATGCCATCCAGCCATCTCATCCTCGGTCGTCCCCTTCTCCTCCTGCCCCCAATCCCTCCCAGCATCAGAGTCTTTTCCAATGAGTCAGCTCTTCACATGAGGTGGCCAAAGTACTGGAGTTTCAGCTTTAGCATCATTCCTTCCAAAGAAATCCCAGGGTTGATCTCCTTCAGAATGGACTGGTTGGATCTCCTTGCAGTCCAAGGGACTCTCAAGAGTCTTCTCCAACACCACAGTTCAAAAGCATCGATTCTTCGGCGCTCAGCTTTCTTCACAGTCCAACTTTCACATCCATACATGACCACAGGAAAAACCATAGCCTTGACTAGGCGGACCTTAGTCGGCAAAGTAATGTCTCTGCTTTTGAATATACTATCCAGGTTGGTCATAACTTTTCTTCCAAGGAGTAAGCGTCTTTTAATTTCATGGCTGCAGTCACCATCTGCAGTGATTTTGGAGCCCAAAAAAATAAAGTCTGACACTGTTTCCACTGTTTCCCCATCTATTTCCCATGAAGTGATGGGACCGGATGCCATGATCTTCGTTTTCTGAATGTTGAGCTTTAAGCCAACTTTTTCGCTCTCCTCCTTCACTTTCATCAAGAGGCTTTTTAGCTCCTCCTCACTTTCTGCCATAAGGGTGGTGTCATCAGCATATCTGAGGTTATTGATATTTCTCCCGGCAATCTTGATTCCAGCTTGTGTTTCTTCCAGTCCAGCGTTTCTCATGATGTACTCTGCATATAAGTTAAATAAGCAGGGAGACAATATACAGCCTTGACGTACTCCTTTTCCTATTTGGAACCAGTCTGTTGTTCCATGTCCAGTTCTAACTGTTGCTTCCTGACCTGCATACAGATTTCTCAAGAGGCAGGTTAGGTGGTCTGGTATTCCCATCTCTTTCAGAATTTTCCACAGTTTATTGTGATCCACACAGTCAAAGGCTTTGGCATAGTCAATAAAGCAGAAATAGATGTTTTTCTGGAACTCTCTTGCTTTTTCCATGATCCAGCGGATGTTGGCAATTTGATCTCTGGTTCCTCTGCCTGTTCTAAAACCAGCTTGAACATCAGGGAGTTCACGGTTCACATATTGCTGAAGCCTGGCTTGGAGAATTTTGAGCATTACTTTACTAGCGTGTGAGATGAGTGCAATTGTGCGGTAGTTTGAGCATTCTTTGGCATTGCCTTTCTTTGGAATTGGAATGAAAACTGACCTTTTCCAGTCCTGTGGCCACTGCTGAGTTTTCCAAATTTGCTGGCATATTGAGTGCAGCACTTTCACAGCATCATCTTCCAGGATTTGAAACAGCTCAACGGGAATTCCATCACCTCCACTAGCTTTGTTCTTAGTGATGCTTTCTAAGGCCCACTTGACTTCACATTCCAAGATGTCTGGCTCTAGATTAGTGATCACATCCTCATGATTATCTGGGTCGTGAAGATCTTTTCTGTACAGTTCTTCTGTGTATTCTTGCCACCTCTTCTTAATATCTTCTGCTTCTGTTAGGTCCATACCATTTCTATCCTTTATCGAGCCCATCTTTGCATGAAATGTTCCCTTGGTATCTCCAATTCTCTTGAAGAGATCTCTAGTCTTTCCCATTCTGTTGTTTTCCTCTATCTCTTTGCATTGATTGCTGAAGAAGGCTTTCTTATCTCTTCTTGCTATTCTTTGGAACTCTGCATTCAGATGCTTATATCTTTTCTTTTCTCCTTTGCTTTTCGCCTCTCTTCTTTTCAGTGCTATTTGTAAGGCTTCTCCAGACAGCCATTTTGCTTTTTTGCATTTCTTTTCCATGGGGATGGTCTTGATCCCTGTCTCCTGTACAATGTCACGAACCTCATTCCATAGTTCATCAGGAACTCTGTCTATCAGATCTAGGCCCTTAAATCTATTTCTCACTTCCACTGTATAATCATAAGGGATTTGATTTAGGTCATACCTGAATGGTCTAGCGGTTTTCCCTACTTTCTTCAATTTAAGTCTGAATTTGGAAATAAGGAGTTCATGATCTGAGCCACAGTCAGCTCCTGGTCTTGTTTTTGTTGACTGTATAGAGCTTCTCCATCTTTGGCTGCAAAGAATATAATCAATCTGATTTCGGTGTTGACCATCTGGTGATGTCCATGTGTAGAGTCTTCTCTTGTGTTGCTGGAAGAGGGTGTTTGCTATGACCAGTGCATTTTCTTGGCAAAACTCTATTAGTCTTTGCCCTGCTTCATTCCGCATTCCAAGGCCAAATTTGCCTGTTACTCCAGGTGTTTCTTGACTTCCTACTTTAGCATTCCAGTCCCCTATAATGAAAAGGACATCTTTTTTGGGTGTTAGTTCTACAAGGTCTTGTAGGTCTTCATAAAACCGTTCAACTTCAGCTTCTTCAGCATTACTGGTTGGGGCATAGACTTGGATAACTGTGATATTGAATGGTTTGCCTTGGAAACGAACAGAGATCATTCTGTCGTTTTTGAGATTGCATCCAAGTACTGCATTTCGGACTCTTTTGTTGACCATGATGGCTACTCCATTTCTTCTGAGGGATTCCTGCCCGCAGTAGTAGATATAATGGTCATCTGAGTTAAATTCACCCATTCCAGTCCATTTTAGTTCGCTGATTCCTAGAATGTCGACGTTCACTCTTGCCAT
Organism: Oreotragus oreotragus; assembly: GCA_006410675.1. Taxonomy (NCBI): domain Eukaryota; kingdom Metazoa; phylum Chordata; class Mammalia; order Artiodactyla; family Bovidae; genus Oreotragus; species Oreotragus oreotragus. Next base: position 24,808 of record SJYX01017849.1, read on the forward strand.
CTCTTGTTTGACCACTTCCAATTTGCCTTGATTCATGGACCTGACATTCCAGGTTCCTATGCAATATTGCTCTTTACAGCATCAGACCTTGCTTCTATCACCAGTCACATCCACAGCTGGGTATTGTTTTTGCTTTGGCTCCATCCCTTCATTCTTTCTGGAATTATTTTTCCACTGATCTCCAGTAGCATATTGGGCACCTACTGACCTGGGGAGTTCCTCTTTCAGTATCCTATCATTTTGCCTTTTCATACTGTTCATGGGGTTCTCAAGGCAAGAATACTGAAGTGGTTTGCCATTCCCTTCTCCAGTGGACCACATTGTGTCAGACCTCTCCACCATGACCTGCCCGTCTTGGGTTGCCCCACGGGCATGGCTTAGTTTCATTGAGTTAGACAAGGCTGTGGTCCTAGTGTGATTAGATTGACTAGTTTTCTGTGAGTATGGTTTCAGTGTGTCTGCCCTCTGATGCCGTCTTGCAACACCTACCATCTTACTTGGGTTTCTCTTACCTTGGGCATGGGGTATCTCTTCACGGCTGCTCCAGCAAAGCGCAGCCGCTGCTCCTTACCTTGGACTAGGGGTATCTCTTTTAGGTGTAGATCCGACACGTTCACCAAAAAGACACATAATACTAGAATATTCAGAGCACACGATATGTAATGGGCAAAACCCGGAAACTATCCAATGTCCATCGACAGGAGAAATAAAGCGTGCTGTAGTCACACAGTGGAACATTGCACAGGAATGAGGATAAATAATGCGCAACACAGGCAACAATATGACTGGTTCCCACAGACAGAATGTTGAGTGAAAGGAGCTGCCGCCAAAAGAGGACATGATGCCATTTTCACGGAGAATAAAAACATCAGAATCTCAGAGGTCAGAACAGTTAGTTGTGGGGAGTCGGAAGGGGGCACTGAGGAGACTCACGGGGAGCTGGTTGTGGTCATGTGTTGTGTGTCGTGTGTGTGTGTTTATGTATTTATCTTGGCACTGGCTGCCTGTCGTGTTTACCCTGTATACACTTATGATATAGATACAGCTATCTGGTGGTTCAGATGGTAAAGAATCTGCCTGCAATGCGGGAGATCCTGGTTCAGGCCCTGGGTCGGGAAGATCCCCTGGAGGAGGGAATGGATACCCACTCCAGTGTTCTTACCTGGTGAATTCCATGCATAGAGGAGCCTGGCAGGCTACAGTCCATGGAGTGGCAAAGAGGTGGACACGACACTCACACACACATATACACACAATCCTGTGGATCAAATGTGAAACTGTCATTAAGTAAAGAAATGCAGGATGTTGATTGCTTGCCACTGTTTTTTTTTTTTTCTAATGGGAGTGTGTGAATATACATTCAAGGGCATGTATATGTGTATGTAGACATACATATATATATATATGCATATGCGGGGGTCATTCCTGGAAGCATGTGGAAGAAACTGCTGCCAGCTTATTGCCTTTCAGAGGGGAACTGGAAGCCTGCATTAAGTTTTTAATCCAGTACGCTCCTTGGAAGAAAAGTTATGACCAACCTGGATAGTATATTCAAAAGCAGAGACATTACTTTGCCGACTAAGGTCCGCCTAGTCAAGGCTATGGTTTTTCCTGTGGTCATGTATGGATGTGAAAGTTGGATTGTGAAGAAAGCTGAGCGCCGAAGAATGGATGCTTTTGAACTGTGGTGTTGGAGAAGACTCTTGAGAGTCTCTTGGACTGCAAGGAGATCCAACCAGTCCATTCTGAAGGAGATCAACCCTGGGATTTCTTTGGAAGGAATGATGCTAAAGCTGAAACTCCAGTACTTTGGCCACCTCATGCGAAGAGTTGACTCACTGGAGAAGACTCTGATGCTGGGAGGGATTGGGGGCAGGAGGAGAAGGGGACGACTGAGGATGAGATGGCTGGATGGCATCACGGACTCAATGGACGTGAGTCTGAGTGAACTCCGGGAGTTGGTGATGGACAGGGAGGCCTGGCGTGCTGCGATTCATGGGGTCGCAAAGAGTCGGACACGACTGAGCGACTGAACTGAACTGAACTGAAGTATATTTTTTAAACTATTAAATAGTTCACACATGTGAAAATGTCTAGAGAAAAACAATAAACACCCAATTGTTTTGCTTTGTTTTTTAAGACCAATGTTTGGAAAGCATGAAGCAGCAGCGAGGTCCACAGACTATCTCAGCAAAAGGCTGAGTTCTGGGTTCTTCGGGTTTCTCTGCAAGGGGCTGCCTAGGGGGCTCAAGTGCATCCTCACCCCTCTTACATTTGGGCAAAAGTAGGCCGCCGGGGTGGACAGGTCCCGCCCCCAGGCCAGTGCATTTGTCTAGTTTGTGCGGTGAAGCTTTGGAGTCAGACGGGAGTGGAAATTGTGAGACCTTGGCAGGTCACAGCCTCTCTGAGCCGAGGTCTCCTGGCCTGGAGGATGGAGGTTATGTCCCCCACTTCACAATGAGGCTAGCAGAACCCACGTGTGCGGAGCTGGGGTTCAGCCAGAGCTCTGTAAGTGGACGCACAGCTCCACTTGTCGCAGTGCAGGGACCGGGCTGGAGCCTCGGACTGCACTGCTCCAAAACGGACACAGGGTGGCGCTCACCTCCCACAGGTCCAGCCAGGTCCCCACCTCTGAGGGCGTTGGCTGCTGGAAGAAGTGAGGCGGGCAGGCAGCTTCTGCACACGTGTCCGCATCCGTACACTTCTGGGCCCTGGGGATGGAAGGGTAAACAGTGGGGCGTCCTGCCTGATACAGGAGGCACGACTAGAGGGACCGGGAGCCCCGAAGCAGGGGAAAGAAGAAAGACTCTCCACCTGGGAGGAAGCACTGGAATTAGAGTTTAGGATCTTGTGGTGTGTTGAATGGTAAGCCCCATGCCCCAAAAGATAAGACCACCTGGAACCTGCGGGCGAATTTATTTGGAAAAAGAGTCCTTGCAGATGTAATTAAGATAAGGATCTTGAGGTGAGATTATCTTGGATTATCCAAGTGGGCCCTGAATCCAGCGACAAGTGTCCTCATAAGAAAAGACGCTGACACAGGGAAGGTCACGTGGAAACAGACGCAGAGTTTGGACTCTTGCAGCCACAGGTAAGGAACATCTGGAGCCACTGGGAGCTGGAAGGCTTGTGAGGGGTCACAGCCTTGCCAACACAGCAGCGAGAGAATAAAACACCACTGTTTTAAAGCAGAGTAACTTAAGGCACCCAGGTTGTGGTATTTGTTTCAACAGCCATGAGAAGCTAACAGAGATGTTGAAATTCTCTTCCCACCACTCTGCCTTCTGACTCTCCCCCGACCCCAGTGGCCTACAGATGACACCCAAGGCCCCCCAACTCCTGAACCCCACTCTTTCCTCCCCAAACCCACTGCTTTCACACCTTCTGCTTTTGGTTCCATCTGTCCAGGCAGCCCTTCCCTCATGGGTCCCCTGGACAACTCCTATGCACCCTTCAAGGCCCTCCTTAGGTGCCCTCTCCTAAGTATATTAGTATATTCTGAATCAGTGGCTCCCAACACGCCTGGACTCCTCCATTCCTCCCAGCCCACCGTGTCTATTCACTCATTGTATTGATGATGCGTGTGTTACTCGCTTAGTCGTGTCTGACTCTTTGCAACCCTGTAGACTGTAATCCACCAGGCTCCTCTGTCCATGCGATCTCCCAGGCAAGAATACTGGAGTAGGTTGTCCCTTTCTTCTCCAGGAGATCTTCCCAACCCAGGGAGATCGAACGTGGGTCTCCCGCATGGCAGGCAGATTCCTTACCATCTGAGCCACCAGGGAAGATTGATGATGTAAGATGTCATGGAAGAACCCAAATGAACTTTCTGGTCAACCCAATGTCATCGCGTCAGTTCAGCTATGTGTCCCCCTGACACTGGTCCTCATCTCCAGGTTTTTCCATCCGCACAGCTACTGTGCTCATTCAGGCTTCCCCAGGTCTCACCAAGACCCTGGTGCCACCTCCTCACTGGTCTCCCTGCCCCAGTCTGGCCTTCCAGCCCATCACCACTCTGCATTGCTCAGATCTGCCATGTCACTCCTCTGCTCAAAAACCATCTGTAGCTCCCCGCTGCCCTAAGGAAGGTGTCCACAGGGAAGGACAGTACTTCCATGATCCTTCCCACCTCTCACCTCACCCAAGAGATGTCCATCACACCCACGTGCAGCACACCCCTGGGCCTTTGCATAGACAGGAAAGGGCTTCACCAGAAGGCCCTCTCCCTGTCTGCCAGGCACACTGTGAGCCGCGTGCTGACCACACACCAGGGGCTGTTCTAAGTGCTTTAACTCTTAAAACAGCCCCAAGAGAAAGGCTCCATCACTGTGTCCAGGTCACAGATCGGAAAACAGAGGCCCAGATGGGAGAGGAACCATTCAGAAGTGGCAGAAGGATCTGATCACAGCCCACACTGTCATTTCCCGGCGTGGGCTCCAGAACTGCCAATATCTCACCCTGCCCCCAGCCCATCCATGCCACAACCATGCACCCCCAAATTAATGTCTCCTCTGTGGATTCTGAATTTGGTAAACCCGCGCCGCACTGTGCTGTGCAGGAATTAGCCAATCGTACAGTAATCTCCGTACCAGGAAGCTTCTGGATAACTTCACTTTATTTCTCTGGGCCAGTGGTAACTGGCACAGAGTAAGGGGTTCAGTAAACTAGAATGAATGAGTGAATGGTTTCCAGGGATGTCAGGTCCTGAGGCTTTCTCACCCTCCTCAAAGAAAAGAATACATTATGCAAAGTTTCTGAGGCTAGACCTCTTCCTTCTCTCTCCCCTGCTCCCTCCTCCTGCCCTGTCCCCAGTTTCTGGGAGGGCTTTGAGCTCTCCAGAAAATGCCCCAGGCTCTCTAGTGGTGTGTTTCCTGATTACTGATGAAACCAGGGCTTAAAGCTGATGAATCACGAGCCGCCGCCAGCCAGGGCATGTTGGAGTGCCAAGCGGGAAGGGAGAAGCCAGGCTCCCCACCAACCTCTCTTCCCCTGTGGCCTCCCCCAACCTCTGAAGTCCTGGTGACACTAGCTGGAAAAGGACTACCCCTGGGGGCTTCCCTGGTGGTCCAGTGGCTAAGATTCTGCAGTGCCAGTGCAGGGGGCGTGGGTTTGATCCCAGGTCGGGGAACTAAGGTCCCACATGCCACGTGAGCAGCCAAAAGATTAAAAAAGAAGAAGAAAAGGAAAGGGCTAGCCCTGGAGGTAGGTGACTTGAGCAACTCCTAGACTGTCCCCACTCCTCCCACACCCCCACCTTGGCCACTCCCAGGCCCAAAAGAACCCACAGCCCAACAGTTCACAGACCCCTCCCCATCCTTGATCTCCTGACTTGATGATGATACCTAGGGAGGTGCTGCAACCCCCTTTAGAGGTAGCAGAACCAGCTCAGGGAGAGAGAAACACCAGAGACCCCCCAGAGGAAGTAAGCCATGCACAGGAAGTTGAACCCCAGTTTTCTGCGTCCCAAGGTGGTTTGAAGCAGGACTGGCCATTTCTTGATTCAAAGGTCATACCCTTAGAGCAGGGGTTTCCAACTTCCCGGATCTAATGCCTGATGATCTGAGGTGGAGCTGATGTAATAATCATAGAAATAAAGTGTGCAACAAATGTAATGTGCTTGAATCATCCCCATCCCCATTCTTAAACCCCATCTGTGGAAAAACTGTCTTCCACAAAACCAGTCCCTGACACCAGAAAGGTTAGGGACTGCTATCTTAGAGGACAAAGGAGCAAAAAGTATGAACCCTCAGCTCTGACCCAAGACACCTGGAGGAATCTTATCAAACGGACCAGGGACTGGAGGCAGGTGGGGAAACTACAACCCAATGGTTAAGGGCTTAAGTCCAGGTTCAAGTCCCAATCTGACTTTTAACAAGTCACAGAGTTCCTGCAACCTTGGACAAGTTTCCTAGTTTCTGTAGGCCTCAGTTTCCCCATCAGTAGGATGGGAACAATTCTGAGTACCTACACATCACAGGATTGCTGTGAGGATTGTCTGAGTTAACACAGAAAAGGCTTAGAACAGGTGAGGCATACTCAATAGACAGCAGTCCTTTTAAAGAGTGTTTTGAAGGAATTGTCTCCCCAAGGAGGAAGCACTTGGAGTGAATCCTTGTCATCAGAGAGGAATGTTCCCCACACCTGCCTGATAGAAGATCCAGGCCTGGGGCCTCCTTACAAACCCCAGGGCCTGTGTTACCCCAGACCTGGCAGGTCAGAGACTAGGGGTGGGGAGCCAGTGTTTTTAAAACAAGAGCCCCAAGGGGTTGCTTGGGTCATGCAAGCCTGGGCATCCCAGGGGCTGAGTACCATGTCTTTTTTTTGTAGACTCTTCTGGTAAAACACCTGCCACCCACCTGTCATCTTGTCCTTGGGGGAAAACCGATTTTCTCTTTTTCCCAATTAGTAATAATATTTAGCTGGTAGTAAAGACTCACGGGGGACTTCCTGGTGGCTCAGTGGTAAAGAATTCCCCTTCCAATGCAGGGGACTCAGGTTCAAACCCCAGCTGAGGAACTAAGATCCTACTTGCTGCAGAGCAACTACTGAGCCCACAGGCTGCAACTAAGACCTGATGTAACCAAGTAATTAGTCTAAAAGAAAGGGTAACTAGTGCCAGGTCCTGTGCTGGGCTTCCTAGGCGGCGCTAGTGGTAAAGAACCCACCTGCCAAACCAATAGACATAAGAGATGTGGGTTTGATCCCTGGGTCAGGAAGATCCCCTGGAGAATGCCAACCCACTCCAGTATTCTTGCAGGGAAAGTCCCATGGACAGAGGAGCCTGGCGGGCTATAGTCCCTGCAGTCTGAGAGTCGGACACAACTGAAGTGACTGAGCACACAGCACACACGGCACCAGGTGCTGCGCTGTATGTGATGCTCAGTCATGTCCGACTCTTTTCAACCCCATGGACTGTAGCCCGCCAGGCTCCTCCGTCCATGGGATTCTCCAGGCAAGAATACTGGAGTGGGTNTAGTCCCTGCAGTCTGAGAGTCGGACACAACTGAAGTGACTGAGCACACAGCACACACGGCACCAGGTGCTGCGCTGTATGTGATGCTCAGTCATGTCCGACTCTTTTCAACCCCATGGACTGTAGCCCGCCAGGCTCCTCCGTCCATGGGATTCTCCAGGCAAGAATACTGGAGTGGGTTGGCATTTCCTTCTCCAGGGGATCTTTCCGACCCAGGGTTCAAGTCTCCTGCATTGGCAGGCAGGTTCTTTACCACTGGCGTCACCTAGGTGCTATGCTAAATTAATTCCATTCACCAACAGCCCTCTGATGCAGGTTCTCTCTTTAGCCCCATTTTATAGAGTCCAAAACTGAGGCCAGGGAAGTTAATAACTTGCCCAAGGTCACCACTGTGGTCAAGTGCCTAGATGCTCTGGCTCAGAGCAGGTCTATCAGGAACTGGAAACTCTTCCGTCTTTTGGGGGCAGCTTTGCAGAGCTGAGGCCAGGGTCCCTGCCCCAGGCCCCAGCCCCTTGCCCTCACCACATAACAACTCTGAATCTCTCAGTGGTTCCTTTGCCTGACTCCCTTCCACCTCCTGGCCTGGGACAAAAGAGGGCGCTCCAGAGCCACAGAAAGTCCAGGCTTTGAGGCCCTGAAGACTGATCTCATCCCCCACCCCACCCATAATCTCCCCCGGCTCATTCACCTGCATCTTTTTCCAGGTCCATCATATGGCTAGCATTTCTCTGGAAGTGTCATGCCTTTGACCAAGCTGTTTCCATGGCCGGGCACATCCTTCCTAATTTTAGGCTTCCGTGTAGAGAGGGTAGCCTCCTCCAGGAAGCCCTCCCTGACTGCCTTCTCTGAATTAGCTGGCTCCTGGGGCCCCCACTGCCCACTAGGGGATGGCTGCCTCCAGCACTAAGGACTTTGTGTCCTATAGGTCTGTCTCGAGGTTCTCTGAGCTAGACAGTGGGATGTGGGGGAGGCGAGATAGAGGACAGGTGTCACTGACCTCCTTCTGGGTTTGGTGAGAGAAGAGGACAAGGTCAGGTCTCCCTCTGCCCAGCCTCTTCACTGGCCATGACCCTCAGGCCCTAGATCAGTACCTCCTATTGGGCAACCACAGGTTGGATTGGCTGGGACTGCCTGGAGGTGAGGAGGGCAGGAGCTATTTGCTTCCCCATCCAGAACACTTTGGCCGGGCCCCACCTCTGTCTGCCCCCACTTTCAGCTCCTCGGACCTGGGGCTTTGAACAGAGGGTGATACCTCTTGAAGGTGTGAAGTGACATCTTGGTCCCATTTTTCTCTGGCTGGTCCCAAGCCCCCTGGGGGCCCTGCCCCATCCTCCCTACATGGAGGACTCAGGTGAAAACATGGTGTGTGCAAGATGAGGCTGATGGAGTTACTGGCCCATCACCCCCACCCAGAAACGGGCACTGAGGCCACCAGAGCCTGGTCCAACCAGAGCCGAAGCCTTGTGGCCCCGCTGGGGCAGGATAAGACCTAGCCTCCTTCTTCCTCAGCTCTTTCAAGCCCTCCCTCCCACCGTCAAAGCAGGGGAGGGCCTTGGAGATGGGGAGGAGAATGGGGTGGGGCATTCAGACAGGGAGGAGTGGGGCTGGGTCCTGGAGCCAGTGATGCTTCCTGTGGACACTGGACACTCGACTCCCACATTCCTGGCTATTCCAAAGATGCAGTCCTCCTTCCTTCTGGCCCTCCCCAGCAAAGGGGGGAGGGCAGTGCCTGGGTCTGAGCTGGCTGTTTGGGGGCCCTTGCAGGGAGAGACTTGAGATCAGACTAGAGGGGCTGCCCGGGACGCCTGTCCAAGGCACCTCCCTGGGGGTCCTTTGGATTCTCATAAACAGGAAGTCCACCTCCCCCAACTCGCCTCCCTGTCGACAGGCCCCTGTGTATGCAAACACTGGACTCTGGAGGCCCAGTGGCCCTTGACCTCTCCGGCTGCTTCCTGTTAGCCTGGCCAGAGGAGAGAGAGGCAGACAGAAATGGCCTGAGATGGGAGAGAGGCCTGGGGGAGTGTGAGTGCAGAGGAGAAGAGCCTAGAGAGGCTGAAAAGAAGGAGGCCAGGACAGGCCTGGCACATAGTAGGCGCTCAATAAATCATCCGGCTTGAGGTCGGAGACGGAGGAGAGGGTAGCGCCAAGGAGGACGGCACGGCTGGGAGAAAGAGAGGCTGGAGGGGGTCTCAGCCCGCGATCCCTGAGGCCTGGCACATAGTAGGCACTCAGTCAACATCTGGGACGATATTTAGGATAGGCGCGGGGAAGTGTCCCTGGGAGGGCAGCACTGTCATCGGGGGCAGGGAACAGTGGGCTCCCCTGGCCTGGCCGCTCCCTGTGGGTGGACAGCCCCCGAGAATCGGCATCCCATTGTCCCTGTCTGGCCCCCACCCCGTCCCACTGCTGGCTGGGCCAGGCCACTGTCTCAAGGCCCTTTATTTTTAAAATCCCTGCGGTGTTCCCACCCCAGCCCGAAGGAGCAGTGCCAGCCACAGATCCGCCTGCGGCCTGGGCTTGGGGCCCAGAGGCGCCGGGGGTGGGGCTTCCGGCCACCCCACAGCTGCCGCTGCAATTCTGGGAGGGCTACGAAGCTAGGCCGGCCAGCCGGCCAGCCCGCGCCCGGTAAGGAGGCCCCTGGCGTGCTCCGGACACTGGCCCAGAGGTGTTAGCCCAGGGGCCCGCTAGACGAGCACCAGAGGTATACGCTGCATCCAGCGGCCTGGGCTTCCCAGTGGCTCAGTGGTCAAGAACCCGCCTGCCAAGCGAGTTGGACCCCTGGGTCGAGAAGATCCCCTGGAGGAGGAAATGGCAACCCACTCCAGTGCTCTTGCCTGGATAATTCCGCGGACAGAGGAGCCTGGCAGGCTGCAGCCCAGGGGGCGGAAGAATCAGACAGGACTTGGCAACTAAACGACAGCAAAAACAGTCCAGTGGCTTAGTCTTCCGTAAAGAGAACCAAAAGCTTCGATTCTACAGACTCCAGAATCTTTCCCCATCTCCCACTGAACAAATCAGTGCGCAGTACCCACCGTGTATAAGGATGGAGGCTGCGGTGGACCTCCTGGGGGTGACCGATGTGGAGGAGGCAGGCAGTGCGGTTGTGGGGCCAGTTCTGGAAAGAGCCCCCTGACCAGCTCCATTTCTTCCAGGCTGTGTGACCTGAGACACACCATTTGACCTCTCGGAGGCTCAGGTGCCTTGCCTGTAAGAATGGACAACAATAGCCACCACGGAAGGCTGTGGTCTATCTCCTGATACTGCCGTGAACAAGGCTGTTCACTGCCCCTGCCCTCATGGAGCCAAACATCCAGGGGAAGATGAGCCCCATGTGAACAAGGTCATGGTGGCTGTGAAAGACACAGAGGGGAAGGGGTGAGGGGCTGGTGCGTGCTAAATCGCCTCCGTCGTGTCTGACTCTGCAACCCTGTGGATGGTAGCCCGCCAGGCTCCTCTGTCCATGGGATTTTCCACGCAAGGATACTGGAGTGGGTTGCCACTTTCTTCCCCAGGGGATCCTCCCGACCCAGGGATGGAAGCCATGTCTCCTGCTTCGGCAGGCGAGTTCTTTACCACTAGCTCCACCTGGGAAGCCCGAGTGGGTCAGGGAGAAGTTAATTTAAATGAGTGCTTGGTTCGGTCCTGCAGCGGTGACACTGGAGCTGAGAGGGAGGCAGCCTTTCTCTTATCTGGGAAGAGTGTCCCGGCAGAAGGCACAGCACTGCAAAGGCCCTGAGGCAGGAGGGTGGGGGCCTGAAGGACTCAGTAAACTCTGAAGGGCTGGGCGCTTGGGAGGAGGGGTCACTCCTGTGCCTGTCGCTGTGTCAGGACCGGGGAGGAGACAGGGATGTCAGGCAGACAGGCCCCAGCTGAGAGCGGCCCTGCATCGCTTCCTGTTCGTGCACTCCACCTCCAGAATGCCCGGCCGGCTGGCCAGCCAACGTGCCCGGGTCCTTGAGCTGCAAAGGGCGTTCACTCCAGCCAAACTCGTTTGTTTCTTTGATCCTCCCAGTAGCTGTGTGGCAGGGCTGGCCAGGCTTATCTTTGTTGCGTCCATTCGATGGACAGGGAAACTGAGGCAGGGGTGCACACAGGATGGCGGCAGCGGCTTGCTGGGATCACCTAGCTCAGTCATGGTGACGCTAAGCAACACACACGCTCAAGAAGCTGGTTCTCGGGCTGGTCCATACTCCAGCCTCACCCCAGCATCTGGCCCAGCACCCACAGACCAGCACACAGCCTCCACCAGGAGGTGCCAGCCACCCCCCCC
>SJYX01017849.1:52428-72044 GCA_006410675.1 Oreotragus oreotragus
TCTGCTCAGCACTCCTGGAGCCTTCACCCACTCTCCTGGCATTCACTGTTGAGGTTGGTAGACTCCTGACTTCCCCAGTGGCTCAAGAGGTAAAGAGTGCGCCTGCAGCGCAGGAGACCCAGGAGATGCAGGTTTGATCCCTAGCTCGGGAAGAGCCCCTGCAGGAGGAAATGCCAACTCACTCCGTTTTTCTTCCCTGGAAAATCCCATGGACCAAGGAGTCTGGTGGACTACAGTCCATGGGGCCACAGAGAATCAGACAAGGCTGAGCAACTAACAACAACAGTAGAATCCTGGGGAGATTCCTGGCTACATCTCTCTTTTTTGCTCTCCAACCTGGAACAAGTCAGTTTCCTTTCCATGTCTCATTTTTTCCGTCTGTAAAATGGGTGTTTGTGAGCATTAGCAGGTAGTGTTTCTGGGTTGGTGAGCAAAGAGAGGCCGCATACCTGGACAGCCAGAGCCGTGCTTACTCCGGGGCCAGGTGGGGCACACCTAACCACCAGCGATACCTGATGATCAGCTTCAAGGGCCAAATAGGCTGCATCGAGGTTGGAGCCTCTCCTTCTGTCTCTCCAGAATGAGAGACATTATTAGTGTAAGAATGTTGGCTTTGAACCCAGCCCTGCTTCAGGATCCAAGGGTTTAATTACAGCGCCTTCCACTCTTAAAACTCTCCTGGGAGAGGACCAGCCTTGTCTTGCACATGAGAAAACAGGTCCCCAGTAGCAGTGTCCTGTCCCTGGCTGCAAAGTACCATGGGTGTCCCTTCAACAGTGGGCAGGGTGGAGAGCTTCTGGAGATGCCCAGAGGCATTGGAGACATAGGCTTATCACAAGACTTGGGCAGAAGCTGGTGTCTCAAGTCAAAGTGGCCACAGTGGTGGGGTGGGGACCGGGACCCTTTTTGCTGAGAAAGGAGGGGCTGGGGAGAAGTAGGTGTGGCCACATGACGGACATAGTGACCTCTCCTCATGACATTTCAGAATGACACTCTCCCCTCCCCACCGAGTTCCCTCCCCTCTGTCCCCAGATTCAGTCTTCCCCAGAGCAAGGAAATGGCCCATGCGAGGTACCTGCCACGTGACCCTGGCCAAGTTCCTTCTCGCCAAGCCTTGGCTCTTCCTGTCAAATGGGCTAACCCTCCAGCTTCGGGGCTGTTGGAGAATCTGATGACATCATGCAGTGGTTGGCCAACTGCAGAATGCTTCATTACTTCAGCAAACATTCCACGAGGACATCTCGGTGCCGGGGGTGCCAGGGAAAGGAATGATTCAGATACGTCCCCCCCGGGGGGGAGGAGTCAGGGTTGGGGGAGGATCCCATGGTGGGAAGGAAAGAGAATGCAGTCAGAAAACAAAGCAAGCTTTGTCTTCTTGCCTCCTTTGTTTTTATCTTGTTATTTAACCTATTTTGAATTTCAAATAACGTTTGAAGGGCAGTATTGAGATTTTTATGCTTGGAGGTGGCAGCAATTTTTTTTTAAGTTGACGCTCAGATCTAGGTGTTAACCTATCATTATCAACTTTTATCAGCTCGGGTCCCAGGTCTGGGCAGGTAAATGACTTGCCCAAGGTCACACTGTGAGGCCACTAAATCCTCTACCTGCCCTCACTCGGACGGTGGCAAGGGTGAGCCTTTGGCATGAAGGTATCACGGAGAACTCCTGGTACTGATTGGGCACTTGGCCGTGTGCAGAGCCCAAGCTGAGTGCTGGAGGGAGGGAGGCAGGAAAATCCAGGCCCCACCCTTAGAGTGTGTTGCGATCTGGAGAGACAAGACAGAGCTCCACGGGCCACTAAAAGCCACGTGAGTCAGAGGCTCTGAAATGACATCTCCACTCGTTCTCCTGAAGCGACCTTGAAGAAGCTTGGCCTCTCCAGGCCACAGGAAAACCAAATATGGGACCATAGGTTCATAGGTGTCCTCCAGTGTATACTCCTAGGGTACTAGAAGGGGTGATGTCGAACCAAGGGAAGCTTAGAGAAGACTGGGATGGGGGAGGAGGGTGAGGAAGAGAGCAGAACAGAAGGGAGTAGGCAAAGAACAGCTTTTGGCACCAGCTGAGCTTTTTCCAAAACTTGTTCCCTGGTAACAAGGCCTTGACATCACTTTGAAAAAAATATAATGTTCTTCCTACAGGCCTTCTCAGAGCCTTGAATGTGCTCAGACATGTAATAAGCAGCTGGAAAAACCACTTTTGACCACAGGATCCTTTTTCCAGGAAGCATTCAGAAAGCGAAGGGTTCTGCTGGTTACACAGCAGTTCACAAAGCCTTTGCCTGTCACCTCCTAGCCTCTGTGAGGGGAAGACAGTCTAACCCACCAAGAAGGGAGGTAACTTAACTCCACCCGCCCCCAGGAGGCAGTGGGGCTCAAGGGCTCTGGGGTTGGAGGCTCCCCTTCACCGTTGCCTACTGTGTAGCCTCAGGCAAATCCCTTCATTTCTTTGGGGTTCTGTGTCTCCTCTGAAGGCTGTGGTGCCTCCCTCGAGGTTAAATGAGTGATGAACATAAGCCATTGGCACTCAGTAGGTGCGTCATCAATGGGGACCAAATAATGGCCATTCATGGGTTTTAACTAGTATTGAAGAAGAGTACAGCTCCGTGAATTTTTTGTTTTGTTGTTGTTAGTTGCTAAGTCCTGTCCGACCCCATGGGCTGTAGCCCGCCAGGCTCTTCTGTCATGGGATTTTGTTTCACCTGCTCTTAAATTTCCTGGATGTGGAATCATGCCACGTGCCCTCCTCTGTGGGTCTGTTCAGCATTTTCTCCATGATCCTCATGTATTCTCTTTAGCTGTTATTATTTGGACCAAGATGCCCCCAGGCCCTCCACTACCTTCTTTCTCTTAGGTCTCCACTCCTGGGCAGGAGGACTGTCCACGTCTGAGGCACATTTGGTGCCATCTACGTCCTTGGCCAGAACATCTGCAGCTCCTTCCACGGCACTGGGAGCCAGACCTCGGGGCAGACAAGCCATGGACCCCCCACAGCCTCAGCATGTGGGGGCAGCACCTTAGCACAGAGGGGCAGCTTCCTTCCACCCCCTCCCACCAAGAAGGAGGGAGCCGAGAAGTGGACCCTTCACCTAGCCTAGCGCTCTCCCCAGGCCCCGGTGAGCATGGACCAGCAGCTGTGAACAGCCAGAGCCGATGCCGGGCCCCCAGGGGGCTGGAGAAGCCCCGGCCATGAACCTGGGCAAGCTCTCACCCGTGGGCTGGGTGTCCAGCTCGCAGGGGAAGAAGCGGCTGACCGCGGACATGATCAGCCCCCCGCTTGGGGATTTCCGCCACACCATGCACGTGGGCCGCGGTGGGGATGTCTTCGGTGACACCTCCTTCCTCAGCAACCATGGTGGCGGCTCAGGGAGCACCCGCCGCTCGCCCCGGGGCTTCCTGGCCAAGAAGCTGCAGCTGGTGCGGAGGGTGGGGGCCCCGGCCCGGAGGATGGCTTCTCCGCCTGCACCCTCGCCTGCTCCACCGGCCATCTCCCCCATCATCAAGAATGCCATCTCCCTGCCTCAGCTCAACCAGGCGGCCTACGACAGCCTCGTGGTGGGCAAGCTCAGCTTTGACCGCAGCCCTGCCAGCTCCACGGATGGCCACTCCGCTTACGGTGAGGGTTAGGGCTGTCTGCCCGTTTTTCAGGGGCTGAGGTGCAGCGAGTTTGATGGTTCAGCCAACCCTCCAAGTGAGCTCTTCCCCACAGTAGTTTGGTCTCCATGGAAGTCAGACCCAAACCTGAGATCGTGAACGGCAAGGGTGGGTCACAGGGTGGGAACCAGTTCACTCCCCAAAACACTGAGGTTGAGAGGTGAGGAGGTGGGGTTTGAGTTCTTCCTGCCACTAAGCTGCCTCCCCTTCTTTGGGCCCTCGGCTAAGCCAGCCCACCACCCTCCTTCCCCTAGCTCTTGCCTGCTTCAATGGAAGCAGCTCCCTTGTGCCAGAACAATACAGTGGAGAGGTGGAGAGCCAGGGCCCTGGATTCAAATCCTGGTTCTGCCTGATTCTCAGTGAGCAAACTGACCTCTGTGAAGTTAAGTCCTGACCTATATAATGGGCACTTAGGGTCACTGCTAAGATTCAGTGAAATGATAACATATTCGATTGTGTCCTAGAATCTTGCACACGGTAGATGCTCAGGACACGGGAGCTGTTGCTCTGTTATTTGAACAGAGGATCCTGTAACTTGACAGATTTGGAAAACCCCTCACATGGACAGACACCAGAGGCCCTTCTTGCCAGCGTGGGGAGGGGTGGGTGTCACCTGGGCTCCTCCGGACAGCTCACTTGAGAACCGGGGCCTCTGCTGCCACCTGGTGACCATTCCTTGCCCTGCAGCTTTGCACAGCACCAGAGGCTTCCTCTGGTGCTCCCTGGCCAGGGGTGATGCTCAGAATCCCTCTGTGGACTGGTCCGTGGTCCCACCACTAAGTCTCAGGCCTGGTAGTCCTGGAGCCAGGGTCTGAGACAGAGGGCGTTTAGAGGGCATTTGCCTGTCCTTTGGGTTTTGATTTCTATGTCATCACACTGGCTGCTGGTTCTATCCTGTGCCCACAAACCAGTACATGTGCTGTGGGTTCATGGCAGGGGACCAGGAGTCATTCAAGTTCAGTGTTGGGCCTGAGAGTCAAGAGGTTTCAGCTCCAGGCTCAGCTCCAGCCCATCAGACTTTGTGGCCCTGGGCGAGCCTTTCCCCTTATCCCAAACTGAACCTCACTTTCTTCATCTGGAAAATGGGAATGAGGATTATGTCAATTTCCGGGGTTGACAGGAAGATTACTCAAGAGACTATGGGGTTCACTGTATTGGAAAGATGGAGGAAGCTGCAGTCAGATTGGGGGGTGGCTTGCTAAAGGCCATATAGCAAGCAGGTGTTGGTCCTGGCTCTGCCTTCCCCAGTTCCCGGTTAGGGCCCCCAGCTCTGACCCTGATCCCTATTTCTCTTCTAGGCCTGGACTCCGGGTTCTGCACCATCTCCCGCCTGCCTCGCCCAGAAAAGCCTCGTGACCGAGACCGTGATAGCTCCTTCCCTGCTGAGCCTGAGCTTCGCCGCTCTGACTCCCTCCTGTCCTTCCGCCTGGACCTCGACCTTGGGCCCTCTCTCCTCACTGAGCTCCTGGGGGCCATGAGCCTCTCAGAAGGCTCTGCAGCTGAGACCCCCGCCCCAGCTCCTGCTGCAAGTCTCCCAGCCTCTGTTGCAACACCCCCGGCCCCTGCCTCAAGCCCCTCACCTCGTGGACGCTGCCCCAATGGGGTAACCAGCAGGTTGGGCCCAGTGGCCGAGGCGAGGGCCAGTGCGGTGGGAGAGGGCCCCCGTGCGCCTGCTGACGAGGGCCCCGGCAGGCACTGGGGAGCTGTCTCGGGTGGCAAAAGCCACCGCCACTACACTGAGGTGGATGCGCGGGGTGAGGGGTTGGGGGCGCTGTCCCAGGCCCGGGCCTCCTGGGGGAGCCTGGATGAAGAATGGGGGGCATCCCAGGCAGGCAGCAGGACCCCCGTGCCCAGCACAGTGCAGGCCAACACCTTTGAGTTTGCTGATGCTGAGGAGGACGACGAGGTCAAAGTGTGATTGGCTGGGCACAGGCTGAGAACCCCGGTCAGCCTCCGGGCACTGCCCATGAGGAGCCCAGATGCAGCCCCAGCCCCTGGCGGCTGGGTCTTGCCAACGACAGACAGGAGAACCCAAGTTGTCCCCAGGCCCCTCCACACCTCTGCTGGACAGACATGGGAGGGAGGCCAGGGGAGGCCAGGCTGGCTCCAGGACCCAGGTGTCCCCCTGGGCCTGCTTGGCCACCCCGCCTCCCTCCACTGCCACTCCGGACCTCCGGACCCAGTAGCCATTCCCTGGGCCCACCCTCCACCCCAGGCCCCAGCCCGCTGGAGGGCCCAGCCTCACAGTGCAGCCTTTGTGTCAGGAAAGCGGCCCTTGCTGGGTGGGGGTGGGGAGCCTACCACATAGAGCCTTTGTCTCCTCTCCCGGAGAGACCCTCGGCCCCAGCTCATCCTGGAGTTGCCCCCAGCAGGGTCCCTCCTGCTCCTCCTTGGGAGCCCCCAAGGCTGCCTCCCCAACATTCCCACCACCAGCCCCATGTGTCAGAAGCCTCAGAAAAGTCAGGTGTGACCTCACTGCGAGAGGGGAGGGTCCCACCTTCCCATGCACCCGAGACCTGCCTCTGGGTCCTGATTAAAAAGGCTTTTTTTGATAAAAGGTGTCCCGCGAGATGCTTGAGGACCTGGGACGACCGTGTCTGCGCCACCTGCTTGAGTACCTTCAGCACTGGGCTTGGAAAGCCAAGGACATCCCTCTCCCCAGCCAGGGCCCCCAGTGAGGGGAGGGACCGAGGCAGGGGGTAATGAGTAACCAGACTGGAATGAATAGCCCTGAGATAAGAAGCCCAGGTGGGAGCCCTTATCTGCAGTTCCGGGAACAGCCCCTGCCCAGGTGCCTGGGACTGTAATCCCACAGAGCAACTTGGCACTTGTCCTGGTGGCAAAAGGGCACTAACAGGCAGGACCAGTGGCTTCGAGGTGTTTGGAGCTCATCCTCCACTGGGCAGCCTCAGTTTCCTTGTCTGTATCATGAGGACGCCAGGAGCATCAAGATAATGGAAAACACCACAATTGGAAAGACTATAAAGGTGGATTCTTTTATTGGTTCTGAGCCTTGGGGGATGAGGGCGGAGGATTAGGAACAATAGGTGCGTGGCAAGGGTCACTGATCCCACAGGAAGAGCAGCTCTGGGTCAGGAATCTGCCTGCAGGGTGGGGCTTGCTCTCTGGTGAGGTGCTGCCTCACTCTAGCTTGAAGGAGGAGACGAGGAAGTTCTGCACACCCAGGTAGCTCAGGTGGCTGTGGCCCAGCCTGTTGGGAAAGGTCAACTGGTGCCCATCTGGCAGCTTCACCTTGAATTCATTGTTCTCGAAGGTCACGATGAGCTGCAGTGGGAGGGAGGGCATCAGGGAGGCAGGAGGCACCCTGGAAATGGGCCGGGGCCATGCCTGGCGGCTCAAAACAGTCCCAGCACATGTCTAGGCCAGGGTGCCCCCACCATCTGTGCTCCCCCCTTGAGATCTGTTTTCAGGCCCCTTTCCGCTTTGACCTCACCTTGACTTCTGACCCTGGGCTGAAGCACATGTGATTGTCCCGTTGCTCCGCCCCCCAGCTGTTGCCATCACGTGAGTTGCAGACGATGGTGGATTCACCAAAGCGTGGGTTGAAATGCAGGTTCAGTTTATCTGTCCCCTGGCCCAGATTAATCACAAAGCTGCCAGAGGAGTAAGAAGTGAGAATAAGGGGCCAGCCCTGGGTATCAGCTTGGGTGGCAGCGTCTTGACCATAAAATTGGTAGAATCACTAAAAGTGGTGTTAATTGAGGTTTGTGCCTTAAAACAAGGGAGGTGACAATTTGTTCGGACTTGACACTGGAGTATCACATTCCATTTAGAGCACAGACTAAGGCTCCTGACAAGTTAACTAACAGTGACATTTCAGGAAATGAAGGTGTCTATCCTTGGGAAAAACTGCTGTTCTTAACTATTTCTAAAGACCCATTAAGTGTGGCCAAAAACAGTTGTATGCCTAAGGTGGTGAGTTCCCTGCATTAGAAGTATGCCATCAGGAGCTGTGTGATCTTTCTAAAAGATCACAACAGGGGCCTTGGTTAGACCTTCCTGGTCCCTGAGAGTGGGACATTCTGAGTCACAGGGTGTCTCCATTGGGAGGACTCAGGCCAGAGGTATCCCACGTTTCTGCAAACTTGAGGGACCTCAGGAGG
This sequence comes from Oreotragus oreotragus, assembly GCA_006410675.1. Lineage (NCBI taxonomy): Eukaryota > Metazoa > Chordata > Mammalia > Artiodactyla > Bovidae > Oreotragus > Oreotragus oreotragus. The sequence continues at coordinate 60,206 of SJYX01017849.1, forward strand.
AGAAAGAGGTGACTTTTCTCTTGGCTCCTACCCGATGCTCTTGCCTACCCCTCCCCATTCGCAAGAAATGCTGACCCTTGTCCTGCACACGGGACAGCCTGACGCTGGCCTGTAGCCCCTGAGGTGAGAAAGGTCTCCGATTCAGTGGTGAGGATACAAACCAGACCACTCGGCGCCCCCTAGTGGGTGCCCCTGGTTTGGTGCTGGTTGTAGTCGCTGTCTGACTTGTGCGACATCATGGACTGTAGAGCTAGGCTCCCTGGTCAAGAGTACTGGAGTGGGTTGCCATTTCCTTCTCCAGGGGATCTTCCCGACCCAGGGATGGAACCCTGGTCTCCTGCATCGCAGGTGGATTCTTTACCAACTGAGCTATCCCTGGTTTAATGCATGTGAAAAGCCAGTCCNGGCTCCCTGGTCAAGAGTACTGGAGTGGGTTGCCATTTCCTTCTCCAGGGGATCTTCCCGACCCAGGGATGGAACCCTGGTCTCCTGCATCGCAGGTGGATTCTTTACCAACTGAGCTATCCCTGGTTTAATGCATGTGAAAAGCCAGTCCCTGATCCTTCAGCAGTATCAAGAGGGTAGTGTCCCCGGGGGTTGGGGCCTTCAGTAGAGGCATCTGTCTTGCAGAGGCCTGGGCAAAGATTCAGGGATTTCTCACTTGCCCCTTCCATGTCTGTTGGGGCCAAGGAATTGAGCACACAACGTCCCATGTGAATTCTGCAGGTCCCCGAACCTGGCCTCAGATGTGAAAGTAGCCCACAAGGAGCTAGCAAGGGCGAGGGAGGCGTGCGAGAGGAGCGAGAACGGACAAAAGGCCCCCTGGGCAATGGTCACTCCCACGATCCCAACATCTCACAAGGCTGCCGTGCCTGTCCCCACCTTCCCAGCCCATGCCAGGTCTGTGGCCACCCCCTCCCCGTCCTGCCCCACCCGCTCTCCCCCTGGCTCACCCATTGGCCCCGTCAGCAATCTTGCCCTTGATCTTCAGGCTTGACCCCATCTTCATGTCCATGTTCACAATCTCAAATTTCCCCTGCGCCAACAGAGAAACATCCCACACAAATCAATCGCACTCTTCTGCTGGTAAAGCCCACTCACCAGCATCCTCCCATCCCACCCAGACCCCAGGCCCCCCTCTCCCTCTCTCCACATGAGGCCTTGGAGCCAGGAAGGGAAAAAGCCATAGAGCTCAGATCAAAGATTCCTGGAGCCCCCTCTTGCCCGTTTTGCTTCACTCTCATCCACCCCAGCCTGAAGAATAGCTGGATCTGGAGACATAGGGCCCAGCTGAGGGACCCTCAGTTTGCCCATCTATAAAATGGGTAGAGTGACCCCTGCCAACCTCACCGTTCCCAAATGTGTTCAAGTGATGAGGCACAATGCCCTCGGCAAAATCCCACAAACAAGGGTACATTTAATTCTTGCACAAACTTGGGAGTCATTTACAGAAAATGACTCTATTAGGACTTCCCTAGTGGTCCAGTGGCTAAGACTCCACATTCCCAATGCAGGGGGCCCAGGTTCTATCCCTGGTCAGGGAACTAGATCCCACATGCTGCAACTAAGAGTTCGAAAGCCCCAGCTAAAAGATTCCATGTGCTGAGACTAAGAAAGATCACATGTACCTCCATTAAGACACATTGTAGACAAATCTTTTTTTCACTTTTTTTAAAAAGAAAATAACTGTATGACAGGCAAGTCTAGGCCCATCCCAAACAGAGAATCTGTAAAACTCCATCAGTCACATGTCTGAACATGTCCATCAAAGTCCCTCTCTAAATCCCACACTCCTCATCTGTAAAATGGGCTGGTTTGATTTATTCATTCAAACCCAGTTCCCAAGCACCCTTGTGACAGATGCTATCGGATGCCCTGAGGTTAACAGCACCTTCTTCACCCTGGTTCGGAGGATGAGACTTCCCATTTGTGAAGCCCCTCAAATAGGACTTGGCACAGACTAAAAGCAAATCGAGGGGCTGTGGTCATTAGGCTTACTTATTGCTACTGTGGTATCCTTCTGCTTCCTATTTTCCCATAGGACCTGGGCAGCGCCTGAATTTCTATGCTCTAGTTAGAAGGGAGGTTCTTGAAGCTGGGTTTTCAAACCTTATGATCCAAGCCTGAGAAAATGTCCAGTTATCTATAATTGGAGGGTGTGAGGCTGGGCCAGACAGGATTCAGCAGGCACAAAAGACTTAGAACACTTAATGGGGGAACACATTTATATTTCCGTTCACTGATGTCTTTTATTTTTTTCTGGAGGGAGCTTACTTGAGAAGCCTTGAAACAACTTGCGGGACTGGAGTGCTTTGCTGAAAGCCAAGGGCACTGTCCGTGGGGGGTAGATTAGGACTCCCCTGCTGGCAGCTGCCTCCTTTCCACCAAGGGGAAAGACAGTCCTTGGGTTCCTACACGGGGGTAAGGTTGCCCAGTTCTCTTGGTGGTGATGGTTTAGTTGCTCAGTCGTGTCTGACTCTTGCGACCTCATGGACTGTACCCCGCCAGGCTCCTCTGTCCATGGGATTCTCCAGGCAAGAATACTGGAGTGGGTTGCCATTTCCTTCTCCAGGGGATCTTCCCGATCCAGTGATCAAACCCGAGTCTCTTGCATCTCCTGCATTACAGGTGGATTCTTTACTGACTGAGCCAGCAGAGACGCCCTCTCCTGGAGTCAGTACATTTTAAAAGGAGGCCTGGGGACATCCCTGGTGGTCCAGCGGTTAGGACTCTGTGCTTCCATGCAGGGGCACAGTGTCCATTCCTGGTCGGGGAACTAAGATTCTGCCTGCCACAGGCCATGGCCAAAAATAAAATAAATAAAAGGAAGGCATGAAAGAGGCCATGCCAAGGCCAGGAGGGTGGAGCATCATGGCACGTTGGACCCTACGATGCTTCAGAGCAGGGTTTTCCAGGCTCAGTGCCCTGGACTTTCCGACTGAATCATTCTTTGTTGTGGGGTTGTCCTGTGTGTGTAGGAGGTAGAACCTCGGGCCGGGTCTCTAACCACCGGATGCCGGTAGCACCCTCCCCCCAAGTAGTGACAACCAAAAATGCCTCCAGATGTCCCCTGTGTGTTAGTCACTCACTCCTGTCTGACTCTTTGCGATCCCAGGGACTGTAGCCCACCAGGCTCCTCTGTCCATGGGATTCTCCAGGCAAGGATACTGGAGTGAGTTGCCATTTCCTCCTCCAGGGTATCTTCCCAACCCAGGGATCAAACCCAGGTCTCCTGCATGACAGGTGGATTCTTTACCGTCTGAGCCACCAGGGAAGCCCAGATGACCNCAGGCTCCTCTGTCCATGGGATTCTCCAGGCAAGGATACTGGAGTGAGTTGCCATTTCCTCCTCCAGGGTATCTTCCCAACCCAGGGATCAAACCCAGGTCTCCTGCATGACAGGTGGATTCTTTACCGTCTGAGCCACCAGGGAAGCCCAGATGACCCCAGGGTAGGGGGCATTTCACTGCCTCTGAGAAAGTGGCGCTTAGAGGCCTAACCCCTCAGATGGGCGCTTAATGTAACACGTGGATCACCAGCCAAACTGGATTAAAATCCTCCTTCAGCCTCTCTTAGAAGGACAGAGAGCAGCCCCCCTGGAGAGGTTATCCCGTCCCTCCCAGAGGAGCATGGGTGTCCTGCCAACGAGCAGCCCTTCACGATGTGTGCACTGCAGCACCCACAGTCCCCACCAGGAATCATGAGGAGTCTCCGGTCTCCTCCCTGGGATGGTCAGGGTGAGACTGAGGTGGGGAGAAGCACCCTCGCCGCCCCCATAGCTCCTGGAGGCTGCCTGGCTCAACAGAAGAATCTGAGCCCCCAGAGCTGCTGCAGGGCAGGGGCGAGAGGAAGGCCAGGCTCGGGGGTCCATCTGGGCAAACAGGGATCCCCATGAGAGAGGGAAGGCCTAGTAACCTGTCCCCCCTCCATAAGGTCTGGAGCACAGAGAGAGACGGGGATGCAAAGCTGGGTGGAGGCAGGTGTCAGTGGTCAGGTGACTAACCGAGTGACTAGGGGCCAGCGATGCCCCTTTCTAGACCTCGGTTCCCCCATCTTTTTTTTTTTAATATTTTGGCCTCGCCTCATGGCATGTAGGATCTTAGTTCCCCGACCAGGGTTTGAACATGTGCCCCCTGCATTGGCAGAGCAGAGTCTTAACCCCTGGTCCACCAGGGACGTCCCCCTCCTCTCTCTTTAGTGTAAGAGATTTGGACTAGGAAGTCTCTGAAGAAGGAGGAAAGAAAGGGGAGGGTGAGATCAGGGGAAGGAAGTCGGGCACAAAGGCCCTCCCTGAGAGGCAGAGGGTGGGGAGGGCACCATGCCATCCACGCTGGACCGTCTAGTCACATCCACGCCCACATCCCACCTGTGCTGACTCTCCCAGAAAACTATGACCCCCGGGAGCCTGTGAATGGGACCTATTTGGAAACAGGACCAAGTTGAGATGAGGTTGTAGTGGTTTAGGGTGGACCTCAAACTCCATATGACTGACATCCTTAGAAGAAGAGGAAATTTGGACCCAGAAATTGGACAGACATGCAGAGAAGCTGTGTGAAGGCAGAGGCAGGGGTTGGAGGGAGACAGCTGCAAGCCCAGGAATACCACAGATTGCCGGCAACGAATAGAAGCTGGAGAAGGCAAGAAAGAACCCTCCCCTAGAGCCTTCGGAGAGAGCAAGTTCCCACCAACACCTGGATTTCAGACCTCAAGCCTCCAAAACTGTGAGAGACTAAATTTGTTACGGCAGCGGCAGGAAAACAACACACCAGCCTCAGAAGATGCTGTCTGTAACCCAGTTCCCCAAATATAGGAGACAGGCTCAGAGAGGAGCAGTGATTTCTCCAAGGCCACACAGTAGGCTACGGCAGAGCAGAGTTTGGAATCAGAGAATTGGGGAGAAACCTTGAAGGAGATCCACTTGACCCCCTGCAATTTATAGATTTTGCTCTGGGGCAAGTTAACCTTCCAGTCTCAATTTCGTCATCTTTCAAAGCTCAGGAGGTGTTAGTAGTTATCATTGTTGCCGCGATTAATGTTGTTGAGAGGAAATTCCCTGGCTGTTCAGAGGTTAGGACTCCAGTGCTTTCACTGCAGTGAGCCCAGGTTTGATCCCTGGTTGGGGAAATAAGATCCTGTAAGCCGAAAGAGATAGGCAAAAAATAAACAAATAAATTACTGATGAGAAAACCAGGCTGGAGGGGGAAAGAGACAGACTCAGAACGGTGGTGGGGTGAACAGAGAGCCTTGATGCTAAAGGACAGTGGAGGCGATCTGTCCAACCTCCTCCCTACACAGATAAGGAAACCGAGGCTGGAGGGGCAGTTGCCCCAGCATCCACCCCACCCCCACTCAGGTAAAGATTCGGAGCCAGCGTTCTCACCGACATGGTAGCAGCTCCGGACGGCAGCTCTGGGTTGCTCCTGGAGGTCTGGGCTCAGGGTCTCACCTTGCAGTCCAGCTGATATCCTAGAATATTACACATTAACTCCCCCTGGGCCATAAATGGGGACTTTGGTCCTTCCTGCCAGGGTGTCTCTCCACTCGCACCTCCTGGTACCCAGAACAAACAGGCAGAAGGCTCATCGCCCCAGCCCAGCCTGCCCAGCCCAGAGCATCCTCCTGGCCTCTCTCCAGCTCAGCCTCCCGCCTCCTTCCTGAGCCCTAGTGGATGTGACCCCGGAAGCAACGCTGCACTGGGTGCCAGGAGCTGTCAAAAACCGTGTGAGCGTAGCAGACCACCCACCTTCTCATCCTCAAACAGAGAGACTTGCTTTGTAAAAACTTCTATGCTTCTATGATGTCCACATTCACTTTGAGAACCTTTTGTTTTCTCTCCTCACCCCTTGCTTTTTCTGATTGTACAAGTAAGGTTTTGGGGGGGTTAAAAATTTTTTTTGTACATCTAAGCTTTAAAAGCAATCCATGGTGGATTTAAAGAAAACATCTAGAAATATCTACAACAAAGTAAGTAAAGAAGGGAGTTAGAGGGGCTGGGGGTGTGCGGCAGGTAATGGAATTTCAGTGCTTTGCTCTTTACTTCTACTACTTATATAACTGACATGCTTACCACATGCAGTGGGAGGTATTAAATAGAAAGAAAAGCAGGGGGCTTCCTTGGTGGATCAGTGGTAAAGAATCCGCCTGCCAAAGCAGGAGACGCAGGTTCGGTCCCTGGCCCAGGAAGATCCCAGAGGCTGCTGAGCAACTAAGCCCGTGGGCCACGACTGTTAAGCCTGCTTCTAAAACCCAGGAACCGCAACTCCCTCCTCATGCCGTAAATACTGAAGCGCACGCACCTAGTGCCTGTGTTCCACCGCAGGAGGAGCCACTGCCATGAGAAGCCGGAGCACAGTGACTGGGGAAGAGGCCCTGCCCGCGGCAGCTGGAGCAAAGCCCCTGCGGCAGCGAAGATCTAGCACAGTCAAAAAATTAAATAGTTATTCCATTAATTTAGAAAGAAACAAAAACAGGGCTTCCCTGGTGGCTCAGCGGTAAAGATCCACCTGCCAACGCAGGAGACACAGGTTCGATCCCTGATACGGGAAGATCCCGTATGTCCCAGAGCAGCTAAGCCAGTGCACTGCAACTATGGAGGCCGTGCTGTGGAGCCCACGTGCCACCACCACTGAAGCCCCCGCTCCCTAAAGCCGATGCTCCGCAAGAGAAGCCATGACGATGAAACCCGCGCACTGCGACTTGGGAGTGGCCCCTGCTCGCCACAACCAGAGAAAGCCTGTGCACCAATGAAGACCCGGCACAACAGCTCCCCGCCAAAATTAATGAATGAGTTAAAAAGTTATGTTGCAAATATACCACCTAAAATGTCTGTTAAAAAAAAATGAAAGAAAGAAAATAATCACCCATAATCCCAGCTCCAGGATAGAATCTGCTTACTTTATTGGCACATTTCCTTCCGTGTGGTTTTCAGTGGCTTTATATCATAGACGCCCCTCTGTCTTACTCAATTGTTGATTCTGCTTCATCCGGTAAACTCCAAAGCCCATAAATCTATGTTTCAGAATGATACCTTAGTGGCAGTGAAATAGTCTGCCTTTCAATGACTAAATTTATTCAGCTAACTTCCTTCTGCTGAACACTTACATGAATTCTAAGTGTCTGTTATTAAAAATGCTGCTGCATTCAATTATTTGCACATAAAGTTTAGCAGCATCATGAGAACTTATTTAAGGCGGATTCCCAGAAGTCGAATTTTTCTAGAGCCTTGGTTTGGCGAGCTGAAGGGTTTTCCATTAGAGCTGATAGTGGCCACTCTGGGTGGGTTGCTGGGGGACCAGCCTGCTGAAGGCCTTTCGGTGCCAGGAGCGGACAGGTGGCTCACTGCCCAGCACTCACAGAAAACACGGCCTTCAGTTCCCCTCCTTCCCCCACCCCCACCCCCAGAGGAGAGTGATTTCCTCATTTCACCCAAGAGGAAATTGATCCTTGATCCTTTCTTGATCTTTTTCCCATGGCCATTATAAAACTCAAGCAAGATAAGGATTTTGCAAGTGCTTTATCAACGGAAACTCTCTAATCAACAGAACCTACACCTTGCAGAGGTGACATTTTTATGACGATAGTAGTAATTCTAGCTCGCTGTGGAAGGTTTTGGAAAGTGCACAAAGTAAAAAGAACTTAAAAGCTCACTTGGTTTAGAAGAACGCTTAAACACAGGGGATCATGACCACATTTATGAATTGGGCACTTTTGTGTGGGGTTCCCTGAAAGTTCAGTTGGTAAAGAATCCTTCTGCGATACAGGAGACCCAGGTTTGATTCCTGGGTCAGGAAGATCCACTGGAGAAGGGATAATCAGCTACTCACTCAAATTTTCTTGGGCTTCCCTTGGTGCTCAGCTGGTAAAAAACCTACCTGCAATGTGGGAGGCCCAGGTTCAATCCCTGGGTTGGGAAGATCCCTTGGAGAATGGAAAGGCTACCCACTCCAGGATTCTGGCCTGGAGAAAAGAGTGATTTCCTCATTTCACCCAAGAGGAAATTGATCCTTGATCCTTTCTTGATCTTTTTCCCATGGCCATTATAAAACTCAAGCAAGATAAGGATTTTGCAAGTGCTTTATCAACGGAAACTCTCTAATCAACAGAACCTACACCTTGCAGAGGTGACATTTTTATGACGATAGTAGTAATTCTAGCTCGCTGTGGAAGGTTTTGGAAAGTGCACAAAGTAAAAAGAACTTAAAAGCTCACTTGGTTTAGAAGAACGCTTAAACACAGGGGATCATGACCACATTTATGAATTGGGCACTTTTGTGTGGGGTTCCCTGAAAGTTCAGTTGGTAAAGAATCCTTCTGCGATACAGGAGACCCAGGTTTGATTCCTGGGTCAGGAAGATCCACTGGAGAAGGGATAATCAGCTACTCACTCAAATTTTCTTGGGCTTCCCTTGGTGCTCAGCTGGTAAAAAACCTACCTGCAATGTGGGAGGCCCAGGTTCAATCCCTGGGTTGGGAAGATCCCTTGGAGAATGGAAAGGCTACCCACTCCAGGATTCTGGCCTGGAGAATTTTTTCTGTGTGTATGTTTTACATCAATGAAAGATTTTTAAAATACTAATAAGAAAGAGAAAAAAAAAATCACAGACACTTGAATCTCCAATGCTGTTCTCTTTATAATGCCTAACTTCTGAAGGGTATTTTATACCCACCCCTCATCACAATAAACTCAGTAAATTCTGAAGGTGATCTTTATTATGATCCCATTTTTCAGATGAGAACAAAGGTTCCCAGGCCTCACACAACCAATATGTAGCCGAACTTGCCTTTTCTACTAACCCATTGCTCAGATGACTGCCAAGGCAGTCACTTAGCAAAAATCATATTTGATTTCCAGGAGGCAAATGATCTTAAAACCTTTGTGTGGTGTCAGCTTCTCTGATGGCCCCCAGTGATCCCAAATCCTGGTATTCATACTCGCGTATAATTGGCTACCCTTGACTGTGGCTGGACTCAGTGACTCAATTTTAACTAATAGCATACAGAATTCTAGAAGAGAATGCTAGTAGATTAGGTTACAAAAAGCCTACTTACAAAAAGAAAAGTTACAAAAAGATTGTGCTCTCTCACTCTCTCTCTCCCCGCCCTCTAGCTCTGGGAGAAGTGAGCCGTGTAATCAGCAGTCCTATGGAGAAGCACATGTGCCAGGGAACTGATGTCTCCAGCCAACCAGCGATGCAGACCTGAGCCCCGCCAATACCCAGGTGAGTGAACTTGGCAGTGGATCTTCTCCTCTTTGAGCCTTGGGATGGCTGGTGTTGCCAACACCTTGACTGAAGCCTTGTAAGAGACCCTGAGCCAAAGGCACCCAGCTCAATCCTATCTGGTTTCCTGGCCCCAGGAGCTGTAAGAAATGTGTTTCTTACTTTAGGCCCCTAGGTTTTGGTTAATTTGTTACACCACAATAGATAGCTAATACACTTTGCCAAGCTATTGTTATCAGAAGTTTGGTGGGAGAAATAACATTCATGAAAGCCTCCTGACTAAAGAATCTGCAGTTTGCACATGGCCCTAGACCTTCTACTACCTTGGTCTTTTCAAGGAACCAGCTCCCTTTTTTTTTTCCTTTATTATTTTCTGCTTTTATGCTAATTAACTTTTCCTTTATTGGTCTTTTTCTAACTTCCTGAGTTAAATGTTTAGTTCACTGACTTTTCATCTTTTCTTCTTATTAACTGGGGCTTCTGAGGTGGCACAGTGAAAAAGAAGCCACCTGCCAATGCAGCTGACACAAGAGACATGGGTTCGATCCCTGTATCAGGAAGATCCCCTGGAGTGGGAAATGGCAACCCACGCTAGTATCCTCGCCTGGAAAATTCAAAGGACAGAGGAGCCTGGTAGGCTACATACAGTCCACGGAGTTGCAAAAACTTTTACGTGACTGAACACACGTATTTCTCATTAATAAATATATCTAAGGCTATAAATTTTCCGCTGCCTACTACTTTGATCAGTTCTCGTAGGTTTTCAGAAGTTCTGCTCAGTACTCCAAGTGTTGCCCTTAAATCAAGCCAGATGATCAGAAAATTGTTCTCAGCACGTAGTACATCCTTAACAACAAGTATTTATTGACTAACTGAACAGCAAAACTCATCACCACCATTAGGGAAGAACTGGAAAATGAAACATCAATACTATGGGATTGGCTAAGTTTATGGTGCTACCAAAATATAAATGAACTATTACGCAGTCACCAAAAATCACATTTTTTGAAAAAAAAAAAAATCACAGTTTTGGGAGACCCTTGATGGCTATGGTTCCCTGCTCATGGTACAATGTGAAGTGAATAAAGAAGCTACAGAAGCAAGTTCCCAGGACTTTGTGATGGGACCTCACTGATCTGCTTGCATTGAATTGTACAGCAGCCGTCAGGCTGCACTGAGGGGCTGCAGTGAGGAGCAAGGCCCCCAGGAGGACAGGCTTGGCTGGCCACACAGGGTCTCCCCAAGGAACACAAGCGCAAAGGCCTTGATTCAAATGCACGGGAGCGAGGGCATCTGTAGAAAAAGGTACAAAATAAAGCCAGGCCTTAAATGAGGCCAAGTCTCATAGAGAGACAAGCTAGGGCACAGGAAATGACTGCAAATAATTAATGACACCCCAGTGGAAAGCTTCAGAAAGTCCCAGATTCCTGGGGCCAGGGAGGGCTCTCGAATGTCATTTTGAAGCCAGTACAGCACTAGAATCTGAGTTCTAACCTGAGTTCAGTCTCCTCTGTAAAGTGAGAGCAATAATGTGGTGAGAATTAGGGAGATAAAGCCTGGCACTTCGTTAATAGTTAACAGAAAATATTTGTTATTTTTATCAGAAGCCCGGTGCCCCACCTGTGTCAGCTGGAAGGGAGGCCACTCACCCATCTGGTGGCCGAGTCTGAGCCCCAGGCTTGTGAGGAAGTTCTCCTTGGAAATTCCCAGGGCCCCATCGTGACTTTTGTGAGCCTGAGGTGCAGATGCCCTCACGGGCCCCTTCCTCCATTAGAAAACATAGATGATGTATGTGCTAGTTGCTCAGTAGCGTCCAGCTCTTTGCAGTCCTTTGGCTGTAGCCTGCCAGGTTTCCTTGTCCATGGGATTTCCCAGGCAAGAGTACTGGAGTGGGTTGCCATTTCCTTCTCCAGGGGATCTTCCCCAGCCAGGGATTGAATCTGGGTCTCCTGCATTGCAGGCAGATTCTTTGCCAACTGAGCTACCAAGGAAGCCTCATATTATATATACACAGCCATAAATACCACACATAGACATAATTCTGATTCATGTTTTAATATATAACTTGATCCATTTATTCAATGCAGCTATGAAATAGAATTATATCTATGTGTAGATGGGGAAACAGTAGAAACAGTGTCAGACTTTATTTTTGGGGGGCTCCAAAATCCCTGCAGATGGTGACTGCAGCCATGAAATTAAAAGACACTTACTCCTTGGAAGAAAAGTTATGACCAACCTACATAGCATATTCAAAAACAGAGACATTACTTTGCCAACAAAGGTCCGTCTAGTCAAGGCTATGGTTTTTCCTGTGGTCATGTATGGATGTGAAAGTTGGACTGTGAAGAAGGCTGAGCCCCGAAGAATGGATGCTTTTGAACTGTGGTGTTGGAGAAGACTCTTGAGAGTCCCTTGGACTGCAGGGAGATCCAACCAGTCCATTCTGAAGGAGATCAGCCCTGGGATTTCTTTGGAAGGAATGATGCTGAAGCTGAAACTCCAGTACTTTGGCCACCTCGTGCGAAGAGTTGACTCATTGGAAAAGACTCTGATGCTGGGAGGGATTGGGGGCAGGAGGAGAAGGGGACGACCGAGGATGAGATGGATGGATGGCATCA
>SJYX01017849.1:72144-104647 GCA_006410675.1 Oreotragus oreotragus
AAGAGTTGACTCATTGGAAAAGACTCTGGTGCTGGGAGGGATTGGGGGCAGGAGGAGAAGGGGACGACCGAGGATGAGATGGCTGGATGGCATCACGGACTCAATGGACGTGAGTCTGAGTGAACTCTGGGAGATGGTGATGGATAGGGAGGCCTGGCGTGCTGCGATTCATGGGGTTGCAAAGAGTCGGACACAACTGAGCGACTGAACTGAACTGAACTGATGGGGTTTTGATTCCAGTCTGGCCTCTACGAGCCGTGTGGCCCTGGACGAGGCCATTTACCTCCCTCTGGGCCTTCAGTTTTGTATGCCGGGGAGAAGGTTGGATCCCATGTTTTCCTTTTCTTATTTTTCTTCTTAAAATTTCACCTTTTCTCCCTTAAAATCTTTGGGACCCAGACACATACACCAGGCTCACAGGTCAAGAGGGGCTGCTGTGGTTGGAGGCCCCAAAGGCCTTCCGCACAGTGCCCCCTCCTCACCTCCTTCCTCCGGCTTCTGGGAACATACTAGAACAGAGTCAGGTGCGCCTCACTCCTGTTCTGGGAGGTGGGCTGCTTCTCTGACAGACCGCGGGACAGTCCTGGGAACTTTCTGTCTTTTGTTTCTTTTTTCCTTCGGAGAATTAAACCTTTGGCCTGAGCTTATTTTCTGAATGAGTATTTCTCGTAGTGAAACATGCATCGAGACCAGCACGGTAGGATGTTCTGTCCAGCGGTTCTCTAAGCAGTTGATATTTATCCTGTACTTTGGAGCATCCTAAGGACATCCAGATTTGGGGTCCCTTCCCTCTAGTCGGGTCCCCATGCTGTAGGAGTACATGGGATTTGGCTGTGGGATTTCCACCTCAAAGAAAGATGTGACCTGGATGTGGGCAGCTCGTCTTTTAGACCAAAATGAGTCAGTGTCATTTTAGTGACAGTGTGATTTTGTCTCATGATCAGAAAATCAGGCAGGGCTTTAAGGGGGCTGGAACACAGGATGGGAGTTCTGTCGGGGAGATAGCGTAGCGTGGCACAGAGCCACACTGCGGGGCCTCCATGGTACAGTCCAGGGTTCAGATCCTACAGCTCACCTGTACTGGCCCAGAGGCCTCCAACTGTAAGATGGGAACACTGACCCCTAGGATTATGGGGTGGAGCATCAAGGAACAGTGTGCTTGGCAAATGAGTTCTCAGATGATTTGGGCTGTTAGTATGACAGGATCCAGGGAGAGGCCAAAGTTGGGAGGAAGAGACTAGACCCTTAGCACTGGGGGCAGAGCAGAGGGAGGGTGCTATAAACTGCATGTCTCCTCAGAATTCATATGTTGAAATCCTAACCCTCTAATGTGATGGTATTTGGAAGTGGGACCTTTGGGAGGTGTTTAGGTCGTGAGGGCAGAGCTGTCATGAATGGGATCAGTGTCCTTTTAAAAGAGACCCCAGGGAGCTCCCTTGTGTGAAGTTAAAGCCAAAAGGTGACTGTTTGTGAACCAAAAGGAGACCCTTCCTGCACAGCACACGGATATGCTGGCACCTTGATCTTGGACTTCTGGTCTTTAGAGCCATGAGGCATACATTTCTTTGGTTCATCAGCCACCCAGTCTATGATATTTTGTTCTAGCAGCCCACACAGACTTAGAAGGGTGTCTAAGCACAGAATCTGAGGCTATGTGATAACCAGACAGTGATTTTCAAAAGCCAGTTGGAGTATCTGGACCTGACTCTACTTACCATCACCTAGAAAGTTTGTCAAAATGCAGATTCTCACTCACAGCCCTAGGTATTTGGCATTTTGGTGACTAAGATTCTGTAGTTTTAACCAGTGCCCAAGATGATTCTTATGAATGGTCAGAACAGGACACTGACTTTTGGAGTCAAAAGAATAGCTTTGGGGTAGGATTTTTGAGCCTGAAATTTCATTCCTCAGCCCACCGTGGGTTTACCTTCTCTAACCCTGTTTCTTTGTTTATGAAGTGGGGGAGAATTCCTGCCCTCCCTCCCTGCGGGTTGTTTGAAGGCTCAGGTGGAGGAACCTGGCGGGCTACAGTCCATGGGGTCGCGAAGAGTCGAACATGACTGAGCGAGAAATACAAACACAGCAACCGACAATAAGATGCTGGACGGAAAAGCGCTTTGCAAACTAAAACACTGCGCAGATATTCCCCCTCTTAGGGGCGCCAAGGACAGCCTTCATCCTTTCCAAGACTTCCTGCTCACTTTGACTCTGTCCACCAGGGGGCAGCAGGCGCACACACATGAAACCTCGGAGGGTCTCTCCTGCCCCGGTGAGCCTGCCCCAGAACCCTGTGAGGGTCTCTCAGCAGTCCTCAGGCTATCGGGGAACTCGATGTGGCTCCAGAAATTTTCCTCAGAGATGCAGAATATCTTCCGTTATTCGTTGACAAGAGTTAAAACTGCTTTCTCCTTCCAAAAAGAGACCATGGAAATCAGCAGGAAATTTAGGAAAGCAGGCTTGAGATGCCAGACTGGAAGTTAGGGCTGTAGGTCAGCACATAAGCTGTTGGATCTAAGGGACCAGGGAAGCAACAGTGGATCAGGCCCTGATATTGCCCGGAGGACTCCTGTCTTCAAAATAATGGTGAACATTTCTGGAGTACCACCCATGTGTCAGATGCTGTTCTTGACTCCTGACGTGTCCTCTGATGAGAGTCCTGCAAGGGACGTCTGAACCCCAACTCCACTTGACAAAAGAGGGACTGAGGCCTGCAGAAGCTAAATCCAAATCCCACGTTCAGCGGAAAAGCAGGTATCCAGACACATGGGCATGGGCGGTCTGGCTCCAGAGCCCACGCTGTGTCTGGTTTGGTGGGGAGGTCGGTGTGATCATGGCAGCGATAAACGCAGCAGGAGACTCATGCCTTTGTTACTCCTGTCCCCAGGCCTGCTGGTGACGCCTTGTGAGCTAGGCAGTGGGCTCCCGTCTTGTGACGGCAGGTAGTTCAGCCACTCACTGCTCCTCCTCACCCCCCTCCCTGGGTGCTGGACAGCCCTTTAGTGTGAGCCTTGCCCTCCTTGGTGGTGCCCTGGGTTCCTGGAAGAAATCAGAGGGAGAGATACTGTACTTCCTGCCTGTTTATTTTTGGGTGTCCCCAGGGACCTGGTAGAAATCTAAGCATCTACCTTGGGAGCTCATGGCCAAACATGCAGGAGACCCAGCCCAGCGTCGGAACTTTGTTACATTGACAGAACTATGGTTTCTTCCCACCCCAGTCATCTTACAGAGCCCAGGGGGATTCGTCTCATCCGGCCTTGGCAGGTGCTGTGATTCCACCCAATCCCGTTTTGCCTTTTCACTGATTGCCACTGGGAATAACTATGACAAATCTTTGTTAAGCTTCTACTAAATTTATCATGTGCTTTTGTATGTGCTAGACCCTGAATCTCAGCAATCTTAGGAAGAAGGGATTTTTTTCTTTAACATTATTAATTTAATCTTCCAACACTATTGATTATTTAAGGTATTCCTAAACTGTTTTGTGTTGTTTAGCAAAAGCAGTCTCCTTGTTTGAAGTCTTAACTCTAACTTTATTATTATTATTTTTTTGGAGTATAGTTGATTTACAATGTCATATTAGTTTCAGGTGTACAGCAAAGTGATTTCATTAGACATGTATCCTTTTTGACGTTCTTTTCCATTATAGGTTATTACAAGATACTCAGCAGAGCTCCTTGTGCTGTACGGTAGGTCCGTGTACATAGTAGTGTGGGCAGCATGTTTTTTACATTGTAATTCATTCCTCCCCTGCTTTTTCCCCTTTGGTAAACGTTAAGCTTGTTTTCCACGTCTACGTCTATTTCTGTTTTGTAAGTAAGCTCATTTGTATCATTTTTTAAGATTCCAAGTATGAGTGATATCTTGTGATATTTGTCTTTCCTGTCTGACCTGCTTTGCTTAGTATGCTCGTCTCTAGGTCCAGCCACGTTGCTGCAAATGGTGTTATTTCCTTCTTTTTATGGCTCAGTAATATTCTGTATATATATATATATATATATATACACACCACATCTTTTATATTCATTCATCTGTCAGTGGACATTTCTGTGTCTTAGCTGTTGTAAATAGTGCTGCTATGAACATTGGCTGCATGTGTCTTTTTAAATTAGAATTTTTGTCCTCTGGATATAAGCCTAGGAGTGGGATTGCTGGATCATATGGTAGCTCTATTTTTAGTTTTTTGAGGAAGCTCCGTACTGTTCTCCATAGTGGCGGCACCAATTTACATTCCTACCAACTGCGTAGGAAGATTCCCTTTTTTCTATAAGGAGGGACATTTTCTATCCCTGTCTTACAGGTGAGCAGGTTGAGGCACAGAGAATTTAAACCACTCACCCACAGTCACATAACAGGAAAGTTAGAATCCTGCTGTCTGCCTTTCGGTCCTGGGTGCGCATGCGGTGTGCCGCTGTGGATGGTGTGCTTCTCTGTGTGTGAGATGGGGCGAGGCCCCAGCCTCCTGCGAGTGAGCAGAGCAGCTGACAGCTGGCGGATTAAATGAGCTGATTGGCGAGGTCTAGATCCAGAGCTTAGGACCTGCCCTGTGGAAACCTCCCGGATCCAGAACTCAGAACAGCTGGTTCCCTTAGGAAAATCTGGGTGCCATTCCCAGAAGAGGTTGGGGAATCTACACAACAAAACAACCAACAACCAGGACAGGATTTGTGCACTTGGACGTGAGGCATCCCCCAGCCAACCTCTTTCCCCAGAGACAGTAAGCTTGTGCCTGTTCAATGTCACCCATGAACTTGATGAAGACCGGGGTGCAGATGCCCTAAGAGGATGCAGGGGGTGGGCTGGCGGTGCTCCGTCTACACTGGCCTCAGCTCAGTAAGTAACTGGGAGGAAGATCAGGCTCCCAACTTTCCTTCTTTCCTGCCATGAGCAGCATCCACTGATGGTCGATCTACCTCCAAGTGGGGAGGTGCTTAGGAAGACAGAGGGCCAGTCTCCTCTAAGTGACACACTCTGTCCTCAGGTGGGGCAGAAAGCAGCCTCCTCACTTAGCGTGAATGCAGACAAGCCAGGCTGTGGGGCCAGTGTGGTGTAGTGATGGGCAGGTGTGGGCCGGGGGCTCCAGGGCAGTGACTCTTGGTGGAGATGAGGGAATCTGGACTCTTGCAGGGGAGCAGACCAGAGTTGATCATGCCAACATGAAAATCCTCCTGGCTTGAAGCATCTGCTTATTTTTTCCCATTCTTCCAGCTTGACTCAGAGAGAGCTTTCTCAAAGATGGATCCAGCCTCCTTAGCATTGCCCTGGGGCAGATAGCTGGAGACACAGCAAATGATCCGTGAAGGGATGGGATTTGTATTGACAGACACATGTTTATCCAGATCAATTAGGGGAAATTATTTTTCTTGCAACACTCCCCAAACAAGGCTTTGCAGCTGATAATGAGTTTGAACTGCACAGTGCGAATGACAGAAATGTGAAATGAGACAAGAAGATGATTTGCCAGATTGCCTCTCGGGGAGGGTGCTGTACGATTGGGAAGTCAGACGTGGATGACCCCTTGGGCCAGAGGGCAGGATGCTCTGTAAATTGCTCTGCATAATGAAGGAGGGAGAGGTGTGAAGTTAGGGTTTGAAGCTGGGGCGGGAGTGACTGGCTTTGAAACCTGACCCTCAGGCAGAGGAAGGGCAGGAGAGAGGGAGAGAAATAGCACTGCTGAGAGGAGAGGGCCCTGAGGATTCAGGTAGTCAGGTGGGGAGCTTTTCAAGGGAAGTCCAGGGTGCTGGGTGATGTGGGCCTTCCTTCCCTGTGAACACGAGTCACCAGTAAAAATTATTAAGAAATCGCCCGGGGTTCGGTGGGCAGCGGCTCTTCGCTTTACTTCCCCCGCCCTGTGAGGCCATCCTGCATGGGATCCTTGTCCTCTGGCTTTCTTTGGGTTTGGGCAACAGGGAGCTTTGGGTTTGGCCAGTGGGGTGTCCCCATTTATGTCTGGGCGGGGCATCAGGGAGATGGAGGAGAACAGTGGTACTGGGGAGGCTATTTGTTTCCTATATCCCCATCACCTTGTGCTGATGGCAGGGAGGCACGTGATCTCCTGGGGTGTCTCTGCACCCTGCCCATACCTTTGCAAAATGCCCCTCTATTAAACATTGCCTAAATGATGCTCGTTTTGATCACCCTGGCTGTTTCCTGCCATATTCTGACCAACCCACCCGGGGTCAGCGCATTTCTCTTGGAAGTCTATGAAGGGTTGAGTTTTGCATCGCGTTCACTCAGACGAGTGAAGAGCTGGGTTCAGTTACAGCAGGCACAGACAGGAGCTCTCCAGGGGTGTCTTGGCAGCCCTGCTGCCCCTTGCGGCCATGGTCACTTGGAGATGTGAATCTCAGAATACCAGGGTGGCTCTGAGATGTCATCGGGGCTGGGACCCCTTCGGCCTTCACGGAACGGCCCCCCTTCCACAGAGGCTGGGAACAGCCAGAGTCATAAGACACAGACAGTGGGGGATTGAGGTTTACTGGATGTAGTCATTTCACTGGTGTGGAAGCCGAGGCTCTAAGTGGCTCAAGGTTACACGTCAAGGAGAAGGCTGCATTGAAGGAGCTGGAGTGAAAAGAGGGCGCCTGGCCCAGGATCAGACACCAGAGGAGATGTCAGCTGTAAATGCAGAAACACAAAATTGTGAGTACAGGGTCTGTGTGCAACATTATATACATTTTTAAAAGACTCTTGCTGTATACTGAGGCCCTGCGGAGAATCTTTACTAGCCCTGTTTGTCCTGCCAGTCACCCAGGAGGGTGCAAACCTCAACGTAGCTTTGCCTGTGGGGCGTTTGGTAGGCCTCTCTTCGGGGCCTGTTCTCCCCACGCCCCTGCTCCTAGCCTGGCCCTGCCCCAGGTCCTGCGTCAATTGGTCTGTTGGTATTGGTCTTGAAGGTGAGCCTGGCGCCTGCTGTGTGGTGGGTGAAAGCTGCTTTGGTTCCAAGAGTAATGTGTATCCATCTTCCACTTTCCAGATGTTCCTTCTCTCCGGGTCCAGTTCCATGGCTCCCTTGAAAGTGATATGATGACCTCGGGCTTGAGCCCGAAGAACACAGGAGATTTTTGGCAGGTTGAGGGTGGGTTGGTGCCAATCCACTTAGAACAAAAAACACTGTTGTTGTGCTCACGTGGAGGAGCGTGTCTGCACCTGCCTCCTGTGGACTCAGGACAGCCGCCACCGGCAGACCGAGGGGGCAGCTGGCCCCCATGGAGGAGAAGTGGCAGGATGTGGGTAGAAAGGATTCGTGGGTGGGGGTCTGATGGGAGGGCAGGCACACCCAGGCTGTGGAAGCAGGACGCCTGGGCTGCAGCGACCATGATGCAAAATCAGTGACCACGTAAGAAGCAGATACTGGACCTCTCAATGGAGAAGGCAATGGCACCCCACTCCAGTACTCTTGCCTGGAAAATCCCATGGACAGAGGAGCCTGAGCGGTAGTTTGAGCATTCTTTGGCATTGCCTTTCTTTGGGATTGGAATGAAAACTGACCTTTTACAGAAATAGACAAATGACATTTACAGAATGCTTCCTAAGAGCCAGGTGCTCATCAGTGAATCCTCCCAACACTCGACAAGCAGAGATAATCTTACCCAGCCTATCCTGCACATCATGAAACAGACAGGAAAAGGTTAAATGACTTGCTCGTGTTTACACACCAACTCAGTGGTGGAGTCAGGATTCGAACCCAGGTTTGCCATGAAAGACCAAGCTCTTACTCACTAAATCTTCCCGCCTTTAATGCAATCGGCCACTGACCTAGCTTAGACCTTCAGCATTTCTTTCCTCATTGTCAATATTATTTAGTATTATTGATACCTGATCAATCTTCCTGCTTCCTGTCTTCCACTCGTAGGCCCACAGGAACCAGGTTATCCACTGTTCAGTCACCTGCTTGCTCCATGTAACACTCATTCTGCCCCAGACTCACCTGCCTAAAATCTCCCAAATGGGCTTCACCACTGGATCGTAAAAACTCCCTGCACCTATTAGGGCTCACTGATAGAAAACAAGACAAAGATTCTAGGTACTTCAAGAAAGGAAGAAAGGCAAGGGCAGGGAATATATTGGAAAGACACTAAGTAGCTCACTTATGCGAAGCATGGAGCCAAAGATAGAGTAAGCACTCATCCCAAGTTTGTTGGGTGGAAAAATGAAAGAGAGAATAGTGACCAAATAGGGCAAGTTGCTTGGTGAACATCATTTGTTTGTAATCCAATTTGGAATTGCTTTAAAAGCCCCTAGCAGATGAGGCTCTGGGCTACACATATCCCTTCCCCACTATTGCCATCTGTTTCTGAGTTGGAAGGATTCCCAGAAAACCTTCATAAAATCACAGGTTAAATAAGTAAAGCACCAGCCTAGAACCTAGAGATTTACACATTAGTCCTGGCTCCACCACTCACTGGGTGGCATTCTTGGGCTCAACACGTCTCCTTTCTGCCTCAGTTTCCATGTTTGTAAGATGGTCATGCCTAGCAACTCCAAGTTCCCTGCGCTCAGAGGGGAAAGTGATGGAGTGTCATTGCGTAAACCCTGAGTAAGTCCAAACACAAGCTCTGCAAATCAACATTCTCAATCATATTTTGGAATTAATATTAAAATAAACTCTACCCAGCCATGGGAAATAACGAGGCCATGATGGCAGCTATAGGAAGAGGGCTTTGACAACCAGTCCATCCTAAAGGAGATCAGTCCTGGGTGTTCTTTGGAAGGAATGATGCTAAAGCTAAAACTTACCGTCAAGTTTGGTATTTGGGGCTTTAGGTAAATGGAAACATATACTGTGTATGCATATCTTGTGTTATAATGGTCTTAATTTGTTAATAACATTTGAGACTGAACCATATAACATGTTGGAATTGCATCTGAGCCATTCATTTTCACTACTATATAATACTCCCAGGCATCAGTTTAGGTCTATTCATCCATTTTACTGTTGATGGCTAATTGAAATATTTACAATTTTGTTTTGTTTGCTATTACATACAGAATATGTGTACAAATAAAGAGCCTCTTGATGAAGGTGAAAGAGGAGAGTGAAAAATCTGGTTAAAACTCACTATTAAATAAACCAAGATCATGGGATCCAATCTTATCTCTTCCTGGACAATAGAAGGGGAAAAAGTGAAAGCAGTGAAAGATTTCATTTTCTTGGGCCCCAAAATCACTGTGGACAGTGACAGCAGCCATAGAATTAAAAGACGCATGCTCCGTGGAAGGTTAGCTATGACAAACTTAGTGCACGCCTGCTAAATTGTTTCAGTCCTGTCCAACTCTTTGTGCCCCTATGGATTGTAGCCCACCAGGTTCCTCTCTCCATGGGATTCTCCAGGCAGGAATACTGGAATAGGTTGCCATGCCCTCCTCCAGGGGATCTTCCTGACCCAGAGATCAAACCCACGTCTCCTGTGGCTCCTGCATTGCAGACAAATTTTTACTGCTGAGCCACTGGGAAACCCATGATAAATCTAGGCAGCATATGAAATTTAAAAAGCAGAGACATAACTTTGCTGACAAATGTCTGAATAGTCAAAGCTATGGTTTTTCCAGTAGTCACATAAAGATGTGAGAATTGAATCATAAAGAAGGCTGAGAGCCAAAGAATTGATGCTTTGAAACTGTAATGCTAGAGAAGACTCTTACAATTCCCTTGGACAGCAAAGAGATCAAACCAGTCAATCCTAAAGGAAACCAACCCTGGATATTCACTGGAAGGACTGATGCTGAAGCTGACATTCCAATACTTTGGCCACCTGATGTGAAGAGCAAGTTTATTGGAAAAGACCCTGATGCTGGGAAAGGTTGAGGACAAGAGGATAAGGGAGTGACAGAGAATGAGATGGTTGGATGGCATCACCAGTTCAATGGATATGAATTTAAGCAAACTCTGGGAGATATTGAAGGACAAGGAAGCCTGGCATGCTGCAGTTCATGGGACTGCACAGAGTTGGACACAACTTAGTGGCTGAACAACAATAGCAACAATTTAGTGTTTTGTTTCTGGTTGCCCTCAAGATTTTCTCACTAACTTTGGTTTTCAGCAGTTTGACTATCATCTATATAGGTGAGATATATGTAGATATGCTTGTATCATTTATTCTGCTTAGAATTCTGTGATCTCCTTGCACTAAGAATTGATTCCTTGATTTCTCTTTTTAATTTTTCATTGTTAGTATATAGAAACGCAAGTGATTCCTGTGTATTGATTTTGTATCCTACAACTTTGCTAAATTCACTGATTAGCTCTAGTAATTTTCTGATACTATCTTTACAGTTTTCTGTGTACAGTATCATGTCATCTGCAAACAGTGAGAGCTTTACTTCTTTTCCTATCTGGATTCCTTTTATTTCTTTTTCTTCTCTGATTGATGTAGCTAGGATTCCCAGAACTGTTGAATAATGGTGGTGAAAGTGGACACCCTTGTCTTGTTCCTGATCTTAGGGGGAATTCTTTCAGTTTTTCATCACTGAGAATAATGTTTGCTGTAGGCTTATCATATATGGCCTTTACTATGTTGAGGTAGGTTCCCTCTATGTCTATTTTTTGGAGTTTTAATCCTAAATAGGTGCTGAATTTTGTCAAAGGCTTTTTCTGTTTCTATTGAGATGATCATATGGTTATTATCTTTCAATTTGTTAATATGGTGTATCACATTGATTGATTTGCACATATTGAAGAATCTTTGCATCCCTGGAATAAACCCAACTTGATCATGGTGTATAAGCTTTTTGATGTGTTGCTGAATTCTGTTTGCTAAAATTTTGTTGTTCATCAGTGATATTGGCCTGTAGTTTTCTTTTTGGGTGTTGTCTTTGTATGGTTTTGGTCCAGGGTGATGGTAGCCTTGTAGAATGAATTTGGAATTGTTCCTTCCTCTGCAATTTTTTTTGAAAGAGTTTTAGAAGGATAGGCATNACCTCATGTGAAGAGTTGACTCATTGGAAAAGACCCTGATGCTGGGAGGGATTGGGGACAGGAGGAGAAGGGGACGACAGAGGATGAGATGGCTGGATGGTATCACTGACTCGATGGATATGAGTCTGAGTGAACTCCGGGAGATGGTGATGGACAGGGAGGCCTGGCGTGCTGCGATTCATGGGGTCACAAAGAGTTGGACACGACTGAGTGACTGAACTGAACTGAACTAATGCTGATGATGGTGAAGACAATGATGGTGTTGCTAATAATGGTGATAATGGGTGGGGTTAACAGGTGGGGATGATAAGTGGGATTTGATGGTAAAGTCAGGGTGACTTTTGGATTTCTAGGCCTGGTAACTGAGAAAACACACACACACGCACATACACACACACACAGAATATTTTCTGATGGTTCTGTGGTTTTGTAGACTTTAAAAAGTTGACTGTGGGGTATCTTAACCACACTCAGCTGAGATGGCCTTCCATGTCTCTGTGATCTCTTCACACTGTCACTTGTAGGGGGTGGTCCTGGGGCAGATGCAAGAAGGGCCCATACAGACTTCTTTGAAGTGAAGTGAAGTCACTCAGTCATGTCTGACTCTTAGCGACCCCATGGACTGCAGCCTACCAGGCTCCTCCGTCCATGGGATTTTCCAGGCAAGAGTACTGGAGTAGGGTGCCATTGCAGACTTCTTTAGCTCTCTGTTAAATCTGTCTGTGTCATCACACTTTGCAGAACACTTGAATTGTATCTACTTAACATTTCTTTGCTTGTCCATGGGAAGCCAGTGTCACGTCCACACACGGGCAGTGGCTGCAGAATTAGACGTGATGGAAATGAAAGTCATTCAGTCTTAGCTAGAGCTTGTTTCCTGCAAGGACCCTAAACCTGGGGTTTGCTCTGGGTTTGGGGCTTCCCTTGTGGCTCAGCTGGTAAAGAATCTGCCTGCAATGCGGGAGACCTGGGTTTGATCCCTGGATTGAGAAGATCCCCTGGAGAAGGGAAAGGCTGTCCACTCCAGTATTCTGGCCTGGAGAATTCCATAAGCTGTTTAGTCCTTGGGGTCGCAAAGAGTCAGAGACGACTGAGAGACTTTCACTTTCACCTGGTGAAAAAATACTTGCAGTTTCGGACCAGGAGTTTTAGATCATTGTAACTAGGCAGACATATCTTTATTTATCGAAATAGGAACCATTATAGTCAACACATTTCTGCCAAAGAGAAATAAGTTTGCTTATTCCTGTGGCATAAAAATCTGTGCTCCAGGATTTGACGAACTCTTGGAAAGCGTTTTCTGCCTCCTGCTGGTTGTGGACGTGTATTCCCTGTAAAAGGTTGTTGAGATGCTTGAAGAAGTGGTAGTCGGCAAGAGGCCAGGGGAATGTGGAGGGTGAGGCAGAACTTCGTAGCCCAGTCCCTTCAACTTTTGAAGTGCTGGTTATGTGACGTGCAGTCGGGTGTTGTCCTGGAGGACTGGGCCTTTCTCTTGACCAGTGCTGGCTGCAGGCACCGCAGTTTTCAGTGCATCTCATCAGTTTGCTGAGCATACTTCTCAGAGGTAGTGGTTTTGCCGGGATTCAGAAAGCCGTAGCGGATCAGACAGGCAGCTGGCCACCAGACAGTGGCCGTCACCCTCATTTGGTGCAAGCTTGGCTTTGGGAAGTGCCGTGGAGCTGCTGCTTGGTCCAACACTGAGCTGGTTGTCAGGGGTGGTTGTATGAAATCCACTTTTTGTTGCATGTCACCATCTAGTTTGTTGTTGTATAGAATAAGAGAAAGTGACACTTCAAAAGACAGGTTTTTGGAATTTTGGTCAGCTTCATGAGGCATCCACTTACTGAGCTTTTCCACCACTCCAGTTTGCTTCAAACGCAGAGCGACTGTAGGATGCTTGGCGCTGAGTTCTTCAGCAGTTTCTCCTGTAGTTGTAAGAGGGTCCGCTTCGACGATCCTCTCAGCTGGTCACTGCCAACTTCCGATGGCCAGCCGCTGTGCTCCTCATCTTCAAGGCTCTCGTCTCCTTTGCAAAACTTCTTGAGTGACTGCGGCACTGTGTGTTCATTAGCAGGTCCTAGGCCAAATGCATTGTTGATGTTGCAAGTTGTCTCCACTGCTTTATGACCCATTTTGAACTCAAATAAGAAAACCATTTGAATTTTCTTTTTGTCTAACATCATTGCACTAGTCTAAAATAAACATAAACAGCAAGTAATAAGTCATTATCAAAAAAATAAAGTGAGAAATATGCATTAAAATGATTATGTAACATAACCACATTTATTTAGGAATGTATTCATAGAATAAGAGAAAGTGACACTTCAAAAGACAGGTTTTTGGAATTTTGGTCAGCTTCATGAGGCATCCACTTACTGAGCTTTTTCACCACTCCAGTTTGCTTCAAATGCAGAGCGACTGTAGGATGCTTGGCGCTGAGTTCTTCAGCAGTTTCTCCTGTAGTTGTAAGAGGGTCCGCTTCGACGATCCTCTCAGCTGGTCACTGCCAACTTCCGATGGCCAGCCGCTGTGCTCCTCATCTTCAAGGCTCTCGTCTCCTTTGCAAAACTTCTTGAGTGACTGCGGCACTGTGTGTTCATTAGCAGGTCCTAGGCCAAATGCATTGTTGATGTTGCAAGTTGTCTCCACTGCTTTATGACCCATTTTGAACTCAAATAAGAAAACCATTTGAATTTTCTTTTTGTCTAACATCATTGCACTAGTCTAAAATAAACATTAACAGCAAGTAATAAGTCATTATCAAAAAAATAAAGTGAGAAATATGCATTAAAATGATTATGTAACATAACCACATTTATTTAGGAATGTATTCTGATATCAAATAGCAAAGTTCAACAATGCAAAAACCGCAATTACTTTTGCACCAATCTAATAGAAGGATGTTAAAGACTTAATTGCAGCAAAGAGAATGGCAGTGGTTGCTTTCTCCCGCAGTAACAGTGCGATATAGAGAGACCTGAGAGGAGCACGTGGCAAATCTCTTGCTGTGTGGGCCTGGGTCTTTTCATGCTGGGTCTGTGGACCACCAGAGCCATCCCTGAACTTCCAGTGGAACTGACCCCAGACCATGGACAGTCCTGTCCCCAAGTCAGGCTGTCCCATCAGCACACCATGTGGCTGCATTATTCAGGACCTGTGGAAATTGACATCGACAGGTGGACACAGGTAAAAATTAGCTCAGGATTAATTGGTGTGGCCTCAATTGGTGGCTTCCTCAAGCAGGCAGATGGGAGGCATCACCACACAAGCCTTCTATTTAGAGAAGGCATCTGAGCAACTGGGTTTGGATGGGCCAGGCTCTGTGGGGGGGTTGCTGAAATCTCCAAAGCAGGCTCGCTGGTGACATCACTGGAACCAGGGCACAATAGCCCAGCTCTGAGGTCACCAGGAAGCGATTAAAGGGATGAGAAACACCCCCACACCTTCTAGGAGCTTCCGCAGAGACAATTCCTTCCCCTGAAGGAGGCTGAAACCTGCTTATTGGCTTCCTGGAAAGAAAAAAAGTGAGGATGAATAGCTCTTCGGTTGTGTCTTTAATGAGCATGCTTTTCTCAGTCCCTGCCCTGCTCAGTAGGAATGTGCTCATATGCCTTCCAGAAAGGCTAATAAGCACTAACATAATCACGGACACCAGAATTGACCTTGGGGAAAATATTTGCATCCTTTACAGATTCTCTTTCTAGGCCATGACATTAGCAGGGATGCTCAAAATAGTGGCAATGTCTCCTTCTTAAATCTTAGGGTAAATTTTAATCATGTACAAGAGTAGAGAGAATGTTAAGTATAACGAGCCCCTGGTATCTAGTGCCCAGACTCAGCAATTAGTAACTCAGGCCTAGTCTCATTTCATCTCTTATCACCTCCTCTGCTTCTGTTAATCCCACTAGGTTATTTGGTAGGAAACCCTAGAATTGTGTTATTTCATCCACAGATACCTCCTAGTGTATTAGCTGGAACTATATGCAATTGCTACTAGATGCACATATTTCTGTAAAGTTGATTTGTTTGGCTGAGGCTTTGTGCCCAGTTTGGCAGTGACTTCACGTTCTTCTCCTGCCCCTACCTGTCTCCGTCTTTTCTCTCATGTTCCTGAGATTGACAGTCATCCCGAGACGGAAATTTGAGAAGGAGCTAAATTTGTCTTTGGAAGCCCCAAGCTCTTCAGGGGATTGTCAGCCCTTCAGATCCCACCCACGTCCTTTAGGCACCCAGAGATTTTGCATTTTCTATGTATTTAGGAATTTTGACTCCCAACACATTCTGATTCCTTGAAAAAAGAAAATCTCGGAAAATCTCTCATCCAGAGATGAGAGAGCCAGTGGATCGGATAGTAGAAGGGCCTCTTTGGTGCTTCCGGGCCTCGTGGACCTGGCATTTCTGTTTAAGAGTTGAACTGAGGCCTTGTGTGGCCCTGGCCAAGTCACTGAACCTCTCTGGACTCTAGTTGCCTCCGGTGCGACGCGAGAGAGTATCTGTTGGCTTGTTAGTCCTTTCCTTTCCCCTTGGTAGAATGGATAGCTGTAGCAGGATGCCTGCCACATTGAAAGCGCTCGCTCATCTGCTGGGGGAGCTGATCAGAGGCCCAAGACTCACCAGTCTTGCCCCGCTTGGGCTGTCTCCTGTTCTCCTCCTATTGGTGGGGAGGAGCGTCTCCCATCCCTGACTTTGCTTGGCTGATTGAGAAGAAAACTGCAGACAACAGTGGAGGGAGAAGTGGGCAGGGATGTTAGAGGCCGCCTCCTGCATGTCCTTGAATGGATGTCCCCTTCCTGGGTGCCAGCCCGCGTCCCGGCACTCAGCTCTATTTCGGGCGCCGTTTGGCATGTGTCGCCTTGCAGAGACCTGAGCCCATGGGGACAAAAGGCCAAAATCTGCCACAAGAATGGTAATTTGAGGAACCTTGGCCCTCTGCCCCTGGGGCTTCGGTGTTCTTGGGACAAGTCACTGATGATATCATGGACTTAGTTGCTTTCTGGAGCACGTAGGGTCCTTGTCTCTGGGCTCCAGCCGGTGCGAGGCCCCAGGGAGCCTAATTTAGGAAAAGGAATCAGTGGGATGGCAGCTGTTGAAAGTGCTTGGCTCCTGCCTTTAGCAGAGAATTTAAGGAAAAGGCCCTTAGAGACACCCTGCTAGAGAGATAGGTCTTTTCTCCTAAGGTCTCCCAGGAAAGACTTAACTTGGAGGTGAAAGGGCCCACAGGGGTCACCTTAGCTGGCTGATACCCTTCCCGGTACCCCTAAGAGGTGGCCATTCTGCTGGTACTTGAGGACTTCCAATGATGGGGAGCTCATTCTCTCTGGAGACACCTCAAACTGCTGGACTACACCGGACTTCTGCACAGCCCCAGTCTGCCTTGATGCCACTTCCATCGCCCAGTTTCACCCTGTGGAGCCACATGGAACCTGCTGAAATCCCTCTCCCTTGTGACAGCCCTTAGGTATTGGAAAGCCACTCTCCTGTCCCCCCTGCGCTGCTTCTCTAGGCTAAGCGTAGCTCTTTCCACCGTTGCTTATATGACATGGCTTCCGTCTGCCCCACTGTCATCCCCATTTTCCACTGGATGAGTACCAGCTCTTTGCCGTCCTTCTGAGAGTGGAGGGACCTCGGAGGCGCTGCTTGGAGCAGAGAGGAGCCAGGCACTATGTTTATTCCAACTCTTGCATAGCCACCATCACAGCCCTGCTTGGCAGACACCCCTGCTCCTGACACATGGCCCACCCCACGACTTCCTCACACCCGCGGCTGTCAAGCGCTGAGCCCCCTCTGGGATTTAGGCAGCTGCATCTTGGGGCCCAAGGGCAGGGCTCTCAAGCATCTGTCCCATTAAAGTTTCGCCTTGTTGGATCCATGCTGTTGCTCCAGGCTGTCTGGATATTTTTGGGTCCTAATTCTCTTAGAAGTTGGCGTCCCGTCTCAGGTCTGTGCTCCCCACACTGTGCTCACCTGTCGCTGAGAAGCATGACCTGTGGGATTGGACACGTGCGTCCCTGTCAGGCTTCAGTGCAGCCATCAGTCAGTGCCCTTTTAGGGGGAGGCCATTCAACACCTTACAGGCTCCATCATCTGGCTCCTATTTCTTCATCCACTCACAGGGTGCTTGGGGGAGCTGGATTGTGATCCAGATAGTCTTCGCACGATCCCCGTTCAAGTGACTTGTCACAGTGTTAAAGCAGGGATGGGGATTGTCCTGTGCCCGATCACCCGTCCTGCTCCTGGTGGTCCTCATCACCTTTGTGGAGGACTGGGTCTCCAGGTGGCCCTGGGAACCTGAGGGAGGCGGTCCTCAGGCAGCACTGCCTGTGTGGTCCTGGGGGCTGGTCAGCAGGTTCTGGAGTCTCTAGGCTGCTGGCTGAGGTCACCAGGAAGGGCCGCATCAGGAGTGACAGCTGCAGGAAAGGAGGAGCCTCCTACTTACAGGTCTATTTGCCCATGGGACCTTTTCCAGGGAGTGGACTCAGTGGTCTTATAACTAGAGTGACTGTAGGTCTTACATTTCTCTGGTTTACTTTTCTTATCTTTCCTTCCTTTCCCGCTTTCTCTGACTTCCTTTCCTTTTTCTCCTGTCTTTCAGTCCCCTCGCTGAACTCAACGTTGCCCCAGGTGCCTCTGTCCTGCAGGTTGCAAGCCACTGGGCAAGACACGTCAGTCACCAGCATCTGGTGAGAGGTGGGCCCAAGGTGCACGCAGGATGCTATGGAACATGGGGTTTCTGGGTAAACCCAGGGCCTGAATTTCTCCCCTGTGTTCTTCATAAGCATTTGACCTGTCCTTGGGGTCATCATACTTTGGTGTCCAAATGACACCTTCTCCCATTGACTTCACACTCGAAGGAGAATATAATTCATCTGTTAGACTCGAGGCTTGTATTTTGGTTTGGAAAATGTGTCCCCGTAATAGGTGAGCTTAAAGTCAGTCCAGGTCATTTTGGGATTCCAGATGCTGCTGAATTTGGCCACAAAGCCTGATAAATTACAGCTCATTTTGATAAACTGGAACCAGAACTGCCTCTGAGCTGAGAGAGCCAGGAACCCTTAGGACCTTCTGGGAAGAGTACAGATGCTCACATCAGCCTTGGGTTTGTATCATGACTTTTCCTTTCATTGTCTCTGTGTTGAGCCTCTTAACTTCTCTGAACCTCAGTTTTCCACATCTATAAAATGGGGGTTCAGTTCAGTTCAGTCGCTCAGTCGTGTCCAACTCTGCGACCCCATGAATCACAGCACGCCAGGCCTCCCTGTTCATCACCAACTCCCGGAGTTCACTCAGACTCATGTCCATCGAGCCTGTGATGCCATCCAGCCATCTCATCCTCGGTCGTCCCCTTCTCCTCTTGCCCCTAATTCCTCCCAGCATCAGTCTTTTCCAATGAGTCAACTCTTCGCATGAGGTGACCAAAGTACTAGAGTTTCAGTTTTAGCATCCTTCCTTCCAGAGAAATTCCAGGGTTGATCTCCTTCAGAATGGACTGGTTGGATCTCCTTGCAGTCCAAGGGACTCTCAAGAGTCTTCTCCAACACCACAGTTCAAAAGCATCAATTCTTCGGCACTCAGCCTTCTTCACAGTCCAACTCTGTGACTCATGTCACCCATACATGACCACAGGAAAAATCATAGCCTTGACTAGATGGACCTTAGTCGGCAAAGTAATGTCTCTGCTTTTGAATATGCTATCTAGGTTGGTCATAACTTTCCTTCCAAGGAGTAAGCATCTTTTAATTTCATGGCTGCAGTCACCATCTGCAGTGATTCTGGAGCCCCCAAAAATAAAGTCTGACACTCTTTCCACTGTTTCCCCATCTATTTCCCATGAAGTGATGGGACCGGATGCCATGATCTTCATTTTCTGAATGTTGAGCTTTAAGCCAACTTTTTCGCTCTCCTCTTTCACTTTCATCAAGAGGCTTTTTAGCTCCTCTTCACTTTCTGCCATAAGGGTGGTGTCATCTAAGCACTTTGCAATTTTTAATGGTGAGGATTAATTGAGTTAGTGTGGTACCCGGTATTTAACAGACATTGTATTTATAACTTCATTGTTATGCCTTTAATAGCACCATGAACTCTTTCAAAGAATCCTACTCTTCTAAAAAGGGGAAAAAAAAGTTGGAGAACATGACTCATATAGATTCCATAGGGTGCTTGAATTACACTTTCAAAATTATTTTCATTTATGTTTCTCATGCGTGTAACTCTGCAAATTGGCCTTTCTTTGCTGCTAGGTTTTGTTAGGAAGTCTTTTCAGAAGGGAAAATGCAACAGCCTTTCAAAAGAAAACTGCAGGCCTTGCCTTTGCTTGGGACAGCTGGGCCCCACAGAGCAGAGGTCTGGGAGCTTATCCTGAAGATGACCAGGACACGTGGGCCACGGCCTGTCCTGACCTGTGCTGTGAGGTTGGGTGAAATCAGGGAGCTTCTGGGGTGTTGAGCTGGAAGAGATTTGGTGTGGCTGGGAGACGAGGACAGATCGGTGCCGTGGGGTGCCACACAGGAGGGGCTTGGGGCTTTGACTCCTCCTGGGTTTCTGGGTCAGATTTGGGGTGGAGGACCATCAAGGTGGGGATGATTGCTCCTGCCTCTCTGACCTTTACCTCTCTCACCCATTTTCAAGGCCAAGATCTAAATTCCATGTTCACCATCCCAAACACTATACTTCCCTTGTCTCCTCCCAGGACTCAGCCCAGCCCGGCTGCCAGTTAGCATGCAGCCTTGCTGCATGTTAAGTGGGCTTTAGTCCGAAGGTCGTTTCTCTTGTGGATTCACCTTCCTCCCTCCTCTTCCTCCTGGGTCCTGGCTGTGCACCATTTCATTAGGATTTCCGAACTCCAAACTCTGACACAGCCAGCCCAGGCCATTCCACACCAGGTCAAGTCAGCAGATTTCATCCTATTTATAGGAAGAGGAGGCAGTTCAGACCTGATGCCTTAGACTGCCAGCTCGGCAGCCACAGTAGACTTTGTTTTCTTTTCTCTTTTTCTTTATTCTCTGAAGTTTTAAAGGTAATTATACAAGTAATATGTGACTATATTCTCACCAGAAAAGAGTTAAAAAAAAAAAATAGAGAAATATAGAAAAAAAAAAAAAAACAGCAAAACATTTGGGTTACACTTCATTCTATTCTGACCATTCCCCGTGTGTAAATTTCCTTCTGGTCTTTCTTCTAGGCATTTATATACTTATCTGTGTAAGTACAAGCAAATATATGTGTGTATATGTAGTACAGAGTTTCGCCTTGCCCCAGAGGAGGTCTGGCCTTTGCCCTTGGCTCTTGGAAGGTGATCTTTGTTTGCCTGGGTCAGTCGGATGTAACAGGGTGATTGAGGGTGGGGCTGGCCATGCCAGAAAGACCAACTGGGTGATGCAGAGTGAGGGCTTCGAGTCTTGCAGTTACTAGTTGACCTGCAGATTAGCCAACCCTGGGGCAGTGCATCAGTGAATCAGTAGATCAGTTAGTCATGGGCAGTCCATCAGTGAATGAGTAGATCAGTCAGTCGTGGGCAGTCCATCAGTGAATCAGTAGATCAGTCAGTCGTGGGCAGTCCATCAGGGAATGAGTAGATCAGTCAGCCAGCTGTGCCCGTGTAACGGCACCGCAGTGATCATGCCGAACGCTGCGGCTTGGCTGAGTGTCTCTTGTTAGAGACACTCTGTGCGTGGTGTCCCATGTGAATGTCAGGAGAGTAAGCTGTCGGTGACCCCGTGCAAAGTGGGCAGTGGAAACTCCACCTTTGACCTTTCTCATGGACTCTGCCGTATGCACGCCTTCTCTTGGCTGATTTCAGTCTGTATCTTTTCCCTGTGATAAACCATAACTGTGAGTCTAACAGTTTTCTTGAGTTCTATGGGTTCTTCTGGCAAGCATGAGGGTTTGGGGAACCACCCTGAGTTTGCAGTTGATGTCAGAAGTGTCAGAAGTGAAGGTGCTCTTAGGGACAGTACCCTCTAACTTTATAGTTGACTTAAACTCATCTCAGTGTGTGAATTTACATATATGTATGTGTGTTTCAAATTGCATAATTGGGAATTCTATTCATGCTTCTGAGACTTGAATTATTTAATCTTTCATATGCTTGGAGGCCTTCTTTAAGGCTGCTTGCTTCACAGGTAAAGTGAAAAGTGAAGTGGCTCAGTCGTGTCCGACTCTTTGCGACCCCATGGACTATAGCCCACCAGGCTCCTCCGCCCATGGGGTTTTCCAAGCAAGAATTCTGGAGGGGGTTGCCATTTCCTTCTCCAGGGGATCTTCCCAACCCAGGGAGTGAACCTGAGTCTCCCACGCTGCAGGTAGACTCCTTACCGTCTGAGCCACCAGGGAAGCCCCTTTCAGTTCAGTCGTTCAGTCAGGTCCGACTCTGCGACCCCATGAGTCGCAGCACGCCAGGCCTCCCTGTCCATCATGGGTAAAGTGGGCTTAACAGCAGCACCTCTGCCACAGCAGTGGCTGTGAAAGTTGCTTGTCGCTCATCGTATCACTGGACTGTTGAGACCAGCTCTGACGTAGGCAAGCATTATGATCCCCACTTATGGATGAGAAGACCGAGGCCTGATGGACTAGCACCTTGCAGCTGAAACAGTTTTCAGAACTAACTTGCAGCTAAGTTTGCACAGTGGGCTATGTGGGTGTCATAGTATTGTGAGTGACTGTCTCTGTGACCAGGAGTCACTCTTCTGGTGACAGGGGCCTCCTCTTCAACCCCAGGACCTCTGGCTCCATCTCTGGAAGGCAGCCTGCATCTTCTTTGACTCCCAGCTCCTTTCTTTTTCCAGTCTAGCTGCTCAAGTCCTTAGGACTCTGAAAGCAGATTCCTTTGGGCTCTTGGTAATGGAGTGTTTCAAAACTGAACCCAAATGAAAATAAAAGCCTTAATTAGGTTCTTTTGTAGCTTTATCTGCAAACAAATAAATGGCTGCCTCTGGAGGGTTTTCTTCATTTTTCTAGGCACGACTCATTGTCAGATACAGGCATCCTCCAGGATATAACAGAAACTAAATGAGACTTTAATGTCTGCTGAGAGGAGTAGAAAAACCCAAGTTGAACGCAGGGATGGCCACAGGGCAGCCAGTGAGTGACTCAGGATGCTTTTCTACATGACCTGAGCGTGGACTTTGAAAGGGTGGCTGAGCTCTGAACTGCCAAAATAAGGTCGTGAATGAAACTGGCACTTACTTTCAATGTGAACTTCAGTTTGTGAGGCATCCAGAGACTCTCCCCTCTCTGTGGAGGGGGCCTTGTGAACACGCAGGGCACCAGCACCCAAGGCCTTTGCAAAGATAGCAACCCTTCCTCCCTCTGCCACAACTGCTGCTCACATAAAGGTGTCTCCGCCCCACGCCCCGCCTCCAGAACTTGGGATCCGTTTTTCCTCTTTGGAATCACAGCTCGACCTGGGACAGACATGGTGATTGATCATCCTCCCAGGCTCTTGTTCTGAGGACCACAGGATCACTGGGATTTGCAGAATTATTCAGGAATCTTCTGCTTGGAGCAAAACAGTTAGTTTACCTATTCTTCCAGCTTCTTTGAATTGGGTACCTACTGTATCCCACTCAAAGTACTAGGAACTGGGAGTGTTGCCTGGAATAGAACAGATGTGGGCCTCCCAGGAGGCCTGAGTACTCTTTTATTGGGACTCTGGGTGTCACAGCCGACAGTCTCGGATGGTACCCACACCAAGGATGCAGAGGAGGAAGGGATCAGTTTTTCCCATTTTCCAGGTGAGGAAACAGAGGCTGGAGAAGGTCCAGTGACAGTCACAAACCAGTGTTGAAATTGGGTCTTCAAAGCCACAGTTTTTCCTTAACCCTGACCCTGAATGTCTAAACCAATAAGCTGTGCAAACTTTGGGAAAGGTACTTAATGTTTCAAAACCTCAGTTTCCCCTGTGATACGACAGGGTTGAGAGAATCAGTTCTGCAGAGTTGCTGAGATGATTGAGTTAGATGAGATAGATGGGTGCTAATAGATATCTATCTGTAGAAAGAGAGGAAACATCATAATATTCTTATGGCCCTTGATATACTTCTGAGAACATAAGAATAACCACCTTTATAATAATAATACTAGCTAATAGTTATCAAATGCTTCCTAAGTTCCAGTATCTGCAGAGTTGCTGAGATGATTGAGTTAGATGAGATAGATGGGTGCTAATAGATATCTATCTGTAGAAAGAGAGGAAACATCATAATATTCTTATGGCCCTTGATATACTTCTGAGAACATAAGAATAACCACCTTTATAATAATAATACTAGCTAATAGTTATCAAATGCTTCCTAAGTTCCAGTCAAATTCTAATATTTTCTCTAATTTTACAGTTGAGAAAAACTAAGTGTAAGAAAGTGCGGTAACTTGCCTAAAGTGACATCATTTATAAGGCGATGAAGCAAATATTTAAGGTTTACAATACATACAGATATATTATATATATCTCCTTTGCCTCTTATTTCTCCAGTAGAAAGAAAAGGCAATTATTTTGGAGCCATCAGAGAAAAGGCTACAACTTTTCTGCAAGTAGTTTATAATATACGTTGATTTTCCAGTGCTGTGTGTAGGCTCCTGAAGGAAGACCAAGGCCTGTTTTCCTATCTGTTCAGTAAGGATTGCTATAATTCTCTCAAGGTGGTTTTGAATATTAAGTGAAAAGGCCTTGCACCAGATATCCTGTCCAAAACACAAATTGTTTGCCTTCATATGCCAGACTCCCGGGACCACAACATTTTGTGTTCTAAATGGGTAACAGTGACATTTGACACAGAGAGAAATCATTCTTCTGAGTCTGCAGTCCAAAAGGTGGGATCTTACTGGGGTGAAAGGACACCCAGCTGATCACCCTGGGAGAGTTCAAGTAACTATTGAAATTGAATGAACTATTTCACCCTGGGCTATTGACCCACTGTTTCAATGGAAGATCTAACTTTTAACTTCATTTTAAAAAGACTTGTTCAGAAACTGTTTTCTCTTTCTCATTTTGCTTTTAACAACCTCTCTCTTGTCTTAAGGGCTTTCCAGAAAGGTCATTTGGTAAAGAATCCACCTGCAATACAGTAGACCCTGGTTCGATTCCTCGGTTGGGAAGATCTGCTGGAGAAGGGATAGGCTACCCACTCCAGTATTCTTGGGCTTTCTTTGTGGCTCAGCTGGTAAAGACTCCTCCTGCAATGCGGGAGACCTGGGTTCAATCCCTGGGTTTAGCAGGTCCCCTGGGGAAGGGAAAAGCTACCCACTCCAGTATTCTGCACTGGAGAATGCCATGGACTGTATAGTCTGCCGGGTTGCAAAGAGTTGGATACAACTGAGTGACTTTCACTTTTCACTCTTGTCTTAAAATAATGGTGTCGCTTGGTGTCAGGGTAGTGAGGTACAAAGGGGAAAAAATAGAAAATTAAAATTTCTTCTCAGGAAACAAACAAAATAGAAATGCTCTCTACTACTCCATCCATTTTCAGATGTGAAAGAAACATAGGGTAATAATTTCTTCCTATAGATTTTTTACAGAGGTATTCTTTTTTATTACGGTAAAACATGCATAACAAAGTTACCATTTTAGCCATATAACCCAATGACATTAAGTACATTCAAAATACTGTACAACTATCATAACTATCCGTTTCCAGAACTTTTCATCATCCCAAAGACAGTCTGTGTAAGCTCTCCAATCACTCTCCCCTCAGCCCATTAGCCTCTCTTCTTCCTGTCTCTATGAATCTGACTGTTTGGGGTACCTCATATAAGTGGAATCACATAATACTTGTCTTTTTGTGTCTGGCTTCTTTAATATTTTCAAGTTTCGTCCATGTTGTTGTATGTTAGAGCTGAGTTTTGTGTCCCTCCTCCCTCCATCTGTGAAAAAATTTGTATGTTGGAGTCCTGACTGTCAGTGCCTCAGAATGTCACCGTATCTGTGGAGTGGGCTTTTACGGAGGTAACTCAGCTGGAATCAGGTCATCTGGATGGGACCTGACCCAGTGTCACCAGTGTCCCTAACAGAGAAAGGAAATTTGGACACAGATTTATACAGAGGGCAGACCACGTGAAGATACAGGAGAAGACCATCTCAAAGCCAAGGAGGTCCTTTCCTCACAGCTCTCAGAAAAAATCAGCTCTACTGACACGTTGATCTTGGGCTTCTAGCCTCCAGAACTGAAGAAAATAAATTCTTGTTGTTTAAGTCACCCAGTCTGTGGTACTTTGTTATGACAGCTCTAGCAAACGGCATGCACCAGAAATTCCTTCCTTTTTATGGCTGAAAATTACTCCATTGTATCTAGACCACGTTTTGCTTATTCATTTATCTGTTGATGGACGCTGGGTTATTTCCATCGATGGGCTGTTGTGAAGAACATCACTTTCAATATTGGTGTACGAGTGTCTCCTTGAGTCTCAGCTTTTGATTCTCTTGGGTATATGCCCAGGAGGAGAACTGCTAGATTGTCTGATAGTTCTATGCTTAACTTTTTGAGGAACTGCCAAACTTTTCAGCAGTGGCTGTGCCGTTTTACATTCCTACCAGCAAAGCACAAGGGTTCCAATTTCTCCACATCCTTGCCAACACTTGTTATTTTCTTTTTTTTTTTCATATATTAAAAATTTTTTTGTTCTATCAGAGGTGTTAAAATCAATAAGGAGTTGCACTTATGGGATGGTAGACTAGGCTCCTAACAGGCTGATCCTCCTTCAGAGAATAACTATAAGCTCTGAATAAGATAGAAAATCAGGACCTGCAGAATATTTTCTTTTTTTTTTTCATATATTAAAAATTTTTTTGTTCTATCAGAGGTGTTAAAATCAATAAGGAGTTGCACTTATGGGATGGTAGACTAGGCTCCTAACAGGCTGATCCTCCTTCAGAGAATAACTATAAGCTCTGAATAAGATAGAAAATCAGGACCTGCAGACTCTGTAAAGTGCACAGAGTGAGTGGACTTTGGAGAGGGTCAAAACTTGGAAGAAGTGACCTAGCATTGAGTAGTTTGCAGCATTGATGGCTTTAGCTTGAAAGTAGGGTGCAGTCATGGTGTAATAAGCCGTACCTAAAACTCCAATAGAAATCCTGCCATATCTTTAGCCAGGGAATCAGAGCTTGGTTCTGGGGGCCGCTGAAGACTGACAGTGAAGTCTTGGGCAGGAGAGAGAGCTGGAGGGGCAACCCCTACATTCTCCATTTTCTCCACATGTCTCTGGCTGAACAGTGAAAATGCATGTTCAGAGTAGATGTATATGGCTTCCGGTTAAGGCTAATCAAAGTCAATTGTGTTTTTATGTATTGGCAGTAAACAATTAGAAAATGAAATTTTTAGAAATTATATTACCACTAACAATTTAGGACTAAATTTCATCAAAATAGCCAAGACTTTTACAGTGGAAGTCATCTGCAAGAAGAGAATGAAAGAGGACCCCAGTAGAGTGGATACCGTAATCATGGTTTGAGATACTCATTTTTGTTGAGATGACAGTTTTCCCCAAAGTGATCAACATAGTCCCGATCAAAATCGCAGCAGGCACTTTTGTAGGAACTGACGAACTGATTCTAAAGTTTTTGTGAAAATGAGAATGACCTAGAATCAACCAAAACTATTTTGGAAAAGAACAAAGGTGGGAAACTTAACTCTTCATGGTCTCAAGACTTATGATAAAATTAGAACAATCGATACAGTGTCGTGTTGGTGACAGGTAGACACATAGACCAGTGGAACGGAAGAGAGTCTGAAATAGACATATGTATGATAACTGATTTTCAACAAAGATGCCCAAGCATTTGGACCAGGAAAGAATGGTCTTTGCATTCTACTCGCCAAAGTAGATAGGTCCCAAGCATAGTCCAGATTCAAGGAATAGGGAAATAGACTTTGTTTCTTGGTTGGAGGGTAGCCAAGTGGCCTTGCTAGGAATATGGAGACAGGGATACATGAAGGACTGAAATCCTTCATAATGAAGGATGGATGAAGATCGGTCTTTAAGATTCATTGGTA
Source organism: Oreotragus oreotragus (assembly GCA_006410675.1). Taxonomy (NCBI): domain Eukaryota; kingdom Metazoa; phylum Chordata; class Mammalia; order Artiodactyla; family Bovidae; genus Oreotragus; species Oreotragus oreotragus. The sequence goes on from SJYX01017849.1 coordinate 99,043, forward strand.
CCAACTCTTTTCATGGGAGTTTCAGTTCAAAGGCCACCTCCTCTGAGAAGCCTTCCTAGATTGTTCTACCTCTAGGTGACCCACAGTTATTGCTTATCACACTGCCCTGTTCAGCTCTTTCATGTCTCCACAGTCGCATTCATCTGTTTCTTTGTTCATTTTCTGTCTGCCCTGTTAGGATAGGATTATAATTTAAGATGGCTCTGAAGGAAATAGAAAGAAATGAGGTTGGAAAAGTACCCAGAGGCTGGGCCATAGAGGCCTGGAATGTCCCAGTAAGGAGTATAGACAAGAAGTTGTAGAGAAACAAAGAATCAGGAAGTTAGAGCAAGGGCATGGCGTGCTAACCCTGATCTCTTCTAAAAGATTCTCGTGCCAAGGGCAGTGGGATAAAATTCTTTTTTGGGAGGTGTCAGAATTAGAGAGGGTGGAAGCAGGAGCCTTTGAGGGTGTGCCAGTCTGAGGGAAGGTGAACAAAGGGTCAGTGGAGTTAGAGAGGTGGGTCTCTGAACTCTGATAAGCACAGCCCTTCTTTTTTTTTTTCCCAGCAGAATGTGGACATTTAGATGTTCTCTGTGGAATATCACAATTTTTCATCATTGGCAACTAATAAAAATGCTTAAACTCTTGCTGGTGTGGAGGGGGTGCTATGGCCTGAAGTCCCACTGGACAGCTCTGTGCCAAGCATAATACAGTCCTGATTTCAAAGGCATAATTGTAGCTTAATTTGAACGCCTGGAACCCAGGTTATTGCGCTGAATGAATTGTGTGTGCAGCCCAAGGGGGGCGGGCAAGAGCCAGGGTGGGCTGTGGGCCCCACAGTGGGAGGCCCAGCTCTCCATCCTGACTGGAGGAGGCCTGGATTCTAACACAGGATGAGTGGTCAAAGTACAGTCCGCCCCCTCCTCACTTCAGTCTCTCCCTTCCAACCTAGAAACAGTAATCCATCCTTCTTAGAGCCGGTTGGCGGAGAAAACAAGGGCAGGTAATTGCATCTGTGGTGATGACCATCTGCCACAGGCAGCTCTCTGTTCTCTGCCTAAATGAACGCATTTAACACTCCCAGCGATTCTCTGAGGGCACTATTATGTACTACTTTTTACGTGGGTAAACTGAGGTGCCGAGAAGTTAAGTAACTTGTCCAAGTCTGCACAGCTGGGACGTGGCAGAGCAGGGTTTCCCCAGGCTTCGGTGCTTGCCCCCACTGTGCTATCCTCTGAGATGTGGACGATCCTGACACTTTGTAGGCCCTCAGCCAAGTTATTCGTTCATTCAGTTGATGTTTGTTATGCTCCTGCTGTGTGCTGGGCAGTGTGCTAGGCTCTGGAGGTAGAGCAGTGGGCTGGGTAGGCGGGACTCCTGCCCCGGTGTGATCTTTGCATGGGGTTTGTAGGCTCAGTGGTAAAGAATCCGCCTGCAATGCGGGAGACCTGGTTCCAATCCCTGGATTGGGAAGATCCCCTGAAGGAGAGCATGGCAACCCACTCCAGTATTCTTGCCTGGAGACTCCCATGGACAGAGGTGCCTGGTGGGCCGCAGTCCATGGGGTCGCAAAGAGTCAGACACGACGGAGCAACTAAGCACAGGCTCTGTGTTTGCGGACAGGAGACTGTATCCAGATGTGGGTCTTATTACTATTTATGTGTCATGAGGCCAACAGATCAGGAGAGGACAGCGCTTGGAAAGAGAGTCTGTTGCTCATTCCCAAGAGGAGGGACTCATAATGCCATGGGGGGCTATGCAGGGAAACGCTGGGGTCCTCAGGGGGCAGGAAGAGAGAGGAGGAAGAGTGGGCAGGGGCCTTTATTGTGGTTTTCACAGGAAGGCATGGGAGAGGCAGGGTGAATAAGCTGAGCAGTCTAGGGCTGGGTAGTTTGGAAAATTTTATGTGAGCTCTGAACTTACAGAAGGGTCCCTTCTTGCTTGTCCACTACGCAGCCTGGCGGTGACTTAGGGCAGGGGAGTAGTGTGTCTCAAATTGCAGGAGTCTGATCAAAGGTGATGGATGAGGGGTAGGATCAGATTGGTTTCCATATCAAAGGCCTGTTGTTTAAGATCTCTAAGGAGTGACCAGCCCTGGGAGAGACAGTCAAGAATACAGAAAGTAAGAAAATGCAGTTACTATAAAGACACCGTCTCTGCATGAAACAGACATGGTTCTGCTCTGGAGAAGCTTTCAGGCCAGGATGGGAGCACAGAACAGTAGCAAACTCAAATGTAGGCTGTTCATTCCTCTGTCAAGCATTTATTCATTCAGCCAGATTTATTGAGTGCCTACTATGTGTTGGACACTGTTGACAGTCTGAGGGATCAAGCACGAACAAGCCCCTGTTTCATGAAGCTTGCATTCTGGTGGAAAAATAAGAAACAAAGAAAATAAACATGACCCACCCCTATATGTTGTACACAAGAAAATAGATTTTTAAGTCATATAAGAAATATATGTGTCTTGATCTCTGTTCTGCTTCCTGACACAAAATTCCTAACACCCTTGAAATTTCCTAGGTGAGAGGAAATCTTTGGTTCTAATGAAGCCTCCCTGGTTGGGCTTTTGAATCACCAGAAAGCCCAAATCCTGACCAAATTAGTAACTTGGGGCTTTCAGCACCCTCCCCCAATCTAGAATGAAGGGAGAGGGGCTGGAAATCGAGTTAATAAGGGATGAGATCCAAGCGATGAAGCCTCCATAAAAATCCATAAATCATGGGGTTTGGAGAGCTCGCAGAGTGGTAAACACATCCATGTGTCGGGCAGGGTGGGAGTGATGTTCTCCAACTCGACTTGGGACCCTTCCAGACTTCACCCTGTGTCCCTCTGACTATTCATCCGTATCCTTTATCATGTCCTATAGTAAACCTCTAAGCATTACTGAGTTCTCTGAGCTGCTCTAGCCAATTATCAAACTCATGGAGGCGGTTGTGCGAACCCTGATTTATGTCTGTTTGGTCAGAAGTACAGGCGACGACTGGGGACACGTGATTGGTGCCTGGGGTGGTTGCAGTGTTGTGGGGTTGAGCCTTTAGCCTGTGAGATGAGTGTCAGAACTGAATGGGTGGACACTCAGCTGGTGTCAGAGAATGGGTGAGTCTGGGAAAGACCCCCGCCTCTGGTCACAGAAGGGCGCTATGAATAGTGAGCATACTGAGTTGGACAGAGGAGGGTCTTTTCTTAGTCGGTGTAGAGAAGTTCTTGTGTCACAGGCAGGGATGTGACATAGAGTGACTGGGGAGGGGCCTTATGGATCAGATGGTTGGGGCAGCGTCTCTGTAGAGCTGGCATCCGAGTCAGTGCTGGATGGCAACGTGGAGCCGGTGTGTGGTGACCTGGGGAAGAGGCAGCATCTGTGTACCCAGCAAGTGCAAAGGTCCTGGGGCTGTTATAACTCAGCAACGTGGAGAGGCCTGTGTGGCTGGAACCTAATGAGTGAAGGTGGAGGTAATGGAGGGTGAGATTCGGGAGGTTGGCAGGCACTGAATTATCCCAACCACAGAAAAGAGACTGGACTGGATGCTATGGGAGAGCCCACCAGGCTGTGAGCAGGGTGGGACTTGAGCATGTCAGCACCAGCTGTGAAGAATGGGTCATGTGGGGACAGGGGTGCAAACCAGTTGGGAGGCAAGTGCCAGGTGCTAACCTGGACAGTAAGGGCATCCTGGGATGGATCCTCGGGGATTCCCTGTGTAGAGAGCAGAGAGCACTAGAGACCAGACCTCACAAACCTGGGACAGAGCCCCCCCACCCCCAACACGCCGGCCTCTTCATGGGGTTTCTGACCTGCTCTGCTTTCCCTTCAACCTTTCTCTTCTGCTGTGAAACCAGCAAAGCGTCTTATAAAGTGGCCCCTTGTGGAGCCTTGTTGAGGCGTGGCAGAGTCAGGCTTCACCCTGAGTGCCGGGGAAGAGCCCGTGATGGATTGTTCTGGACCCTGAGTTTCCCTGTCTGTGAACAGAGCGCCAGGACCCTGGCCCCTGCCTTGAGCCGGGGAGCGCTTCTAGGGCCATGAGCTGCCTGTCTGACTTCCTATTATACCTCTCGAGTGTTTCCCAGGCCAGCCAATATTTTAACGTGGATTCTGTGAGAATGGAGGTCATATTTGCCTCTCAGTTCATTGAATTGCAGTTAAACCCTGGCTCACACAGGGTTTCTCTGAGCCGGCAGGAACCAGGCCATTGTGGATGAAACTAACTGGGGTGGTGGGATTCTGTTTGCCTTTAAACTGCCTGCCCTGCAGGCAAAATATATGGGCAGAGTTACAATAAAACAAAAATAGGAGTGTTTGTTCCAGATCAATTCCTCCTTTGCTGGCCAACCTCAATTAACTTCTCTGACCTTAGGCAAAAAATGACAAGGAAAACAACAAAAATAGTGGCAAAAACAGCCTTAGTAATTGCTGCTTGCTTCCCTGGTTACTAGCACTGCTTTTCCAGAGGAGGTCAAAGGCCTCAGGACAAGGAACCAGGAAAACCGGTGTCCAGTCCCAGTTCCGTTACTTCCCAGCTCTGTGGTCCCGAGGCCTCAGTTTCCTCACAAGTAAAATCCCTTCCACCCAGGTTATCATCACCCCTGGTTTGCCGGCTGTCTGCCAAGTGACCCGAGGCTTGTTCCATAACCTTGCTGAGCCAGTGTCATCATTTGCAAAAAGGAGATGAGTAACCTGCAGTGCAGGCAGAACTCCGGCTGTGTGAGGGTCCCCAGAAACACTGTTTCTCAGCTGTGTTATTGATACAATATAGTAATGTCCGCTTAGTTGAATAGTCTTGACATTTCGCCAGGAGTAATCTTCCTCGGCTCCACATTGGATATCTGGCAATCTTCAATGACAGTCAAGGAAATAAACACAGTGGTTTTGAGCTTGCTTTCCTAAGAGCCACAGAGTCAGTCGGTTTAGGGGAAAAGCAGGAAAGAGCCAGTCCTTGTAGTGATTAAGACTGAGAGCCACACCGTGTTTTGCGTCTAGGATCTGTTGTCTCCTGACAGAGGCTGAAGGGGGGACCCCCAGAGAAGCTCCAGGTCCTCCTCAAGGCTGGGTGCCTTCCTGACATCAGCATCTCGGGTGGGCCAGGCCTCCAACCTTCACCTGCAGGACCCTAAAGCTGGCCTGGAAACCAACTGCTCTGGGGCCACGGTGCAGCGCCAACTGCTTGGCTGGTTAAGCAAATCGAACGTGTGGGAACTTCCCTCAGTTCACCTCCCATCCATCACCATGTAGGCTGTTTGGACAAGACTTGGGGTGGTGGTTTCCACTTGCAGCATGTAGTGAGAGGCTAAGCTTGACAGAAATTGAAGGAGAGTCATGAACGTGACCTTTCCAACCTGGGCCCAGATTGCCAGCCTTGTCTCAGACCATTGATTGATTGGCCTTGTCAGAGTCCCCTGCCCCAGTGACACCGCCCCCCCACCACCATTTCCTGCCCTCAGACCTGGACTGTGTAGTCAAATAAATGGTCTGTTTTGCTTTCTCTTCTCTCCTAATGCCCTTCCTTAAGGAACTTCCAGAAGGAGGGGGTCTGGCTTCTGCTCCTGCCTCTAGGATGAGCCCCGCCCCGCCCCGCCCCTGTGGCTCCTGGGAGCCCTGGGGTCTGTGAGGAGGCCTCGCCCTGTCTCT
>SJYX01017849.1:104767-162043 GCA_006410675.1 Oreotragus oreotragus
GGGTGCTCTCGGCCATCACCTGCCAGTTTTGGAGGTGATACTGAGGTGAGAAAAGCCCTCAGGGAGCAGGAGAGCCCAGGACTGAGCTCCAGCTTTCTGCCTTCTGGGCCAGTTTCCTGTCATCCCCTATCTAGAACCAACCCCCGCCACCCCCCCAAAAAAAGAAGGCCCTGACTAGAAAAAGCCTAGGTTAATGACATTTGTGGGAATACACCACCCCCAAATGAACTGAAGTTCATAGAGAAGCAGCAAATGTAGGAAAACCTGTAAAAACAGGGCATAGGAGGAAATTTAGATTCACAAGAAATTTCTATTTGTAAAGATGATTCCCTGTCTCTATATTATCAGCGGGGGACTCTTTATCACTCTTATTCACAGAGAAAGCTTAGACTTAAACCTGCCTAACAAACCCTCCTAAACAACCCTAGTTTACTGTACTTTTGCTGGTCACCTTCCGTAACTTGACGAGCTCCTGCATCTGAAAGCCCAAACCCCCGTTCCTTTGTTGAGCCTGAAATGTGTGCTAGTTCCTTAAGGAAGGGCATTAGGAGCTGTCTCTTTGAGCTGTCTCTTTGTCAACTCCTGGGCACAGGTATGCAATTAAAAGATTTTTTTCCTTTTGTTAATCTTTCTTTCAGTCGTTTGATTGGTGGGCCCCAGCCAACGAAAAAGAATTTTTCCCTCCCTGCACTAGCCTGCCAGCAGGGCCCAGATCCCAGGTCACACAGAGATGGGTGCAGAGTGGTGTGCTCGTCATCAGGAACCTCGGAAACGTCCTCTTTCCATGTAACAACTGGGACTGACTCCTCTGATGGGTCTTTTGGTGCTGGAGTGTCATGTGCTTCTTCCTAAACTTTTTCTTGCAACATTGCCTGGCCTCAGGTTATTACTGAGTGCAAGTTCATGTGCCCGACGCACAGTGAGGCCATATAAGCCGAAACATCAGAGTTTGAGGCAGAGAAAGGTTTTTGCAGGCCCATGCAAGGAGATGAGAGGCTTGTACCCTCCAAGCCTCAAAATCTGCGCAGGGTTTCAGCAGAGCTCTTTTTCTCTCTCCAGCTATCTGTTTTCGGTTGTGCTGGCTCTTCGTTGCTGCATGTGGGCGTTCCCTGCGGCTGCAACGAGGGGTGGCTACTCTCGTGTTGCGGTGCACCGGCCTCTCATCGTGGCACCGCGCAGGCTGCATGCGTGCGAGCTTCTGGAGTGGCGGCGCTCGGGCTCGGTAGTGGCTCCTAGGCTTAGTTGCTCTGAGGCCTGTGGAATCTTCCTGGACCAGGGATTCAACCTGTGTTCCCTGCAGTGACAGATGCATTCTTATTCACCGCACCACCAGGGAAGTCCAGCAAAGTTCCTTTCAAGGGAGAACAAGGGAGGGCTATACGGTTGGTTGTTGCAAGTTTCTTGATGTTGGAACCCTTTGTTCTCGCAGCTGCTTACCTAGGTCATGTCATGATGTGCCTGTAAATCTCCAACAAGACAAACGTCTTTCTCTGTTCTGCAGCTTTTTACCTCTATATGAGTGAAAAACTGTTCTACCCTTGAGAATGGGTTATCCTGTATATTTCAGGCTATAGGTAGCATTCTTAACTGAGGCAAAAGTATTAGAATACAAACTTTAAAGTAAAAGAAACAGATTCAACACGGAGTCGGATTTGTTCTTCCCTATTACAAAGTTGCTTCCCAGGTAGCACAGTCGTAAAGAATATGTCTGCCAGTGCAGGAGATGGAGGACACGTGGGCTTGATCCCTGGGCTGGAAAGAGCCCCCTGGAGTAGGAAATGGCAAACTACTCCAGTATTCTTGCCTGGAGAATCCCATGGACAGAGGAGCTACAGCCCAGGGGTTGCAAAGAGTCGGACATGACCAAGCAACTGAGCATGCCCTCGCACATTACACAGGTACCTGGGGTGGGTGAGGACAGGATGACAAACCTTCTTCCTCTTCCCCACGGACAGGAAGACCAGTGGGGCCTGCACCTCTAATGTAGTCAGTCATTCAGACCACTGCCCAGGGCCCTGCAGGTGACTTAGCCTTTTAAATAAGGGTCATCTAACTTTAAAGAATGATAGAAAATTTCTCTGGTTCTCCATTATAAATGGAACAGACAAGATTCACCGATTCTAAATACTGTTCCTTTTCTCTTGGCAAGTTTCCTGGCATGGAGGATACCACATGGTGTCCTGATGGTTGGAACTGGGTTTGCCTTCGGAACAGAAGGAAGTTTCTTAGAGTGAACAGTGCCCCGGCCCCAGCGTGAGATGGATCCCCACGTGGCTCTCTGTATGAAGCCGATGGCTGGATTTCAGGGCCACGTGTGCGTTCTCCTGTGGGATTCCCTCGCCAGGCAACAGAAGGCAGTCTCGATTTGGGCAGAATCTGGAAGCTCTCACTCTGACTGACAGATGGACAGCCTGACAACAACCGAACTGAAACAGACGCGTGTACCCATCAGCAGGCACTTGGAACTCTGAATATGGAAGAAGAAATCAGAGTTAGAAGAAAGACTGGCCTCTGAGGCCACGGCAGGCTGCCAGCTATGTTCCGACTTCACAGCAGTTCAGGGGACGTGTCTTTGGAGCCACGCAAACTGTTGTTCGTCCTTCCAGCATGAGGCGTTTTCATTTCAGGCTGCGGGTGTTTCATCTAGAATGCTTGCTTGGTATTTTCTCCCAGGCCTCTATTTTAATAATCTTTTGATTTTTAAAAAATGTTTTCTTTAAAAAAACGATGAATACATAGGTATAATCATGGCTCATTCCCTCAGACCCATATGCTCATTTGGAATTTGTGATAATTCAGCTCCTCCAGAATTGATTCCCTTTAGGGAAGTTGCATGCTTGCTCAGTCATGTCCAGCTCTTTGTGACCCCATGGACTATAGCCTGTCAGGCTCCTCTGTCCATGGGATCCTCCAGGCAAGAACACTAGAGTGGGTTATCATTTCCTCCTCCAGTTAGGAAAGTTACACCCGTCATATATGGTAGGGAAACCACTTTGGGGATGGTAGGGGGGTTTCTCTTTCATGCATTGGAGAAGGAAATGGCAACCCACTCCAGTATTCTTGCCTGGAGAATCCCAGGGATGGGGGAGCCTGGTGGGATGCCGTCTATGGGGTCACACAGAGTCGGACACGACTGAAGTGACTTAGCAGCAGCAGCAGGGGGGGTTCGGGTAGTTGGTTGCAGGGAGACATGTAACTTCTGAAAGTAAATTACAATTTTCTGTTTCTAATTGGAGTGTAGTTGATTTACAATCCTGTGCCAATCTCTGCTGTACAGCGAAGTGACTTAGTTATACACATACAGATATTCTTTTGCATTATGGCTTATCCTAGAATATCGAATGTAGTTCCCTGCGGCATACAGTAGGACCGTGTTGTTTATCCATCCTATATATAATAATTTATATCTGCCAGTCCCAAACCCCAGTCCTTCCCTTCCCAGCCATCCTCCCCCTGGGCAACCGCAAGTCTGTTCTGTGGCTGTGCGTCTGTTTCTATGTTGTGGAGAGGTTCATTTGCGCCATGTTTGAGATTCCACGTGAGTGACGTCAGATGATGTTTGCCTTTCTGTGACAGTGTGACCATCTCTAGTTGCATCCGTGTCGCTACAGTTGGTATCATCTCATTCTTTCTCGTGGCTGAGTTGTATTCCATTGCACAGAAAATTTTCAGTCTCGGGTTCCACATGAATCCCTTCTGTTTACCAAAGTTTGGCCATACAGTTTCTCTTAGATGGAAAAGCGCTGGTTGCCCTGACCTAGAACTTGGGCTTATCACACCCTGCTGCGCTGTGATGGGAGCCAAAGAACGCCGCGCCCTGGAGTAGACCCTCAGGGAGGGCGTCCTCCACGAGTTGACCTGTCGTGTCTGCCATGGGTTTTTGTTCACTGCTAGTACCATTCACTCAGCTGACAACTCTGTACGGGGCTGCAGGGCGGAACTCGACCACTTGTCACCCCGAGATAAGTCCCCATCCTAGGAATGTCATCTTTTCATTTCACGTGTACTTTAGAACAAAGAAAACGAGACAGCCTCCACCCTCTGTCCCTGCGCACTCACAGAGGACAGCACTTTACCCACTAGAAAGACGCATGTTGCGTTTTTTAAAATCCTCTTTTAGAAGGGATGGTTGGTAAAGATGGAGAGCATTCCGCCCGCCCCCGACCCTGTCTGTGGCGCCCGCTGAGTGAACGCTGGCTCCCCGGCCAAATCCAGCTACCTCCCGTCAAGTTTCATTGGCACCTGGGGTGCTCGTTTGTCTTGTGTTATCTGTGGCTCCTCACCCGACACCACGGCAGAGCTGAGCAGTTGCAACAGAGGCCGTGTGGCCCACAGAGCCTAGAATATTTACTGTCTGGCCCTTTACAGAAACATGTTGCTGCATCCTGGCCTTAGGTGGGGCGATGCAAACTGGCTGCCTTCAGAGCAGTTGTAGCAGCAGGTATGTTTTGTTGGTGTGTTAGAAAGTGAAGTGACAGGCAGCCACACAAGCAGCTTGGCCCCTGCTGTTGGCACGTGGCTCGCTTCACGGATGTACCTCATCACCTGGTCCCTGCAGGCACTGGAATCCCATCCCTGGTTAGCAGGTTCAGGAAGGCTGTTGGCTTTGAAGCCAGGAGACCTGGGTGGTGGTCCTGGCCCTACCTTGAGCTTGCAGTGTGACCCTAATACAGCTCTTCTACTCCATGATTTCAGTTTCCTCACTTCTCCAGCATGGAGTCAGGTTGCCTGGCCGCAGATCAGCCTTTGCAAGTCTAACATGCCCCAGCCTGGCTACACCAGGGGTGGTCCTTAGACCAACTGCACGGCCACCTGGAGCTTGTTAGAGGGGCAGAGTCTCAGGCCCCGCCCCAGAACTACTGAATCGGCTGTTCAGCCGCTAAGTCGTGTCTGATTCTCTGTGACCCCAGGGACTGGAGCACACCAGACTTCCCTGTCCTTCACTCTGAAACTTTGCTCAAACTCACGTCCATTGAGTCAGTGATGCCATCCGATCAGAAGTGAATCAGAACCCACATTTAACAATCTCCCCAGGCAATCCTTCCAAACATCCGAGAGGCCTTCCTCAAGAATGCCACCTTCCTGGTGTTAGCAGTGAACGCGTGCTTAGTCGCTTTAGCCACGTCTGACTCTCTGTGACCCCATGGACCATAGTCCGCCAGGGTCCTCTGTCCATGGGATTCTCCAGGCAAGAATACTGGAGTATTGCCATTTCCTTCTCCAAGCAGTGAATACTGGGCTCCATGTTTTAAGTCAGAGGCCTTTGGGGATTTCAATTCCTGAGCTGTTTTCACTCCTCGACGGAGTTAGGTGAGACATAAAATGTATGGCATTTTCAGAGGAATGTTTCCCCTACATTTTCCCAGGTATTCCCTTAAGACTTCGTGGAACTCCTTGTGAGTCTGGGGGTCAGCAGAGCCACTCACTATTCTTGTTTTTGTTTTTAGTGTTTAACTGAATTTTAAGGTTTAAATGTTTTTGTTTTTAATGTTTAAATAGTTGATTTACAAAGTTGTGTTAATTTCTGCTGTACAGTGAAATGACTCAGTTATACCCATATTTGCATTTTTTTTAAAGTATTCTATTCCATTATGGCTTATCCTAGGATATTGAATGGAGTTCACTGTGCTCTACAGTAGGGCCTTGTTTATCTATTCTGTATGTAATAGTTTGCATCTTCTAATCTCAAACTCGCAACCCACCCCTCTCCCCTGCCTCTGCCCCTTGGCACCCACAGGTCTGTTCTCTGTTCACAGATGAGTTCATCGTGTCGTCGTTTAGAGTCCACATGTAGCTGACATCATGTGATATTTGCTTTTCTCTGTCTGACTTACTTCACTTGGTATGATCACCTCTAGCTCCATCCGTGTTGTTGCAGATGGCGTTGTTTCATTCATTTTTTTATGGTTGCCACTCACCATTCTTAAAACACGCATGACACAAGCACAGGGCAGGCCTCACCTGGCTTTGGAGAGGTCGACAGACCTCACTAGCAAGGAGGGGGTGTCTGTGTGTGCAGGTGTAGCAGGGTGCTGGAATAGCTCTCTCAGTGGGGATGCGGGTCATATGTGGGCATTTACCAGATGGTCTCAGAGACTAGAAATAAGAAAAGGAAGTTTGCTGATGAACTTTAAAAAAAAATACAAAATTAAGAAAAAAACACTCTTTCTAAGAGTAGAGGAGATTTCAGTTAAGCCGTCTTCTTCCAGGGTCCACTCTTGGGTAACACAAGCAACACTTAGTTTGGTAATTACTGAGCACTTACTGTGGACCAGGAGCTGTTCTACATCTTTTAATGTGCACACTCCCATTTAATTTTCAGAACAGCCCTATAAAGGAAATGCTATTACTACCCCCATTTTATAAAGGAGAAACTTGGGAACAAAGTGAAGTGACTTATCTAAGCAACACGGTGGAGGTGGTTTTAACATTGAGGCATCTAGCTGCCACCCCTGTGCTGTCAGTAGCCAGGCTGAGCTGCCCGACACGTAGGATCTATTTGGTGACTGAGTGAGGAGGGTCAGGCCTACTGCTGGCCTGTTTTCTAGGAGGCCGGGGAGACTTTGGCAAGGAGCTCAAGCTGGAATTCTGCTAAGATGCAGGTCTGAGTGGATAGTGGTGTTATTGGCAGCTCTCCTCTGATAGATTTTGACTCTGTTAGTGCAGAAGCCACGTCTCTTTCACCCACTATTGTATTTCTAAGGCCACCCTCCCTCTCTTTGCACAGTCCCCGTTTCTTAGTAGGCGTGGTGAGTGAATGGATCAAAGAATGAACTAATGAGTGAGTGAGTCGCCTTTTCTGAAGACCAACCTGGAGTCTGACACGTGGAGTCTGGTCAAGGGGCACGTCAGTCACACAGTTATCTGAGACTCTGGACATCTGGAGGAGCCAGCAGGGGCTTCCTGGAGGAGGGAGCATTTCCGCTGAGCCTTGATGTGGAGGTGGCAGACGGGTGGCCTTTGGGGCGGGAACAAATGCTGAAAGCTTAGTGTTTGCAAGCCCTGGCCCAGATGTCACAGACACCTCTCCTGCAGAGGGGACCACACAGGCACCGTATTGAATAAACACCGTCTTCCTCGGCCTGGGACTCTGGCGGGAGCATGTCCCACTTTGGCACACATGGTCCCCTTGCATTGGCCAAGGATGTCTGCCCACCCGTCGCCTCCTGTTCCCTCTCCCCTTATCAGCTGAAGATGAACTTCGTGGAGCTCCCCTGTCAAACGATGCACAAACTATTCCCTTGTAGGGCAAAGACTTGTGGTTCTTTGCAGCAATATTTCATAATTCATATATTTGATTAAAAACCGGAACCTGTGCCAGCAGTCTGCATGATCTAGCTGCTTGTGTCACTCTTCTGTTTTAAAACTTTCCATATTTGAACTTGTGGATGTTGTACATCCTTCACATTTATTAAACTTTTCCCATAAAAACAGCTTAGTAAGTCTCCATCATCTTTCATGGAATAAAAGAAAAAAAAAAGGTCCCAATAAAATCCTGCAGACATTTCCTTTAGGGAATACCATTTTATTTGGACCTTTAAAAACATTTGTCTTTTCTTGCCAGTAATTAAAAAAAATACCAGGACAAATGAGAGTTTTAGTAGCACGATAATTGCTTCAAGATGAGCTCTGTGATTTGGCCTCCTCCCTGGCTCTTTGCTGTACTCCTCCCGGGAGTCTGCGTTCCCCGGTCCTGGGATGGCCTCGTCCTTAGATTCCTCGGCTTGGTCCTCTTCTCGACGTGCTCCTCCTCTGTGCTTTGCTCCTGTAGTTTTATCCACCCTCCCTCTCTTTGCCCAGAAGGGTTTCCTTTGTCACCTCCAGTTCTAATGGGACCTGTCTTTTCTACAAGGGCCTGACTTATGTGACTTAGGGGTGGCTGATCCCTTCTTTTCCCCTCAGGGATTGGCTGGTTAATCAGGGCACAGCCCATCAAGGTACCCTGCCTGTCTGGGCATAGTCATTGGTCAAGGGAGTAGTCACATGACCCACGTTGGGCCATTCCCAGAAAGCCCAGAAAAGGGAGCCCTTTCATTAGGCTTACTGGCTCCAAGGACAAATATGAGCTTTGTTGCTTCTGGCTGAACCTGCTTGAGCATGAAGTCGACACTGAGTAAAACAGAGGTGAGAGATGGAAAAGGGAAGCAAATTCTCAGCTAGAAAGTAGATTCTAGAATGTGGATTCCCTCCAGTTTTTTTCTTTTCGTTGTTGTTGTTTAAGCTGGTTTGCGTTGGACTTCCCTCACTTGCGAGAGAGGCCTGAATAATATTTCTTCTGTCTGCAAGTCCAAATCCTTCCTGTTGTTTAAGAACCAAAACTGTTCCAGACTCAGACCAAAGAAACTCATTGTGCTGTACCCTCAGATTCTATCATCATAGAACCGAGGGAATCAGTCCAAGAGATCATTATGCTTGAAACTAGTAGAATCTGGCTGAACACACATCGTGCCTGAGAAGAAAGAGCAAGCACACTTCTGCCTTCAGCAGCATCATCTCCGGTCTCAGGTTAAAGGCAGGGAAGTGTGAATGGTCTGCCTGCATGCCATGGCACCCTCTCAGCTTCCATGGAACTGTCTCAGATTTGAAGCCAAGCTTTTGGAGCCAAAGTCTGATAACCTAGTGAGTCAAGCACTCATGTCACTATTGCCTGTGTCCCCCTGGACAGACTTGACTAAACGTCCAGATGAACCAGGGGGTGTAACGGCTTCAGAAATGTGTCAGTCAAGCTAGAACGTGAGACATCTTGGGTACTAGTCACAATCGTTTCTGGCTACAGTGAACAAGACGTCACTAATGAGAAACTGTATGGTGAGGAAAGGTATCAGACAATTAAGGAATGTGTAGCCCAGCACAGAGTAGAAGGAAATTGTCTCATGAAACAGGAAAGGCAGAAGTGAGTTCACTGGTTTGATGACGTAACCAAGGATCTAGGTACTGTTTAAGCCTCAGCTCCATCTCCCTCAGTTTATTAACTTCGTTCACTTGTCTCCTGATGGTTCTAAGATGGTGCCAGGAGCTCCCACCTGACAGCACCCAACTTGAGAAGACGAGAAACGGCTGAATCCAAAGCTGGGGCAGGAGAAGCATAAAATGAGCTGAGAGTTCTGTGTGGTGCCAGGACGTAAAATTACGTTCGAGGCGTGGCACAATGGCAACCTGTCAGAAGAGTATAACAGCCCACTTATAAAAGTTTTTGTTGGCCATATTTGGGACAGTTTGAGCATCAAAAGTAATAATGAGAATAATAGATAATAAGCAGTTTAATAAAATAGACATCTATAACTCCAAACTGGCAGAACAATGAATGAATACATAAATAGGGAGAAAATAAAGCTTTTCCTTATAGTAGAATACTAATTGATCAATATGGGAGGAATGATTGAATTAGAAAAAAATCAGCATTTGGCAACTGTTGTAGTGATAATTAAATCATTCAAGAAACCTCAATGGATACTAACAAGCAGTGGGTGGAATTTTGATGAGGAACAAGGATATTAACATAGTCTCAAAGTATCTTCTCACAAAATAGTCATTAAGTACAAAGAGAAAAGGAGTAACTTTATAGTGGAAGAATCTAGTATAATCAAGTGTTGAAAATATCAACACTAATGGAACAAATAAAAATCTTGTATTATCTTATAGGATGCAACAGGAAAACAGCATCACTCCTGTGGGCTTCCTACCAAACAAAGCATAACCTGAATCTAATTATAAGAGAATATCAATTCTCAAACCCAATTTGATGGACATTCTACTCAATAAGTGACCTTTAATCGTTTAAGTTGTTAAGATGGTAACTGTCACGGCAAGAAATGGGATTATTTCCCAACTGAAGAAAGCTAAAAGGGACCAGTTAAGTAAATGCAGTATGTAATCTTGGACTGGATCTTTTTGTTATAAAAGACATAATTGGGACAACTGGTGAAACGTGACCAAGATCTGAGAATGAGAAGGTAGAATGTTAATACCTATTTTTGATGTTATTTCACGCTTAGGTTGGAGAATGTCCTTGTTTGTAGGAATCACACACTAAAAGATTTCAGGAGCAATGGGGCATTGTGTCAGCCACACTCTCACATAGTTCAAGAAGTCAAGTTCTTTGCTCTCTTTTTGAGACTCTAAGTTTGAAATCATATCAAAAGAAAAGGCAAGTAGGACGGTTTCCTCCAGAGCATCTCTTTTCCTCAAGGAAGAAAGCATCCTTAAGTAGCTTCCCTATGGCGAAGCCCCACTGGCCTGGGGCAAGTCACATGCCTGTCCTCCGGCTGCCAAAGAGGCTGGGAGAAGGAGTATATGTCATGGGAATGGGCTGTCCCCACCAAGAAGAAGGAAATGGAACCAGCAATGTCTGCCTCAGACTGAAGTTCCCATATTTGATTTAGGCGCGCTTTTGGAACCCACTGCCATTAGCAACAATGAATCATCCCAGGGCCCTCTGCACTTTGTTCTTTGATTCAGTTGCTAAGCGTTATTCTAAGGATTGGAGACCAAAGACGATGACAGTATGTATCGTCTCAAGAAGCACATAGGGGAGCCTTTCGCTAACTCATTTGGAGCACAATAGAGTCAGTGCAGTGATCGCTGTGAGCCTAGGGGCTTTGGGGAACACAGGTGAAGGGGAAGGGCACCCACAGCAGTCTTCCTGCAGGGAGGGTGAGGCCGGGGAATGGCAGTGGCGAGCGTGACAGCTGCGCTTCCTGCGGACACAGGGATAGACCAGGCATGAGTTACAACACTTTAGAGCACGTGTCCTTCCAATTCTGGTGCAGAGTCCCGTTCAGCTCTGGCAGCCCCATGGACAAGGCGGTAATAGGGCGCCATGTGGGGAACTCTGGGCAAAGGGAGCAGCCGGAGCAGCCAGCAGAGATGGGGGCAGCTGGGGTGTGTGCATTTGGCTTCTGAAAGGAGAGCGGGAAGTAAGGTGGGATGGGGCCGGGAAAATTAAGAAGTTTGACTACAAAGCTAGGAGTGAAACTTGCTCAGTCATGTCCGACTCTTTGTGACCCCATGGACTATAGAGTCCGTGGAATTCTCCAGGCCAGGATACTGGAGTGGGTAGCTGTTCCCTTCTCCAGGGGATCTTCCCAACCCAGGGATCGAACCCAGGTCTCCCGCGTTGCAGGCGGATTCTTTACCAGCTGAGCCACCAGGGAAGCCCGCAAAGCTTTCCACCTTCTCCTGTGTGTGCCCCTGTTTTGTAGAGGAGACTGCACGGAGAGGCTGTGTTTCTGAGCGGTCTAGCTGAGCAGTGTGTGGACAGGGTGAGTTTGTGGCAGGAAGACTCACTAGGAGACCATTGTCAATCTGGGCAGAAAACATACAAGGTGAGGTACAGCCTTGAGGATGGAAGGAAGAAGCGATGGGAGAGAGGGCTGCGTTGAGTGCCCATAAGAAGGGGGTGTCAGAGGGGATTCGGGTATTCCAAGTACAAGGTCAGTGTCGTTAGTGGACACTGGGAAGGCAGGAGCTTGCTCTGGGTGGTGTCCACCAGGGTCTGTGGGGGGCATCACTCCTGTCCACAATAGTGTGGACAGAGGCACCAGGACAAGCTCAGGCAGGCATCACTCTGGGGCTTCATGTATCCCGTGGTCTCTCTGTCCAGCCATCACCAACCCCTGCTGAAAACTCTTTCCAGGCTTCCTGTTGCTCTTAGGACAGAGACGGGTCTTGTCTGCTGCCTACAAAGCTGACGACCCCCTTGTGCCTCAGCATCCGTGCTCCCTCTCTGGACCTGCCACACCTGTCCGTGGACCGTGGCCACCACTGTCTCCAACAGCAATAAATAGGTGCTGACTAAACTGGTGCTGCTTCAGCCATAGGGCCTTTGCACACGCCACCCAGGCATCCATCTTTAGCATCCTCCTTTCCCTCTTCAGATCTCAGTTCACATATCGCTTTCCCAGGAACACCTTTCCAGACATCCCTGATTAGGCCCAATCTCTTTCATTTGCTTTATAGAGACACGTTTCCCCGCCACCGCCTTTATAGTGTCCATGTGTACGTGCACGCATGCTCAGTTGCTGTCGTGTCTGACTCTTCGGCCATCTCATGAACTGCAGCCTGCCAGGCTGCTCTGTCCAGGGAATTCTCCAGGCAAGAATACTGGAGTGGGTTGCCATTTCCTCTCCCAGGGAATCTTCCTGACCCAGGGGTGGAATCTGCGCCCCCTGTGACTCCTGCGTTGGGAGGCAGATTCTTTACCACTGAGCCACTTGGGAAGCTATAGCATCTATAGTAGCAGTACTTTTAAATCTACCTGTGGGAATATTTGCCCAAGGCCCATTTCCTGCACAGACTGTAAAGTCCAGGGGCGTTGTTCTTTCTGTGAGCACCATCCCCACCTGTACTCAGCAGAGGAACTGGAACTCTATAGTGCTCAGTGAATATTTGTGAATGAATGAATGAGGGAATGTATGAGTGAATATTCCACTGGTGCTACAGGAAGGGCTGAGAAGGTTGTTTCAGAAGCACCTTCTAGGACAGAATTTCAGTAGGGAGGAGTTGGCCTTCAAGGAACCAGCACAGAAAAGGGATGGGGGGAGACGGGGAAGTCTTGATCCAGAGGAGGTTCTGAATGTTTAAGAAAAACAAGGAAATTGAAATCTAGAGGAAGAAAGGTTTTATAAACCAGAAAGACATTTATGCCAAGTGTTGGAGGGATTTACATGTTAGGGTGAGGACTTTGTTCTTCAGAGGCATCTGGGAGGCAGGAAGAATGCATCTGGAAGCTTCTCTTTGAAAAGGTGGACATGGAAGAGAAGGAGGGTGGCTGGAGAGAGGAGCTGGACACAGAGGCCCGCCTGGGAGGGGCGTGGCCATAGCCTCATCGAGCTTGCAGAGCCCGTGAATGGGGCTATTGCAGACAAGATGGTGTGAGTGGAAGTTGGGTGGTGAAGGCAAAGACACTGGGCAGCAGCTGGGCAGTTTAAGAAAGAGAGGCCACGGTTGACTGGACTGTGAGCGACTAAGACTCGGTCTTTTTACACCTAATCCCCAGTAGAGAGGGAAATGTCTTTTTTTTTTTTTCCCCTGAAACTGTGGGAAGGAAATGAATTTGGAGGCTGTAAGTGCACCGAGGTTATAAAAGAGAGACTAGTCTGTTTGGTTGGCAACATTTACAACAGGGAGTGATTTCTCGTGAAGTCCGTATTTCCTCAGGTCGGCCTGCACTGGTCACCACGTCCCACGGGGCACCCATCGGTTGAGCTGAGGTGGCCCTTTCTGAACACTCTACCTGGTCTCACTCCCACAGGGGCTCACTCATCACCTGCCTCAGCCCTGAGAGCACTGGATTGCTGCTCCTAAGTTTCTAGGAGGCTGCTTTTAGGTTCCTGTGAGACCCGGCACTCTCATTTCCATCAGTGCCCTGGGGCTACCTGGAACCGGGCCCTGAGGGTCCTGCCCTGAGGACCTACAGTCCCCAAAGAAGTCTGATGAGATGCAGCTGAAGAAGAGGCACGCCAGCGTTTCCGAGGCTTCTGCCACCAGCGCCAGGGTCTTGGGGCAAAACAGATGCCCTGAAATGCTGGCCACGTGGAAATAATGAGATCAAGGTGTATGCGAACTTCATAAAACTTTTATTGGTGTATTTATCATGCCAACATTATTTTTTTATTTAAAATTCAAATTCCATTTGAAAAGGAGGCAACAAAAGATCGTTGGGATCCCAGGCTGCTCCTGGAGGAGCCTCCACATTCACGAGAAAGCACGCACACCCTACAGCTACAGGATTTGATCACTCAGAGTTGCATTCTGGGAAACTCCTGCTAGAGCCCTGGCGGGATGCCTTTCGTTGGTGGCAGGGAAACAACAACAAAAGAACTGCATCCTAAGACTTCTCAGAACATCTTTGGCTTTGAATCTATTGACCCTGAAGGATCCATCACCACCCAACCTGGAACATATGTGTGTATATATATACTCCCACTGAAAGAAAGATGACATTTTTGTTGCTGGCTGTCTCGCCAGACCCTTAGGGTGGCCTTGGTGCACTGGGCTCCCCTCCTCAGCAGGATCCTGTGGGTTCCGGCCGTGGGCGGTCAGCCCTTCAGGAGCGTTTGGACTTGCTGCATGTCGGGCACAGGAGCTGACCCTTGGTGACGATGTACGCCCGGCCACCCAGCGGCTGCTCGCAGCCCTCGCACACGAAGTGCTTTCGGTGCCAGGCCAGGGCTTCCACACGCTGGTAGTCCTCTGAGAAGATGATCTGGGGAGGGGAGCAGAAGACATACAACTCAGGTTCCATCTCGAGGAGACAGGGCATGTGAGACGGTGGTCCCTCCTCCCCCATTCTTGTTTTGTCCTTTAAATGCTTCAGTGGAGAAATCTGACATAAGTGTCAGGCAGTAAGTATGGTATTTGATGAAGACCATGGTTGCATCTTAGCATCTCCGATGGAAAAAAAAAACAACAACAATCATCCGCTATTGGCAGGTTTTATGAATCTGGCATCTGTGATGCTCTGTGGGTCAAATCCAAAGCCCAGTTGTGCTCCGAGCTGGTAGAGACCGCCTCACTACAGCCAAGTGGCCAATGGCGAGTCTGCAAGAGTAGGCACACCCAGCGTTACTTGGACTTGGGACAAAGTAAACTTTGGAACATCTGTGCAATCTGGTGAGGAACCAGAGAGCCAGACAGAAAACTGGTTAAATGTGCCTTCTCATCTCGGGGTCAACAGGGACCAGGTGTGAATGTTCATTTAAATACATAACATAACAGCTGCATGACTAGGGGCAAATTTCTCAACCTCCCTGTGCCTCAGTTTCCACATCTGTAGGATGGGGATATAAATACCACCCAGCCCAGGGGGTTTTATGAGTGTTCCAAGTGTTGCTGCAGATGGAGTACTAGGCATGGTAACGGAGTTGAAGTCAAGGCTGTGTGATTAGCAGTGACCCCCCCTCTGAGCTACACTTTCCTCAGATGTCAAATGGAGATAGTGATTCCCTCCCCCTAAAGGGCTGTTGTAAGATGTTAACAGCACATCACGTAAAAGTTTACAGCATGTTAGGACGAGGAGGGGTTACCGCGAGCATACTGTGGTCCTTAAAATGTAAGCTGGGGCCCAGGCCTGCTCACAGCCCTTTTCCCTTCTTAATGCTCTTGCTCACACAGTTAACGATGTAGGAGGATTACAGGGTCTTAACTTCTCACGGTGTTGGAGAAGACTCTTGAGAGTCTCTTGGACTGCAAGGAGATCCAACCAGTCCATTCTGAAGGAGATCAACCCTGGGATTTCTTTGGAAGGAATGATGCTAAAGCTGAAACTCCAGTACTTTGGCCACCTCATGAGAAGAGTTGACTCATTGGAAAAGACTCTGATGCTGGGAGGGATTGGGGGCAGGAGGAGAAGGGGACGACCGAGGATGAGATGGCTGAATGGCATCACTCGATGGACGTGAGTCTGAGTGAACTCCGGGAGTTGGTGATGGACAGGGAGGCCTGGCATGCTGCGATTCATGGGGTCGCAAAGAGTCGGACACGACTGAGCGACTGAACTGAGCTGAACTTCTCACAGAGAGCAACAAGTGGAAGGTGGGAGGCGGAGATCCTAGCTCAAAGTGAAGAAGGCATTTCTGACCCTCTTGTGTGCCAAAGGCGAAGTTTGCTGTCACCAGGGGCATGCAGACAGCAGTTGCTACTGTCGTAACTGTCACTGTTGCTATTCACACACCTAAGAGTGTCTCCAGTCTGAACTCCTATTGGAGAGCTGAGCCCCTTTCCTAGCATCTCTGACTGTGGGCTTGTGTTATGTTGATGCTACATGTTACAGTAACACTGTCGTCTCATTGTGTATCACCTGATTCTAAGAGTCACGGCAGCTTCTATTTTTTTAGTTACTAGGTCGGGCCCGTGCCAAGCATTTTCAGGCATGATCTCGTTTGTCCTCACAGCAACTGCACGGAGTGGGCAGTGTTACCCTCCCATTTTGTAGGTGATAAAACTGCGACACAGGAGTTAGGGGCCCATATGCAGAGCCAGGTGTGAACGTGTTCTCTCTGCCTCCGGGCGCACTCCATGATATTCTGAGCTCACTAAGTGCTGGGGCTCTTGCCAAGGATAAGATTTGACAGGTGCTCTGTGTCCTACCCATCCCAACAGACCTGGGGGCAAGAACTAATTTCTGTCCATTTTGCAGATGGGAAAACAGAGGCCAAGAAAGTGAAGGGGGCTCTGAGCCCGTTTTCCTACCTGTGGATCACATCATTGGCGAACCCACACCCTCCTGGGCCTCGGGGTCCTCTCCTGCAGTCAGAGGCAAGCCTACCCCACTGTCCACCCCTGCAGGTCCTCACCTCATCGCAGCCGGAGCACCGGGGCCGCAGGCTCTCGCAGTAATGACGGCCACACCAGGGCGCCCCGTCCTTCCAGAAGTAGATGAGGTCCACCAGCGGCTCGGAGCACTTGGTGCACACGAAACAGGCGGGATGCCACTGCTTGCTGTAGCCTGCCCTGTCTGAGTAGACCACAGGGCTGTCGGCGGGGGCCACCCCCTTGCAGAGCTCACAGACCTGGAAGGAAGGGCGGGGGCGGAGCCCCAGGACACAAGGTCGTCAGGAGTGCATCATGAGCCGGGTTCCAGTGTCAACTCCAGTCCCCTACTTCCTGGGTGATCTTGAGCAGGTTATGGTACCTTTCTGGTATTCAGTCTTCTCATGTGCAAAGTGGAATAATAATACTACCTACCTAGCAGGTAGTTGTGAGGACTGAAATATTTTTTTAGTACTGTGATTCTCACATATTTTGTTCTCAAGGTCTTTAGACTCTTAAAATTATTACTGAGAACCTCCAAGAGTTTCTGTTCATATAGGTTAACAGCTCATGGTATTTACCATATGAGAAATTATAACTTAGGAAAAAGTTAAATAACTACTTATTAATTCATTAAAAATAGAAAACCAACAACATGTCAATATAAATATTTGTAATTAGAAATAACTGTATTTTCCTAAACAGGAACATTGAGTCAGAGTGTGGCCTTGTTTACACTTTTGCAGCCCTCTAATGATGGCTCGATAGAGAATTTCTTACTTCCTGTGATGGCTTTAACTTTTCATCTTTTGCATTATGTGGTTTTCTGAGGAACTGAAGAAGGAAAGAAGGCATTTTTAAATAGCCCTTCCAGATAACTGAACTATTTTTCTTTGCTATTAATCAGAATTTGACAAGTGGCAGTTTCTCAGAAGCAAGTTAATGCAGAGTCTGAAACCATATCAACCAGCCTTTCATCCCTGTTTTCAACACAGCAAAACCCACTGGTCCACCTTGCACTTTGAATGAGTCTTTTACCTGTGCAGGGTTGCCTTTTAATAAACTTAGAATTTTAGAAGTTTTCGATTTGCAGAAAAAACCGTGCAGCTAGTGCAGAGAATTCTTGCAGACCCCACACCCACTGTCTTGTTTGCTTGGCTTCTTACATGAATGTGGTGTGCTCGTCACAATCAGGTAACCAAGTCCAGACCTTCTCCAAATGTGCTTAGATTTCACCTACTGTCCCTCTCCTCTTCTAGGATCCCATCCAGGATCCTGCATCACCGATAGCGACCCTGTCTCCTTAGGCTCCTCTGGGCTATGACAGTTTCTCAGACTCGCCTTGTTTTTAATGACCGTGCAGGGGTTCTGGTAAAATATTTGGTGTTTACCACAGAGGTAAACGGCTGTCCTCATCACATCCTATCCAGATGGCATCCTCAATCTGTAACACCTTTCCCCAGTTTTGGAGTTCTCGCCCACTCCCCAGAACTCCAGTGATGAGGGTGACGCTGGGTGTCATCTCCCTGGGGCAGGTGTATATCCAGTATTATGCTTGGGTGTTTTCACTCCTGACGGACACCCTTATGGAAACCCAAGAGAGTTACTTTCCCTTCTCAAGTTATTTTCCTTTTAGGGAGACCTATATGTCCTGCTCTCTCCCTTCCCCTCCCGCCCAAGATGTGTATAAGAGACAGATGTAAGCTGGGGCATGTGGGATCTAATTTCCTTACCTGGGATCAAACCCTACATTGGGAGTGCAGAGTCTTAGCTCTTGGTCCACCAGGGAAGTCCCAAGGGGAAGTCTTATATCATCACCTTTCTTGGCTTCTCTTTCTCCCTGGAGTATCAGTTCAGTTCAGTTCAGTCGCTCAGTTGTGTCCGACTTTTTGCGACCCCATGAAACGCAGCACACCAGGCTTCCCTGTTCATCACCATCTCCCAGAGTTCACTCAGACTCACATCCATCGAGTCCGTGATGCCATCCAGCCATCTCATCCTCGGTTGTCCCCTTCTCCTCCTGCCCACAGTCCCTCCCAGCATCAGGGTAACTCCAGTCATTACCTCCTGACCAGTGCCTTCTGTGATGGGCAGAATAGTGCCTGTGTTAGAGAGGCCAGGTCCTCGTCGATGGCACCTGAAGACAGATTATCTTGCATGGCTGCAGGGACCTTTCAGGTATGTGATGTTTCTGGATGGCCCCAGTGTGATCGCCAAGGGTTCTAACAATGGAAAGAGGGACATCAGAGAGTCACAACCAGAGAAAGAAGATGCTAAACTTCTTGCTTTGGACTTTCCAAGTGGCACTAGTGGAAAAGAACCTGCCTACCGATGCAGGAAGAGGGTGTTTGCTATGACCAGTGCATTTTCTTGGCAAAACTCTATTAGTCTTTGCCCTGCTTCATTCCGCATTCCAAGGCCAAATTTGCCTGTTACTCCAGGTGTTTCTTGACTTCCTACTTTAGCATTCCAGTCCCCTATAATGAAAAGGACATCTTTTTTGGGTGTTAGTTCTAAAAGGTCTTGTAGGTCATCATAAAACCGTTCAACTTCAGCTTCTTCAGCATTACTGGTTGGGGCATAGACTTGGATAACTGTGATATTGAACGGTTTGCCTTGGAAACGANCCTCTCTCTGGGTGTACCCATAGCGAAAGCCATGTGAGGAGGGCTTGTAGCCCTCTACAAGCCAGAAAGAGGGCTCTCACCAGAACCCAATCGTGCCAGCACCTTGAGCTTGAACTTTTATCCTCCAGAGCTGTAAAAACACACATTTCGGTTGTTTAAGGCCCCTGGTCTATGAGATTCTTTATGGCAGCCCGAGTTGACTAATACAACATGTATTGTAAAAGCCTGTCTTAATTATCCTACTTTATTTTGAATTTCAAGAAGTTGTGGACATTTATTTTCTCTCTTGCCACAGAAAGTTCTTATGTGGTATCACTGATTTTAACTCTTGGCCCATAACACCTAATTAATTGATTACCTGGCCCTCTATAGAAATGCTTATTGACCCGTGGCTTGAAATGAACATACTGTCTTACTAAGCACTAATTATATGTCAGCCCAAATAGAGATTATTTATTGTTTTGCTATGTAAAGATGAATAGGCATATATTCAAAGCCTAAACACTTTGTCTTATTTATATACTTTAATTGCATGCTTAATATATTCTTTTAAATCAAGACAAAATAAAATTAAATGGTGATAATCAGGGAAAG
Source organism: Oreotragus oreotragus (assembly GCA_006410675.1). Taxonomy (NCBI): domain Eukaryota; kingdom Metazoa; phylum Chordata; class Mammalia; order Artiodactyla; family Bovidae; genus Oreotragus; species Oreotragus oreotragus. The sequence continues at coordinate 124,240 of SJYX01017849.1, forward strand.
AAAACCAAGTGACAAAAATAAGCCCATGTACTGAGAGTGGTCCCTAAGCACAGCGGTGGCTGAGCGCGTGTCCAGATAGGAATGTGTTTGATTAATTAGTCCTGGCTGCCTGACGACGTGCCTTGGACCATACTGGATTTGTGGTTTCATTTATGCTCACAAGAATGATGTGTATGAGTTCCTCCCCAGAGTGAAACCCTGTCCCTTTGCACATGACTGAGCCCCAGCTCACCTGGAACTCATCAGAGCCTGCCTGTGCATGCCCGCTCAGTCGTGTCCGACTGTGCGACCCCACAGACGGTAGCCTGCCAGGCTCCTCAGTCCGTGGGATTCTCCAGGCAAGAACACTGGAGTGGGTTGCCATTTCCTCCTCCAGGGGATCTTCCCCACCCAGGAATTGCACCTGCATTTCCTGCATTGGCAGGTGGATTCTTTACCACTGACCCACCTGTGAAGCCTTACAGGAAAAACAGATAATGGATCCACATTCATTGATTGTCACATCTCTTAAGCATAGCTGGGAAGTGTCAGCTGTCTGGAGAGGGCTGTTTGAGAACCAAGTGAGTCTCCTATCCATCTGTCTTTCCATATTTCACAGAATGAAGTTTCCAGCCCTTTTTCTCCCACACAGAAGGGCTTTCTGTCCATCCATCATGCCTGGTCAGGTATCACCAGGCAACATCAGTGGGGCTCCCAACTTCAAATTTCCAGCTGTTTTGCTAACACAGAGGTGGGAAGAGGGAGGGATGTAAACGCGCCTGGGTGTGTCTGGGTGGGGGGAAGTGCTGGTACTGGCAGGTTCCTGCTGGCAGGTGCCTGCGACCCACCGAAGGAAGCAGAGGGGTGTGAGTCAGAGAGGCAGTCTGGGGTGATCACGGGTGGCTCTGAACTGTGGGTTGGGACCTCACTCTGGAGGTAATGGGGAGCCCGCGCTGGTTCTGGAAGCCAAGAGTGCCGAGTTCTGGTTCATGCCGTGGGAGAGAATTCTGGGAGTACTGTCTGAAAGGGCTCTGTCAGGGCCTCTTTGGGAAGTGTCTTTTCTCTCGTTGTCCCTCAGCATTCCTGCTCTGCACCCCATTATTACCAGTAGCCCGTCCTTTTTCTTTTAAGTTGATCCTTTTTAAAGCAAACAGTGTCACTGCCATTTTACGAAAACATGCTGTTTGATTGGTAAGTCCTGTCAACGTGCCTCTTTGGGAAGTGTCTTTTCTCTCGTTGTCCCTCAGCATTCCTGCTCTGCACCCCATTATTACCAGTAGCCCGTCCTTTTTCTTTTAAGTTGATCCTTTTTAAAGCAAACAGTGTCACTGCCATTTTACGAAAACATGCTGTTTGATTGGTAAGTCCTGTCAACGTGCGTCAGGAACCAGTTTCTTCTTGCCTCTGAACTGTTTCCCATGCCCCCTTCCCTGTGGTCTCAAAGGATGAGAGATCTGACAGTGTCCTGGTGCTATCAATCTGGCGGGCCGTCAGCCACCAGGGTCATCCTGGCAACCAAGAGTCCAAAGGCCCAGCCTGCCTGGGTCCTGTGATCCAGGGTCTGCCTTTCTTTCCATAAACTTATTCTATCATCCTCGGCACTGAGGGTTACAGATTCTAAACTGCAGTGGATGCTTGAGGTGGGGAGGGGGATAGCTGTGTGACCTTGGGCAAGTTAACCAACCTCTCTGTGCCTTAGTTTTTTTCCATCCGTCAAATGGAAACTACTACTAATGATACTCAGAACATCATAGGCCTGTTACATGGATTAACTGAGATCCTAGAATAATGAATTATATAAGGGTTTAGTACTAATTAGCTAAAATCTACTGTCATCCCTGCTGCTGCTACTGCTAAGTCCCTTCAGTTGTGTCCGATTCTGTGTGACCCCATAGACTGCAGCCCACCAGGCTCGGGGTAGGGACCCTAAGAGGTCCGTTCTTGTGACCTCACCCAACGGTAAAGGAAGAGGTTACGTACTTTCACTTTTCACTTTCCCTTCAACGAATCAGGTGTCCGACTTTTTGTGACCCCATAGACTGCAGCCCACCAGGCTCCTCCATCATGGGATTTTCCAGGCAAGAGTGCTGGAGTGGGCTGCCATTGCCTTCGACTGTCATCCCTACCCAGCCCTGTTTATAAAAGGTTGACGCTTGGAGGAGCTAAATCCATTTCCTAAGATGACAACGATGTCTCAGGCAGGATCTGCTTCTGGTGTGGANAGGCAAGAACACTGGAGTGGGCTGCCGTTGCCTTCTCCGACTGTCATCCCTACCCAGCCCTATTTATAAAAAGTTGAGGCTTGGAGGAGCTAAATCCATTTCCTAAGATGACAACGATGTCTCAGGCAGGATCTGCTTCTGGTGTGGAGGCTTGGGTTCCTTTCAGTAGGACCCTGAGCACATGGAGTGTGAGGAGGCCATTCCTCCCACCTGTAGGCTCTGTGTTTTTCCTTGTCTGTTCTCTTTCTCTGTCCAAGGCCAGAGAATTGAGTCAGGCGACTTCCATCCTGTCACTACCCGACGCAGCTACAACCAGTCCCTGGCTTGGCAGGCCTGCTCATCTCCCTCTCCCATCATACCCCCTCTAAGTCCGTGCTCTCCAGTTCCAGACAGGGAGGTGCGGCACCTCCCCAACCCTGCAGGGTCTGATGAGTAGATCTGGGAGTGGGGAAGGAATTTGCAGACTCCTAGGGGATGCTGGGTTAATCAGGGGACCACAGTTCACGAACCACTGTCATGGAGAATTTAAAATGACCTTATATATAAACTCAGCAAAAATGACATCACCAGTTAAGGTTCAGTTGGCGCAAAAGCCAATTTGAATTCCTGGGATGCTTCAGTTGTACACTGTTCTGAAGAAGCTCAATAATAGTCATTCCCAGGCGATGTCCCCTCTGGAGGAGACAGTGTGGTCCAGTAGAAGTCCTTTGGGACTGGGTTAAAAGGAGCAGAGAAGAACATTGATCATCGGCATGTCAGTGGGTTCTCATTCAGACTCCCAACTGGCTAAAATCAGAGCTTCCTCATGGGAATCTGTCCATGTACTGGTTGCCATGTGACCTAGTTTTCAGACTGTCATCCCTTGGGGAAAGGAGCTGTAGCACAGACCTTTCTTTTCTTTTCCTTTTCTTTTTAAAAATATTTATTTATTTATCTGGCTGCTCTGGGTCTTAGTTGCAGCACTCGAAATCTTTAGTTGCAGCATGTAAACCCCTAGTTGCAGCATGTGGGATCTAGTTCCCTGACCGGGGATCAAACCCAGGCCCTCTGCATTGGGAGCATGGATTCTTAGCCCCTGGACCACCAGGAAGTCCCCAGACCTGTCATAAGTAGAACATACATGAAGTTTCTCCCGTGAACGTCTCTTCACGCTCAAGTTTCGCCCTGTCCCTGTTCAAACGGTGAAAGTATTTATCACAAGGGTCTAAATGAAAGGCTTTTATCTATTCTGTACTCTGGGTCTTCGTAAAGCGGAGGAGCATGCCAGATTCAGTTGCCTCCAAAGCTCCAGACGCTGTAGGGCTGGGTTCCGTCCACTGTGATGTGTGGAAATGATGCCGGCAGCTCTGTGGACCTTCCTCCCACCAGTGGGTGTCTGTTTCCTTTGTTCAGACGGGTCCTGCCTTAGTGACTCATTTCTGTAGAACCGAATGCGGCAGATGAGATGCTGTCAATTCCCGAGGCAGGTCATAAAAGGCAGCTCAGCTTCCGCCAGCTCTTCTTTGTGAGTTCCGGTGGGGGCAGAGGCGGGGGACTGGGAAAAAATCCTGAGGCCCCCTTTCTAGGGCAACTACGCAGAGAAAACACAGAGATAGAGGAAGAGGCCAAGGCCCTGCTATGTCCAGCCCCAGCCTTCTCCGTCTTCCCAGCATCCTGGCCGGAGACAGGCTAGCCCGCTGAGCCCTACCCGAACTGCTGATTGGTGAGCAAAACAGGCATCAGTGCTCTGAGCTGCTGCATCCTGGGGTGGTTTGCTGTGTGGCCCTAGGTCACAGAGCCAGCACACGTGGGCACGCAGAGTCATTCAGGCTTCTGAAGCGGAGGTAACCAACACACAAAGCGTTTCAGGAAACAGCAGGTCCGGGCCAGGGGCCCCAGGTCCCACGCCCAGAGAACCACCTCCAGGGACGAGACACACTAGGCTTCAAAGACGAGTCTGCAGACACCGAGAACCTTCCAAACCAGCCACAGCCTCTCTGTCAGGGTGGCCAGCAGCTCTGTCCCAGTCATGCCCTTCCCTTCTGCAAGGCTCTTATCCAAAGGCCTCCCCAGTCTAAACTCAGATTACCTCGTGAAAAGCTCGCCACTATAACACAGTAAATATTAACACAAGGGCCTTGAATCCAGGCGCTGGGTTCCCTCCAACACAAATACTCAACAATTTATTCATAAACAGCATCTCCCCATTCCCTCTTATGGCGATTATTCACCATCTTGGCTTTGCGACCTCGTGTATCCCAGAGTAGTTTGGTTCCACGCCCCGTCTCTCTGCTCGCTTTCCTGGCCCGGAGTTGTGGCGGGCATCTTCAGCCCCTTGTGCTCCGGGCCCCCACACGGGTGTCTTCCCGGGCTCCTTCAGGTGCAGATGGCATGGGATGGTGCAGGCGCGGTGGTCAGGGTCCCGGGCTCTTGTACGAAGTCCCAGCATCGCTTCATCTTGGGAGCACCTTGGATGACTCAGCTGCCTGTCTGAGCCTCCGTGTCCTGCTCTGTGACACAAGGTGGGCCCCGATGCTGGGAAGTGCTTAGCCACCCCGTGCTTTGCCTCCCACGTCTTCTCAGCCCCTCCTTGGGGAGGGGGCGCTTTGCCAGGCGAGGTAGAGTGTCAGGCGTGTAACCGAGTCTCCCTCCCTGGGGGTCTGCTGAACGGGGAGGTGGGAGCCACAAAGCCTTCTTAAATGCTACACTTGGAAGAGAGACTGTCAGCCGGGGGTGTTCTTGGGTCCCCCTTTGACAAGCGTGTCCTTACAGGGGGCGAGTAGGGACAAGGCTCACCTGGGGCCATCGCCACTGCAGCAGCCTCACGTGGGGCCCCTGGGAGCTCTGGAAGTGCGGGCGCTTCCATTGTTTGGAGCCTGTGCAGGGTTTGGGGCGAGGCTGGCCAGCGTTCCAGTTCTGGCTTCAGCGCTCACCACTTAGACGGCTAGCTAGCGGGGGAGTCTTGTCTCGTCGAGTAATTCTTAGAATTGAATAAAACAGCCAGGAGAAGCCCCTGGCGTGGAGCTTGGCACGACATAGGTCGTCAGTGAGTGGCGGACAACACCACCCTCCGTGTCATCATGGTCGCCGAGTAACCTCCAACAGGAAAATAAAAGCCCTGGTTCAGTCAATGGACTATTACGCAGCCCACTTCAAGGGGGGCAGGGCGGCGCAAGATACTTGTGAAGCCTTATGTGGCAACACGGAGGAGTATTTATAGTATCAAAAGTGGGATGAAAGGAATTTTCTGTGGAAAAGAAAATCTCCTTTAATGTCATTAAAATATCTCCGCCGTAAAGGAGGAGGCAGGCGGATGTGGAGGAGCCTGGTAACCATGGCAACTGGGAGGGCTGCCTCTTGGGCCTTTGACCCTCAGTCCTCAGCTCAGACGGGGCTCTCAGGCATGGGGTGGTGGTTTCAAGTGTGCAGAGAGAGACTGGCTCTCCTGCCAGCCCACAAGCCAAACATCTGCTCTGACCAAGCTTTGGAAGTCCCTTGCCCACAAATATGTCCCCATCGGGGCTGGAGTTGGGCTGAGCTGCCAGCTGCTGTAAGTTTCCATCTGCGAGGCCGGTTCACGGGAGGGAGGGGACCCAGGCCTCCGGTCCCTCCTCTCTGCATTCTTGTGGGGAAACGGGGTCGAGGGAGGTCCACTGTCATTTGGGACCTGAGGAACACATCTTTACGACTTCCAGAAATGTCTTCGCTTAAACTTTCAGTCTGTTCTCCTTTTAATCTTCTCTGGGGCCATGGCCTGGCCTGTGAGGCAGGAGCTGGGGGGCTCCTGGCAGGAATGAAAAATACGGAAGGGCGGAGATGACATTAAATGCTATGTCCTGGCTTGCTTGCTTCTTTCTTCGGTTACAAGTTTGGGGTGTAGAGAAGGGAGGAAATTCCTGGGCAGGATGACCATGCCCAGGAAGTCTGTATATTTAATTTCTCAGAACATCTCCAGTAGGCTCTGGAAACGCAGGGCAATGGTCTGGTAGAGCTGTTCACGGTCAGCGCTTCCAGGTCCGGTGTCTGTGGGACCCATCCAGGTGGGAGGGGTCGGGAGCTGGATGCGGGGCCCTGCCTTGCTGCTGTGGAGCAGTCCAGGCTGCTGGGGTGGGCAGCTTCCTGACCATGGGATGCTTCAAAGCCCCCAAGATCCCTGGGAACCCAAGGCAGGTGGGACTGGAGTGGGGCAGACAAGCCCTTCCCTTGTTCCTGACTTGCCCCCAAATTCTTTGCTGGCTGGGCTGTGAGTGAGTCCACACATCGCCACTCACCCCAACAAACAGAAGTGCACGCACCTTTGCTTTGTCCCCACCCTGCCGAGACCCCACAGGGTGGTGACGCAGAAGGACCTGGGCTGGAATCTCACTAGCACACCAGTTAACCTCTCCGGGCCTCAGACTCCACATCTGTAAAATGGGTATAACAACCCCACCCTCTCTCACCGGTTGTTCGGGTGATTCAAAGAGATGAATGAGACTGCTGTGCAATGACAAGCCCCCTCCCAACTCCACACACACGTAGTGGGGCAACTCAGAGAGAGAGGGAGGCTGAATATTGGGGGGGCGTTACTTGGCCTCAGTGGTTTAAAGGGCCTGCTTTGAGAGTGGCAGCGGGCAAGCTGGAACCTGGGATTTTCCTGTGTGACTTTTCCTCACGAAGAGGGCTGACTCTCATGGGCATTTCCCATGCTGCCACCTCTCCTAAGCACAGCGTCAGGGTGGCACTTCCAGGGACCTGCCTCTCCCGCCATGCCGCCGCTCTCGGGCTTCACCCAGCACTCAGCCCGTGGGCGGGGATTCCATACGGATGACTCGGAACAGGCTTTGGCGGGAATGCTCCTCTGGTCTGGTCAGTCTGGTGGAGGGAGGAGTCGGCAGTCCGACCCTGGGGTTGCCACGGTCCGGGATCCTCCCAAGGTTTCCGAGGAAGGCCGTCACCGTAACAGGCTGCCTAGCCTCAGGACGGAGCCAAGTGAGCGCCGGGGAGGACCGCCATGGGGTGCCGGCTGCGGGGGCTCAGACAGCGGGGCTCTTGGCCTCTGGCTGCTGAGAGCAGAGTGTTGTGAGCTCCTGGCTGGGGCGATCAGGGCCAGGAGAGCGCGGGGGCCTGTATTATCTGCAAGTGTTCCCTGAACTCCCCGTGGGCAGTTCAAGGAATTCGAGAGTGCTGACAGTGTTCTCAAAGCTGGACGCCCGAAGCCGGGTGAGGGGGGAGGCCACCCACGTCTAGAACACGCCCAGGTTAGCGTCTGGAGGACCCTCACTGTGTTAACAGATTGGCGAGATCGTTTTGGCTGAGCTTATACATCACGTCATTTTCAACCCCCTATAGCAGTGTTCTCCAAGGGTGGCCCCCAGCCCAGCATTGGCATCAACCTGGAGACGTGTTGGAAATGCTGATTCTCAGGCCCCACCTGCACCCGCTAGTCTGGGGTGGGACCCAGGCCACTGGATTTTAGCCAGGGTGCCAGGTGATTTTAGACATTGCCATAGTCTTCTGAAGGCTCTGAGAAGTCCAGCCTGAAAGAAACCCAGTTCATTTTGTCCACTCTGACGTCCCCTTTACACGGCCACATGGCCCTTTAATAGCTTCATATCCATGAGCTTTCTGGGCGATAAGCTTTGGGAAACAGGAAGATGGGCTTGGGGGCTGACAGAGGTTGGTTTGAACCCCACAACCTCACTTCCTGTGGCTGGGTGGCTGGGAGCTCTACATCAGATGCTCCTCTGCTTAGCACTGTCCTTGGTTCAGCAAAGGGCACTGAATGGTAGCTGCCAGCAACAGTACTGACGCTCACCATCAGGATGACAAGGCGTGGTATGTTACAATCGTAGCTCCAGTGTACTACATGTCACATGTCCTTCTTTTTGCCTCCTCTTTCATACATCACTGATTAGGAATGTCAGTGCTATGCTTCCTCCCTGTACCCAGGTTCTTAGGTTGAATGCCCCGATGGCTTCTAGCCAAGTTCATTTCCCTCCTCAGGGGAGCGAAAGTCAGGTTTGTGCCTGACATTTGGCTTTGGAGGCCTGTCCATTTTATGAGAACAAGAGGAGCCCGGCACACGGGCCGGCCAGCACCCACGTCCCCTTGATATGCTGCCCCCTGGGTTGGGGCTGCCAGGGATACACGGTCTACAGCCTGGCAGGATATTAGTTACCTTAGCAGAATTTGCTCCTTGGCTTTGAGGAGATAAACACTGAGTTAAATACAGATAACAGGCAGGGTTTTATATTCAGCATCACACAGTAGAAAAAGTATCAGATCTCGAGTCTGCCTAGTCCCCTCCCCCCCCAGAAACGATGCGTCCTCAGACAAGCTACCTATCTTCTCTGAATCCCTGAGTCCTCCCCTGCAACACGTGTGTGCAGAGTCATGTCTGACTCTTTGCAATCCCGTGGACTATAGCCTGCCAGGCTCCTCTGTCCATGGGATTCTCCAGGCAAGAATACTGGAGTGGGTTGNAGACACGGCAAAACCCAGGTTCACAGAGATTCAGTCACTGTCGAGTAGCAACAGCTGACGGGAGGCAAAGCTGGGATTTCAACACAGGCCACCCTGACCCCAAAGCCGCGGTTCTTTCTACTCCACTATGTGGTCTTTCCATCAGTGCTGGCACAACTATGGCAAACAGGGCTTCTGCCTGTTCTGGTAGGAACCGTCAGCTTCAAATGCATTTTACATTTGAACTCCAGTTTAGTGGCATGTTTTTCTGCCCCCAAACAATTCCATTTTTCACGAGCAGACCTGTGTTACAGACTGGATGGCTCACTTCTCCCAATTAATATGTTGAAGCCCCAAAGTGTGACTGTATTTGGAGACAGGGCCTTTAAGGAGTTCATTAAGGTTAACCGAGGTCATTAGGGTGGGGCTCTAATCAGACAGGACTTGTGTCCTTAGAAGAAGAGATACCAGAGGTGCCTGGCTCTCTTTCTGCTGCCCTCTCTCTGGGTGTACCCATAGCGAAAGCCATGTGAGGAGGGCTTGTAGCCCTCTACAAGCCAGAAAGAGGGCTCTCACCAGAACCCAATCGTGCCAGCACCTTGAGCTTGAACTTTTATCCTCCAGAGCTGTAAAAACACACATTTCGGTTGTTTAAGGCCCCTGGTCTATGAGATTCTTTATGGCAGCCCGAGTTGACTAATACAACATGTATTGTAAAAGCCTGTCTTAATTATCCTACTTTATTTTGAATTTCAAGAAGTTGTGGACATTTATTTTCTCTCTTGCCACAGAAAGTTCTTATGTGGTATCACTGATTTTAACTCTTGGCCCATAACACCTAATTAATTGATTACCTGGCCCTCTATAGAAATGCTTATTGACCCGTGGCTTGAAATGAACATACTGTCTTACTAAGCACTAATTATATGTCAGCCCAAATAGAGATTATTTATTGTTTTGCTATGTAAAGATGAATAGGCATATATTCAAAGCCTAAACACTTTGTCTTATTTATATACTTTAATTGCATGCTTAATATATTCTTTTAAATCAAGACGAAATAAAATTAAATGGTGATAATCAGGGAAAGAAAACCAAGTGACAAAAATAAGCCCATGTACTGAGAGTGGTCCCTAAGCACAGCGGTGGCTGAGCGCGTGTCCAGATAGGAATGTGTTTGATTAATTAGTCCTGGCTGCCTGACGACGTGCCTTGGACCATACTGGATTTGTGGTTTCATTTATGCTCACAAGAATGATGTGTATGAGTTCCTCCCCAGAGTGAAACCCTGTCCCTTTGCACGTGACTGAGCCCCAGCTCACCTGGAACTCATCAGAGCCTGCCTGTGCATGCCCGCTCAGTCGTGTCCGACTGTGCGACCCCACAGACGGTAGCCTGCCAGGCTCCTCAGTCCGTGGGATTCTCCAGGCAAGAACACTGGAGTGGGTTGCCATTTCCTCCTCCAGGGGATCTTCCCCACCCAGGAATTGCACCTGCATTTCCTGCATTGGCAGGTGGATTCTTTACCACTGACCCACCTGTGAAGCCTTACAGGAAAAACAGATAATGGATCCACATTCATTGATTGTCACATCTCTTAAGCATAGCTGGGAAGTGTCAGCTGTCTGGAGAGGGCTGTTTGAGAACCAAGTGAGTCTCCTATCCATCTGTCTTTCCATATTTCACAGAATGAAGTTTCCAGCCCTTTTTCTCCCACACAGAAGGGCTTTCTGTCCATCCATCATGCCTGGTCAGGTATCACCAGGCAACATCAGTGGGGCTCCCAACTTCAAATTTCCAGCTGTTTTGCTAACACAGAGGTGGGAAGAGGGAGGGATGTAAACGCGCCTGGGTGTGTCTGGGTGGGGGGAAGTGCTGGTACTGGCAGGTGCCTGCGACCCACCGAAGGAAGCAGAGGGGTGTGAGTCAGAGAGGCAGTCTTTGGTGATCACGGGTGGCTCTGAACTGTGGGTTGGGACCTCACTCTGAAGGTAATGGGGAGCCCGCGCTGTTTCTGGAAGCCAAGAGTGCCGAGTTCTGGTTCATGCTGTGGGAGAGAATTCTGGGAGCACTCTGAAAGGGCTCTGTCAGGGCCTCTTTGGGGAGTGTCTTTTCTCTCGTTGTCCCTCAGCATTCCTGCTCTGCACCCCATTATTAGCAGTAGCCAGTCCTTTTTCTTTTAAGCTGATCCTTTTTAAAGCAAACAGTGTCACTGCCATTTTACGAAAACATGCTGTTTGATTGGTAAGTCCTATCAACATGCGTCAGGAACCAGTTTCTTCTTGCCTCTGAACTGTTTCCCATGCCCCCTTCCCTGTGGTCTCAAAGGATGAGAGATCTGACAGTGTCCTGGTGCTATCAATCTGGCGGCCCCTCAGCCACCAGGGTCATCCTGGCAACCAAGAGTCCAAAGGCCCAGCCTGCCTGGGTCCTGTGATCCAGGGTCTGCCTTTCCTTGCATAAACTTATTCTATCATCCTCAGCACTGAGGGTTACAGTTTCTAAACTGCAGTGGATGCTTGAGGGGGGAGGGGGCTAGCTGTGTGACTTTGGTCAAGTTAACCAACTTCTCTGTGCCTTAGTTTTTTTCCATCCGCCAAATGGAAACTACTACTAATGATACTCAGAACATCATAGGCCTGTTACATGGATTAAGTGAGATCCTAGAATAATGAATTTTATAAGGGTTTAGTACTAATTAGCTAAAATCTACTGTCATCCCTGCTGCTGCTACTGCTAAGTCTCTTCAGTCATGTCCGACTCTGTGTGACCCCATAGACTGCAGCCCACCAGGCTCCCCCGTCCCTGGGATTCTCCAGGCAAGAACACTGGAGTGGGTTGCCATTTCCTTCTCCAATGCATGAGAGTGAAAAGTGAAAGGGAAGTCACTCAGTCGTGTCCGACTTTTTGTGATCCCATAGACTGCAGCCCACCAGGCTCCTCCATCCATGGGATTTTCCAGGCAAGAACACTGGAGTGGGCTGCCGTTGCCTTCTCCGACTGTCATCCCTACCCAGCCCTATTTATAAAAAGTTGAGGCTTGGAGGAGCTAAATCCATTTCCTAAGATGACAACGATGTCTCAGGCAGGATCTGCTTCTGGTGTGGAGGCTTGGGTTCCTTTCAGTAGGACCCTGAGCACATGGAGTGTGAGGAGGCCATTCCTCCCACCTGTGGGCTCTGTGTTTTTCCATGTCTGTTCTCTTTCTCTGTCCAAGGCCAGAGAATTGAGTCAGGCGACTTCCATCCTGTCACTACCCGACGCGGCTACAACCAGTCCCTGGCTTGGCAGGCCTGCTCATCTCCCTCTCCCATCATACCCCCTCTAAGTCCGTGCTCTCCGGTTCCAGACAGGGAGGTGCGGCACCTCCCCAACCCTGCAGGGTCTGATGAGTAGATCTGGGAGTGGGGAAGGAATTTGCAGACTCCTAGGGGATGCTGGGTTAATCAGGGGACCACAGTTCACGAACCACTGTCATGGAGAATTTAAAATGACCTTATATATAAACTCAGCAAAAATGACATCACCAGTTAAGGTTCAGTTGGCGCAAAAGCCAATTTGAATTCCTGGGATGCTTCAGTTGTACACTGTTCTGAAGAAGCTCAATAATAGTCATTCCCAGGCGATGTCCCCTCTGGAGGAGACAGTGTGGTCCAGTAGAAGTCCTTTGGGACTGGGTTAAAAGGAGCAGAGAAGAACATTGATCATCGGCATGTCAGTGGGTTCTCATTCAGACTCCCAACTGGCTAAAATCAGAGCTTCCTCATGGGAATCTGTCCATGTACTGGTTGCCATGTGACCTAGTTTTCAGACTGTCATCCCTTGGGGAAAGGAGCTGTAGCACAGACCTTTCTTTTCTTTTCCTTTTCTTTTTAAAAATATTTATTTATTTATCTGGCTGCTCTGGGTCTTAGTTGCAGCACTCGAAATCTTTAGTTGCAGCATGTAAACCCCTAGTTGCAGCATGTGGGATCTAGTTCCCTGACCGGGGATCAAACCCAGGCCCTCTGCATTGGGAGCATGGATTCTTAGCCCCTGGACCACCAGGAAGTCCCCAGACCTGTCATAAGTAGAACATACATGAAGTTTCTCCCGTGAACGTCTCTTCACGCTCAAGTTTCGCCCTGTCCCTGTTCAAACGGTGAAAGTATTTATCACAAGGGTCTAAATGAAAGGCTTTTATCTATTCTGTACTCTGGGTCTTCGTAAAGCGGAGGAGCATGCCAGATTCAGTTGCCTCCAAAGCTCCAGACGCTGTAGGGCTGGGTTCCGTCCACTGTGATGTGTGGAAATGATGCCGGCAGCTCTGTGGACCTTCCTCCCACCAGTGGGTGTCTGTTTCCTTTGTTCAGACGGGTCCTGCCTTAGTGACTCATTTCTGTAGAACCGAATGCGGCAGATGAGATGCTGTCAATTCCCGAGGCAGGTCATAAAAGGCAGCTCAGCTTCCGCCAACTCTTCTTTGTGAGTTCCGGTGGGGGCAGAGGCGGGGGACTGGGAAAAAATCCTGAGGCCCCCTTTCTAGGGCAACTACGCAGAGAAAACACAGAGATAGAGGAAGAGGCCAAGGCCCTGCTATGTCCAGCCCCAGCCTTCTCCGTCTTCCCAGCATCCTGGCCGGAGACAGGCTAGCCCGCTGAGCCCTACCCGAACTGCTGATTGGTGAGCAAAACAGGCATCAGTGCTCTGAGCTGCTGCATCCTGGGGTGGTTTGCTGTGTGGCCCTAGGTCACAGAGCCAGCACACGTGGGCACGCAGAGTCATTCAGGCTTCTGAAGCGGAGGTAACCAACACACAAAGCGTTTCAGGAAACAGCAGGTCCGGGCCAGGGGCCCCAGGTCCCACGCCCAGAGAACCACCTCCAGGGACGAGACACACTAGGCTTCAAAGACGAGTCTGCAGACACCGAGAACCTTCCAAACCAGCCACAGCCTCTCTGTCAGGGTGGCCAGCAGCTCTGTCCCAGTCATGCCCTTCCCTTCTGCAAGGCTCTTATCCAAAGGCCTCCCCAGTCTAAACTCAGATTACCTCGTGAAAAGCTCGCCACTATAACACAGTAAATATTAACACAAGGGCCTTGAATCCAGGCGCTGGGTTCCCTCCAACACAAATACTCAACAATTTATTCATAAACAGCATCTCCCCATTCCCTCTTATGGCGATTATTCACCATCTTGGCTTTGCGACCTCGTGTATCCCAGAGTAGTTTGGTTCCACGCCCTGTCTCTCTGCTCGCTTTCCTGGCCCGGAGTTGTGGCGGGCATCTTCAGCCCCTTGTGCTCCGGGCCCCCACACGGGTGTCTTCCCGGGCTCCTTCAGGTGCAGATGGCATGGGATGGTGCAGGCGCGGTGGTCAGGGTCCCGGGCTCTTGTACGAAGTCCCAGCATCGCTTCATCTTGGGAGCACCTTGGATGACTCAGCTGCCTGTCTGAGCCTCCGTGTCCTGCTCTGTGACACAAGGTGGGCCCCGATGCTGGGAAGTGCTTAGCCACCCCGTGCTTTGCCTCCCACGTCTTCTCAGCCCCTCCTTGGGGAGGGGGCGCTTTGCCAGGCGAGGTAGAGTGTCAGGCGTGTAACCGAGTCTCCCTCCCTGGGGGTCTGCTGAACGGGGAGGTGGGAGCCACAAAGCCTTCTTAAATGCTACACTTGGAAGAGAGACTGTCAGCCGGGGGTGTTCTTGGGTCCCCCTTTGACAAGCGTGTCCTTACAGGGGGCGAGTAGGGACAAGGCTCACCTGGGGCCATCGCCACTGCAGCAGCCTCACGTGGGGCCCCTGGGAGCTCTGGAAGTGCGGGCGCTTCCATTGTTTGGAGCCTGTGCAGGGTTTGGGGCGAGGCTGGCCAGCGTTCCAGTTCTGGCTTCAGCGCTCACCACTTAGACGGCTAGCTAGCGGGGGAGTCTTGTCTCGTCGAGTAATTCTTAGAATTGAATAAAACAGCCAGGAGAAGCCCCTGGCGTGGAGCTTGGCACGACATAGGTCGTCAGTGAGTGGCGGACAACACCACCCTCCGTGTCATCATGGTCGCCGAGTAACCTCCAACAGGAAAATAAAAGCCCTGGTTCAGTCAATGGACTATTACGCAGCCCACTTCAAGGGGGGCAGGGCGGCGCAAGATACTTGTGAAGCCTTATGTGGCAACACGGAGGAGTATTTATAGTATCAAAAGTGGGATGAAAGGAATTTTCTGTGGAAAAGAAAATCTCCTTTAATGTCATTAAAATATCTCCGCCGTAAAGGAGGAGGCAGGCGGATGTGGAGGAGCCTGGTAACCATGGCAACTGGGAGGGCTGCCTCTTGGGCCTTTGACCCTCAGTCCTCAGCTCAGACGGGGCTCTCAGGCATGGGGTGGTGGTTTCAAGTGTGCAGAGAGAGACTGGCTCTCCTGCCAGCCCACAAGCCAAACATCTGCTCTGACCAAGCTTTGGAAGTCCCTTGCCCACAAATATGTCCCCATCGGGGCTGGAGTTGGGCTGAGCTGCCAGCTGCTGTAAGTTTCCATCTGCGAGGCCGGTTCACGGGAGGGAGGGGACCCAGGCCTCCGGTCCCTCCTCTCTGCATTCTTGTGGGGAAACGGGGTCGAGGGAGGTCCACTGTCATTTGGGACCTGAGGAACACATCTTTACGACTTCCAGAAATGTCTTCGCTTAAACTTTCAGTCTGTTCTCCTTTTAATCTTCTCTGGGGCCATGGCCTGGCCTGTGAGGCAGGAGCTGGGGGGCTCCTGGCAGGAATGAAAAATACGGAAGGGCGGAGATGACATTAAATGCTATGTCCTGGCTTGCTTGCTTCTTTCTTCGGTTACAAGTTTGGGGTGTAGAGAAGGGAGGAAATTCCTGGGCAGGATGACCATGCCCAGGAAGTCTGTATATTTAATTTCTCAGAACATCTCCAGTAGGCTCTGGAAACGCAGGGCAATGGTCTGGTAGAGCTGTTCACGGTCAGCGCTTCCAGGTCCGGTGTCTGTGGGACCCATCCAGGTGGGAGGGGTCGGGAGCTGGATGCGGGGCCCTGCCTTGCTGCTGTGGAGCAGTCCAGGCTGCTGGGGTGGGCAGCTTCCTGACCATGGGATGCTTCAAAGCCCCCAAGATCCCTGGGAACCCAAGGCAGGTGGGACTGGAGTGGGGCAGACAAGCCCTTCCCTTGTTCCTGACTTGCCCCCAAATTCTTTGCTGGCTGGGCTGTGAGTGAGTCCACACATCGCCACTCACCCCAACAAACAGAAGTGCACGCACCTTTGCTTTGTCCCCACCCTGCCGAGACCCCACAGGGTGGTGACGCAGAAGGACCTGGGCTGGAATCTCACTAGCACACCAGTTAACCTCTCCGGGCCTCAGACTCCACATCTGTAAAATGGGTATAACAACCCCACCCTCTCTCACCGGTTGTTCGGGTGATTCAAAGAGATGAATGAGACTGCTGTGCAATGACAAGCCCCCTCCCAACTCCACACACACGTAGTGGGGCAACTCAGAGAGAGAGGGAGGCTGAATATTGGGGGGGCGTTACTTGGCCTCAGTGGTTTAAAGGGCCTGCTTTGAGAGTGGCAGCGGGCAAGCTGGAACCTGGGATTTTCCTGTGTGACTTTTCCTCACGAAGAGGGCTGACTCTCATGGGCATTTCCCATGCTGCCACCTCTCCTAAGCACAGCGTCAGGGTGGCACTTCCAGGGACCTGCCTCTCCCGCCATGCCGCCGCTCTCGGGCTTCACCCAGCACTCAGCCCGTGGGCGGGGATTCCATACGGATGACTCGGAACAGGCTTTGGCGGGAATGCTCCTCTGGTCTGGTCAGTCTGGTGGAGGGAGGAGTCGGCAGTCCGACCCTGGGGTTGCCACGGTCCGGGATCCTCCCAAGGTTTCCGAGGAAGGCCGTCACCGTAACAGGCTGCCTAGCCTCAGGACGGAGCCAAGTGAGCGCCGGGGAGGACCGCCATGGGGTGCCGGCTGCGGGGGCTCAGACAGCGGGGCTCTTGGCCTCTGGCTGCTGAGAGCAGAGTGTTGTGAGCTCCTGGCTGGGGCGATCAGGGCCAGGAGAGCGCGGGGGCCTGTATTATCTGCAAGTGTTCCCTGAACTCCCCGTGGGCAGTTCAAGGAATTCGAGAGTGCTGACAGTGTTCTCAAAGCTGGACGCCCGAAGCCGGGTGAGGGGGGAGGCCACCCACGTCTAGAACACGCCCAGGTTAGCGTCTGGAGGACCCTCACTGTGTTAACAGATTGGCGAGATCGTTTTGGCTGAGCTTATACATCACGTCATTTTCAACCCCCTATAGCAGTGTTCTCCAAGGGTGGCCCCCAGCCCAGCATTGGCATCAACCTGGAGACGTGTTGGAAATGCTGATTCTCAGGCCCCACCTGCACCCGCTAGTCTGGGGTGGGACCCAGGCCACTGGATTTTAGCCAGGGTGCCAGGTGATTTTAGACATTGCCATAGTCTTCTGAAGGCTCTGAGAAGTCCAGCCTGAAAGAAACCCAGTTCATTTTGTCCACTCTGACGTCCCCTTTACACGGCCACATGGCCCTTTAATAGCTTCATATCCATGAGCTTTCTGGGCGATAAGCTTTGGGAAACAGGAAGATGGGCTTGGGGGCTGACAGAGGTTGGTTTGAACCCCACAACCTCACTTCCTGTGGCTGGGTGGCTGGGAGCTCTACATCAGATGCTCCTCTGCTTAGCACTGTCCTTGGTTCAGCAAAGGGCACTGAATGGTAGCTGCCAGCAACAGTACTGACGCTCACCATCAGGATGACAAGGCGTGGTATGTTACAATCGTAGCTCCAGTGTACTACATGTCACATGTCCTTCTTTTTGCCTCCTCTTTCATACATCACTGATTAGGAATGTCAGTGCTATGCTTCCTCCCTGTACCCAGGTTCTTAGGTTGAATGCCCCGATGGCTTCTAGCCAAGTTCATTTCCCTCCTCAGGGGAGCGAAAGTCAGGTTTGTGCCTGACATTTGGCTTTGGAGGCCTGTCCATTTTATGAGAACAAGAGGAGCCCGGCACACGGGCCGGCCAGCACCCACGTCCCCTTGATATGCTGCCCCCTGGGTTGGGGCTGCCAGGGATACACGGTCTACAGCCTGGCAGGATATTAGTTACCTTAGCAGAATTTGCTCCTTGGCTTTGAGGAGATAAACACTGAGTTAAATACAGATAACAGGCAGGGTTTTATATTCAGCATCACACAGTAGAAAAAGTATCAGATCTCGAGTCTGCCTAGTCCCCTCCCCCCCCAGAAACGATGCGTCCTCAGACAAGCTACCTATCTTCTCTGAATCCCTGAGTCCTCCCCTGCAACACGTGTGTGCAGAGTCATGTCTGACTCTTTGCAATCCCGTGGACTATAGCCTGCCAGGCTCCTCTGTCCATGGGATTCTCCAGGCAAGAATACTGGAGTGGGTTGCCATGCCCTCCTCCAGGGGATCTTCCTGACCCAGGGATTGAACCCGCCTCTCTCGCATCTCCTACATTGGCAGGTGGAGTCTTTACCACTTGCGACACCTCGGAATTCCCACCTATAATAGGGGGCTTGTGAGATCCACCCACCAGGTAACGGTCTGAATTAATCCAAGACCTGAAAGTAGTGAACATAGCATGTAGCACACAGAAGATGATTAAGGCATGAAAATGTGAAATCTCACTGTCCTCTCAAGCAAAATAGCCACCCAAGTGGTCCCCATCTTTAGAGGATGAATGTAGTTTCAGCATTCGTTCATTTATGCATCACATAATTATCAAACACCTTCTCTGTATATTATATCAGTGATACCTGCTGCAGAGATGGGGTGGTTTGATTTGTAGCCCTAGGTTACAGAGATGGGCAAGACAGGACCTCAGTGTCTAGAGGGGGTGACGGATGTGAGTCTACTAGTGACACAATTATCTAATTAAGATCAGGTTTAGGAAAAGGAAGGGGCTATGGTGCTGGAGAAGACTCTTGAGAGTCCCTTGGACTGCAAGGAGATCAAACCAGTTAATCCTAAAGGAAATAAATCCTGAATATTCACTGGAAGGACTGATGCTGCAGCTCCAATACTTTGGCCACCTGATGTGAAGAACTGACTCATTGGAAAAGACCCTGATGCTGGGAAAGCAGGAGGAAGATGGGGAGACAGAGGATGAGATGGTTGGTTGGCATCGACTCAATGGGCACGAGTTTGAACAAACTCTGGGAGATAGTGAAGGACAATGGAAGCCTGGCATGCCACAGTCCATGGGGTCACAAAGAGTTGGACGTGACTTAGCGACTCAGCAACAACTACAAAGGAAGGAAAAGTCTGTCTTCCCTAACTAGCCCAACCCACCCACATCACCTTCCTGTGGATTCCCTATTTACTGTCTGGTCTTGTTTAAATGCTTCTAAAGTGTCAGAGCCATTTCCTAGAGCTGACTGTTGCCAAGGACCTGGGATCTTAGGCTGCCTCTGCCCTACTTCCACACTGTCCAAACATGTGGAATCCAGGATGAAAGACGTTCTCAGATCAGCATTTCTCTCCTGGGAATGGCAACTGGGAGATGTCCCAGACTTACAGAGGCTGCCTTTCAATCTGGAATTCCATAGTACTAGCTGTTAAGAGGTGATAGCTGCTGGAGGGCGGATACAGAGCAGGGCTGGGTAGGGGGCTGGTTTCTGAAAACATGGTCATTGCATGTAATTTCTAAAAATCAACTCCTGGGGTGTGAATTCTTCCTGAGAAACAGGTCTTCTCAACACCAGCACCACTTGATGCTGGCGAAAATCAGTTTCATTCTTTTGTCTTTAAGTTCACTGGATAGCAATCCCCAATGAATGTGCCCACGGGGTGGACGTTGGAAATGCAGAACGCAGGTTTTGGATAGCAAATGTGAGTTACTACAGAGAAGAGAGACCCCTTCTTGATGTAGTGACAGCATCATCTGGGTGGGCGTTTCCCTGGGGTTCCTGGCTCATGTGGGTGACTCTTGCCTGTTGCCAGCAAGGCAGGTAATTTGCTTGATGGATTGGGACTCGTATTTCCAAATGTCACGTAGAGTCACACGGCCTCTTGACTGATGGGGGTTGGGGTTGGGGGGTCCCATGAAACTTAGCAGATAGCCCCATGTGGCCCCCAGTCTCAAGCCCACCACTGTTCTCTATGGCCCTTGGAGTAAAGTCCTAAGTCTATGACATCCCAGTATGGGGACAGGGTCCTCTGCTTGTTTAATTTCCCGGATCTCCGCAGACAGTACAGGCTAATGGATCCTTGAGTGATGGATGGATGGAGTGCATGACTCTTCAGGAAATGGGCCTCTGCTGACCTTGCCAGCCCCCCAGTACCACACCATCACCACCTGGCACTTCATTCAGCCCGCTGACTGTGCTGTGCTCTGAGACTCTCACCTCTTTTAGGGCATGCTTACCTCTTGAAGGCAACACAGGCCTCCCATGAAGAATCCAAAGGCCCGGGGGACTCCTAGTGACTCTTGCAAGGCCAGAGGGGGCCTCCCCTCCTCCCCCAAGCCCACCCTCACCATCGAGCAAGGAGAGATACCCTTTCTCTGAGCTAGTAGGGCGTGCTTGTCTGTGACCGCCTCTGGACCATGACCGTAGATGAACGCAGGAATGAGGGAACAGGGCCTGGAGCGGGGGCCCTGACCCTGCAGCCCCGACCTGGGCATTTTCATCCAGACCCGAGGTATGAAGGGATGGATGGACGGAGGCGTGGGACAGACTCACGTATTCCTTGGCCGGGTCACCGATGCTACCGTTGGCAGTCGGGGCGGCGGTCTCGGCTCCCTCAGGCTTCTCCTGCTGCTTCCCCTCCTCCTTGGGCAAGCCGCCCTGCCCGGGGAGGGCCACCTCGCCCACACCTAGGGCCTCGCTCTTATACTGCTTCACAAACTCTTCCATCACTTTCAGCTCGTTCTCCAAAAGTCCGCGGCAGCGAGAGGGGTCCTGGTCGTAGATGGGGAGCTGGTGCATGAGCTGGCGCCGGCGGTAGAGGGCGCCCTCGGTGCCGGTCACCGGCTGCTTCTCCTTGGGGATGAGCTCCATGTACTGCAGGCCCTGCGGAGGGGGAGGCCCAGCGCCGTGATTCCCATGCATGGGAAATCTAAGCCCTGGCAAGACCTGGGCTCCTCCAGGTTTCCGGAGAACCCAAGGATTAGTCTCAAGGAAGAAAAGGGGTGAATCTTTGGGGAACACGCACGAGAGGCCTGAACAAGCTTCCACTCTCCCCCAGGTCGTAACTACAGCTTCACATGCTTGATGAGAATGGGATAATTTCAGTAGACTTTCATTTTAGATCTGCTGGCTCTGCAACATGGATTTTGTTTCCTTAAAAACTGAAGATTTTTACTTCATTTACTTCATGGCAATGCTTCTCATTAAAAAAAATCTCATTTCAAATCGCTTTTTTTTTTTAAGCAAAGTATAATTAAATCCTTATAGGCAGAAGGCATTTCATGGTTTATAATTTTAAAATATGCAAAGGCCCCTTCTAATAGTAGAATCGACAAGGTCTCAGGTCAATAACATTTCCACACTGATATGGCTGGGATAGACGGTAGGCCATCTGACTATAAATACGGCCACGGATAACTGTCCGATTGGCCTTTCATTAGTTTGCTGGCTGGCTTTTTTTTTTAAATGAGTAGAAATCTTACACTTGGGTGGGTCCCAGGTATGGGGAGATAAAGGTCAAGGCCACACAACTTGAGAAAGTGTGAAACGCAAATCGTTTATCCTGTTTTCCACCTCTGTGCCCAACCCTGACCCTAACCCTCCCACCAGATGGCCTGATGCCCATGGCCCATGGCTGCTGCCTTCTGTGGAAGCATTGCCTGGTGCCAGGATGCCCAGGCCCTGAATCTCTGTATGGCTCCTACCTTCTAGGGCCTGCACCCCTCCCTGCTTGACTTTATAAATCAACCCTGTGGTTAAGACCGTGTGTGTGACCTGCAGAGCTAAGGGGTGCCTGGCTGGCATCCTGGAGACAGAGACCTACTTTTCCTGTTGCAGCTTAAAGCCCCAACTGGGTACCAGCTCTCTGCCTTTGCATTGACAAGGCCCCAGCATCTGGTTGTGTTTCGTGATCCTGGCTGGCTTGAGGCCTATGCTACCACTCCCTATTCACTCACACATGGCAGACATTAATAATCAATCCCAGAGTCTCAGAACCCACCTCAACATAGCTCTCAGACAGTTGCCATCAATTGGCATGGACTTGGGAAGGGGGCGATGGAAAGAGAGATTGGGTCAGAATCAGCGATCTCTCCAGGAAGCTAACCAAGGTCATGTTCCCAAAATCTTTAGCAAGAGGCCTTTTCTCAGATCAGTTGGCAAGACTGGTTTAGGTCCTAAACCAATCTTTGGTTTAAGACTGGATAACCTTTCTGAATCATTTGGTGCTTTGCTCTCTGGTAGAGAATTCTTGGGGAAGAGGTTCCCAGAATCAGGCTTCTCCAGGAGAGAAATCAAAAGATCAGAGAGAAAAGTGGAGGAGAAAGGTGCTCTTTCCCAGGGTTGGGCAGTGGGACACACACGGACTCTGAGGTCAGAAGACCCAGTCCCGATTTTCCTTTTCCTGATCGTCTCCAGCTGTCAGACAAGGACAGTAAATGGGCTTCACATTCCATGCGAATCCTGGTCAGTCCTGGCAGCCTAGACTGAGGTGTTGAGAAGGATGCTGAGGTCCAATAGGGCTCAGTGGGAGGCTGAGCAGTGGGAGGCTGAGCAGTGGTGTCTGCCCTGGGTTCAGGGGTAGATGATGGCACATGAGAGTGCCAGTCCTGCATGGACTCCTCCTCAGCCTCTGTCTGCTCCTCTGTAAAATAGGAGCAGTAATACACCCCCTCCAAATGGCTCAGATGGTAAAGAACCCACCTGCCAATGCTGGAGACCTGGGTTCTTCTATCCCTGGGTTGGGAAGATCCCCTGGAGTAGGAAATGGCAACCCAGTTCAGTATTCTTGCCTGGGAAATCTCATGGACAGAGGACCCTGGTGGGCCATAGTCCATGGAGTTTTAAAGAGTCAGATACAACTGGGCAACTAACACTTTCCATGCATGTATTGCTCTTAGCATAGCGCCTGGCTCACAGTATGTACTCAATAAATACTAGCAGTTAGGTTTATCATGACTTTCGTCTTTAAAAGCTCAAGAATTTCTCTGGTTTTTCTTCTGGTTGGGAAGGGTGATAAAGAGCAAGATTCAGGCCATTTCCAAAATGTAGTCAGTCCCGATCACTTGGTAATTTAAGGAAAAGTTGGAAGGGTGAGTGGGAGGAGAGTCATCCAATCTCAGAAATGCGACTTGCTCGGGCAGGCCAGACACAGGGCAGACAGAAGGGCCTTTATCCCGTGCGGTTTTATGAGCCGGCATTAATCACGGCCCGACGATGCCTTCCTCTGATTAGGCTGGGGCCGAAGCATTTGAGGTTTTCACCAGCCAGTTCCTGTCGCCCACAGCCGGCTCTCTTATGAGCTTCTTGCTTTAGTTTCCACTAACATCTTGGAGACCCAGTGATGGTTCACCCAGGCCTGGGCGCTGAAGGCAGACCTGTGTTCAGAACCACCAGAACCCGGCACTACTGTTGTTCAATGCCTCCCTCTGTGGCCCCTGACCTGCCCCTGCCTATCCCCTCATGCTGGCAAAGGGCAGTGAACCATTCTGTGTCCCCTCACAGGTAAACTGACCCCTACCTCACCAGGTGGCTAAGCTCAGGCATCTCATGCATGCTGAAGTGTTCTTTGAAAGTATGCTTCTCAAAAAGCAAAGCTTAAAAAAAAAAAACCCAGAACTTTGTCTCTCTTTGCTTTATCTAGAAGGGATTTCTGCACCCCTCCTCCCTTAAACTCCAGGCTTGAACCTTCTATGGTAAAGAATCAAGGTTTGTTTGGGGGTTCTTTTGGGTGGTTTGAATTGCAGGACGATCTGTGGGCTGACTGTGCCTGGTGATACGGTTCTCAGGCCACGGGAGGCTGTGCACACAAGAGGTTTGTTTGGCCATCACGCACTTGGATGTCAGTTGCCACAGAGGTTTCCCAATAGTTATTCTCAATTCTTGTGCTTCTGTTTGTGGGCCAGTCACAGGGATTTTTACAGAGCAGGTCCAGCCCATTCACTGACCACACATGGTGTGTCACAGGCTGGGAGGTCACGTGGGCACAAATACTCATCAAGCCCGCTGCACGCTCTGCACAGTGTGAGGTAAAGGATGCACCATGCACAGGACACGTGTACGCATGCTCTGGGTGATAATGAAGCACAGGGTTGCATGAGGCAAGCACAGCTTGAAATAAGAGCTTCTAAGGATATACCTATGGCTGTTCATGTTAAGGTTTGACAGAAAAGAGCAAAATTCTGTAAAGCAATTATCCCTCAATAAAAAATAAGTAAATTTAAAAAAAAAGATCTTCTAAGGAGACCATGGAGAATGGAGAGGGAGAGAAAAATATCTAGTGGGATGAGTGACATCAGCTGTAGATGGGGTAGTGTGGTGAGGCCCGTCTGAGACTTGATTGACAGAAGGACCCAGCTATACAGAGAGCCAGGAAAGGATGTTTCAAGTAGAGGAAACAGCATGTACAAACCCTGAGGAGGGCAAGAGCCTAGAGTGGTCCAGGGCAGGAAGGCGGGTCAGCGCACTGCCTGGTACTGAGTGAGGGGCATGGCAGGAACTGTGGGAGGAGCCTGCAGGGCCAGGCCACACAGGACTGGAAAGGCACTTCTTTTCTCCCAGGAGAGATAGGACTCAGTGGCAGGTCTGCATTGCTAACCTTGTAGGGCTTTTTACAATCTCATTAACCTGCAGAAATCACCCAGGTCCTTGCAACTTCAGGTGTGGTCTAGGAGCTGGCAGCCTCAGCATGACCTGGGAGCTTGGCACACCAGCCCCGAGCCTGCTGGGTGTGTTTCTACAAGCTCTCCAGATAGTTTCTGCACTTGTGGAAATTTGAGGGGCACTAGTCCACTGCTCTGGGTCTTGAAGGGGCCTGCATGGGATGTTCATTTAAATTCTCATGTCTGATGATTCTGACCCTGCTGTCTGGAGCTTCCCAACTTAATTGTCTGGGGTGAGGCCTGTTCATGGGAACTTTCCATGGGTCCTTTTAGTTGGAAGCTGAAGGGGGGTGACTTGTGCAAGTCACCGGCTCTCTCTAGGCCTTGTCCTTCTCTGGGTGCCATTTCCCCAGAGTTATGTAAATAAACTGGCATAACTCCCTTCCAAGCCCAGGAGTTAGGGGGAAGAGAGGAGTGTTCCAGTGTTCTTCCCTAGGCTTGCAAAAGGCACATCCCAGACCACTTTGAGGGAAAATGAACAACTTGTGGATGAAGAAAAGCACTCTGAGAATTCTGAAGGATAAAGCATCCTCTATTCAGAAGCAGAGAGCCCAAAGGGAACCATAAGCAACTGTGTACTGCAGCTGGAATGCCCATGAACACGTCTACCCATTTCATGGATGAGGAAAAATGAGGCCCAGATAGTTTTCACTTCAAGATCCCAGAGGTAGGAGCAGCTATGAAACCATAGCTATTCCTACCATCTTGCACCTGTGTTCCCTTGTCTTTGACATTCAGGAACCCATGGCATGACTCCTATTTACAAGAGAAGGGAAATAAGCACTTGGTGGCAGGAAGCGGTCTTACCAGTTTCTGGGTGACTCCAGGGGGAGCCCACTCGTAGGTAATGGTGTCAAAGGTGGGATCTTTCCCTGTGGCGATGGGGTTGGTCATGATCATCCGGTTCCTCTTGTAAATCCGGATGCCGTCCCCTCCTTTCACCCGGGCTGTGAGCGTGGAATACTTGGAGTCCATCAGCAAGCGGCCGATTTTCCGATCGTCTTCCAGGTCAGAGCTCAGGCAGTGGTCCTCTTGGCTGCATTTGCATGACTTGCATATTTTCCTGAGGGGTGGGATGGGGACAAGTGAGATCAACCTCCAGAAAAGAGAGGCAGAGTCTCCCGCTGGCAGCATCTACGCTTTGGAAAGCAAGCGCAAAGCTTAACTTTAGTAACTTGAAAAGGTTAGCAGCAGACAAATGGTAACCCGAGACCAAAAGGCCTTTGGAATCGGCACCTCAGTGTCTTCCTCTCAATCTGTCTCTGGGGAGTTTGGTATGACTTTTGTTGGTAAAAAGAACAGCACAATTTTTCTCTTGAGAAATTTTCCACCGCATTGGGGTGGCAAAGGTTTGTGCATCATTGGAGATGTTCTAGGTCAGGAATCTTCACAGCCTGTGGGCTGAACCTGGCCCACAACTTGCTTCTGTAAATAAAGTTTTATTGGAACACAGCCATGCTCATTCATTTAGTGGTCTGGGGCTGCATTTGGGTGGCAACAGCAAGTGAGTAATTACAAAAGAGGTCAGAGGCCTGCAGAGCCTAAAATATCTGCTATCTGGCTCTTTATTTTTAAAAGTCTGCTGATTCTAGCTGTAAAGAATTATTGAAATTGTCTCCCAAGATTCATGAGTCTCAGAGCTTCAGCAATTTGTAAACACTTTAGCACTCATCCTGAAGTTAAAATACAGCTGGAAATTTTCTTCAAGAAACTGGTGGACAGGACTTGGGGGGAAAGAGGATGAGCTTAAACCCCTTGGGCTAGAGAGATTGACATCCATTGGCAAGCCTTCATCTTGGGGCTGGAAGAAGAAAGAGCGTCCTGGGGAAGCTTCACAGGCTGACTTGAAAGCCTGATGCTTCCCTCTGACAATTAAAAACAAAAGCAGTTGGCGGCTTTGTGTCATGCTGTTAAGGTTTAGCTATCCAGAATTCCCAGAGTGAGAGGAAAAGCGCTCCCCTCCCTTCCTGGCCGGGTCCCCTTAGGCAGGCTGCATCTCAGATGCTGGAACACACGCGATGTAGAGCTGGTTAGGTCGAGTGAGCTGCATTATGACCTACGGTGGGAGGTGGGACGGGCGAGGCAGGGCTCGGTGGGGAGATTGCCTGAGGGCTTCACAGCCAGGCCTGCTCCGAGGAAGCCTCCTTTTCTCTTCAAAACTCAGGAGATTGATGCATTTAATCAGTTAGCACAAATTTTGATTGTGGGGCTCTGGGAAGCTTACCCTGATGCTCTACATCAGTGGTTCGCAAACATGGTCAGAACTGTCCCCGGGGGCATTTGGCAATATCTGGAGACACTTTTTTTTTTTTTTTTTAATTATTGGAGTATAGTTAATTTACACTGTTGTGTTTCTGCTGTATAGCAAAGTGAATCAGTTTAACATGGATGGGCATATATCCACTCTTTTTTTTTTTTTTTTAAGATTCTTTTAGATTCTTTTCTCATATAGGCCATTATAGAGTACTGAGTAGAGTTCTTTGTGCTATACAGCAGGTTCTCATTAGTCATCTGTTTTATATATCATAGTGTGTATACCTCAGTCCTAGCATTCCAGTTTATCCCTCCCCCAACCTTATCTCCAGGTAACCATAGTTTGTTTCCTACATCCGTGACTCTATTTCTCGTTTATAAGTAAGTTCATTTGTACCATTTTCTTTAGGTTCCACATATAAGCAACATCATAGGATATTTGTCTTTCTCTGTCTGGTTTACTTCATTCAGTACAACAATCTCTAGGTCCATCCCTGTTGCTGCAGATGGCATTGTTTTGTTTTGTTCTTAGTTATGGCTGAGCATGGAGCCATTCCCACTCCAGTGTTCCTGCCTGGAGAATCCTGTGGACAGAGGAGCCTGGCAGGCTACAGTCCATGGGGTCGGAAGAGTCGGACATGACTCAGCAACTAAACCACGGAGACATTTTTGATCGTCCCAGTGGGGTGCTCTGGCGTCTGGGTAGAGGCGAGGGTTACCGCTGAACATCTTACAATACACAGGACAGCTCCCTCCACGGCAGACAACCATCCAGCCCCTATTGTTGGCAGTGCTGAGGTGGAGAAACCCTAGCCTGATATGAAGAGAAGGAAGCCCCATCGCAGCCTTCAAGGAGACTGCAGTGGGGATGGGAGAGAGGGAGACGATGGGGTGGAAACTGTAACGTAAGGTAGAATCAGGCTGGGCCATGCGAGCTGCATACACTCTGGGGTGGTTCTGCTGCCTGGACCAGTTCCCCCGGGAGTCAGGATGCGGCACATGGAAAGTGCTCATCTAGTGATGAGTCTGGAGGACAGCAGGCTATAGAAGGTTAAACACGTTTCTTCAGTGCAAGGCCTGCTTCTTGTTTTTAACACATGGTGTGCAGTGTGGTGTTCAGGAGAAGAAAAGACAGCCTTTTCAGCATTATTTGAGGAGAAGCTTCCAGCTTGCATTCAGTGGGCTGCCATTTCAGGCGGTTCAGTTCAATCACTCAGTCGTGCCCGACTCTTTGTGACCCCATGGACTGTGGCACGCCAGGCCTCCCTGTCCATCACCAACTCCTGGAGCTTGCTCAGACTCATGTCCATTGAGTCAGTGATGCCGTCCAGCCATCTCATCCTCTGTCACCCCCTTCTCCTCCCACCTTCAATCTTTCCCAGCATCAGGGTCTCTCCCAGTGAGTCAACTCTTTGGATCAGGGGGCCAAAGTACTGGAGCTTCACCAGCATCAGTCCTTCCAATGAATATTCAGGACTGATCTCCTTTAGGATGGACTGGTTTGATCTTGCAGTCTAAGAGACTCTCAAGAGTCTTCTCCAATACTACAGTTCAAAAGCATCAATTCTTTGGTGCTCAGCTTTCTTTATGGTCCAACTCTCACATCCATACATGACTACTGAAAAAAACCATAGCTTTGACTATGTGGATCTTTGTTAGCAAAGTACTGTCTCTGCTTTTAATATGCTGTCTAGGTTTGTCATAGACACTGACAAGGAGCCAGTGTCTTAATTTCATGGCTGCAGTCACCATCAGCGTGATGGTGGTGCAGTGATTTTGGCAAGAAAATAAAGTCTGTCACTGTTTCCACTGTTTCCCCATCTATCTCCCATGAAGTGATGGGACCGGATGCCATGATCTTAGTTTTTTGAATGTTGGGTTTTAAGCCAGCTTTTTCACTGTCCTCTTTCACTTTTATCAAGAGGCTCTTTAGTTCCTCTTCACTTTCTACCATAAGGGTGGTTTCATCTGCATGTCTGAGGTTTTTGATATTTCTCCCGGCAGTCTTGATTCCAGCTTGTGCTTCATCCAGCCCGGCATTGTGCATGTCATTTGGGACATCTTAAAATCAACACGCTCAATGATAACTTCAGGGAAATTATCTCTAAAGATAAATTAGCACCCTAAAGATGGTAGGTAGCAAATGCAAGGCTTTTCTTTTCATTCTCATGAGAAGAGGTTGCTTGTTTTATGCAATTGGAGCATTTTATTCATGACCAATGGGCTTTTCAGGTGGCTCGGTGGTAAAGAATCCACCTGCCAATGCAAGCAATGCAGGAGACGTGGGTTTGATACCTGAGTCAGGAAAATCCCCTGGAGAAAGAAATGGCAACCCACTGCAGTGTTCCTGCCTGGGAAATCCCATGGGCAGAGGAGCCTGGCAGGCTACAGTCCATGGGGGCATGAAGACTCGAAGATGACAAGCGAATGAGCACGTGTGCACATGCGTGACCAATAGTATTCTCTAAGCGCCAGGCATGGCGGAGACGCCTTCTTTAAGGAGACTGGTGAGGGCACTTTTGGTCTATGCGGGTGAGGCAGCAGCAGAGCCAGAAGTGGAGAGAGGAGGAAGAGGAAGAAAGGGAAGGGAAGCCCAGAGTCCCAAGGGGTCCTCTGACATCCACAAACCTTCCGTACTTGGACCTGGGGGAGGAAGCTGCCCTTTGGCAGTTTTGGTTCACGAAGATGCGCAGGATGCTATGAGAGGTGTTGGGATGCAGAATACTTTGAAAGGGAAAATGCTGAGAAATATGAGATGTTCTTTGATTGTGGCAACATTATTTCTCCTTTATTTGTGCTGTTTTTGTTGCCAGACTCATTTCTGGGACTTTATAGATGAGAAGGACACCTCCTTGGTCCCATTCCTGCTCTTTCCAGGCACCCAGGTTGCAGCGGACACACACGCATCTGGAGAGATCCTCAGCAGTGCCACAACGGCCATTTTTCCAGGCTGTCACAGGCAACGCGAAATTGTGGAAGAGGCATGACACTGGGATGTAATCTCAGCCTGAACACGAGCCTGCCACAGGCTCCTGTCGAGTTTCTTATCTGTAAACTCAGGCTTTGTCTACACCAGGGGTTGGCAACGTATAGCCCACTGGGCAAATCCAGTCCATCAGCTGCATCCATCTGGCCAATGAACAGTTTTTGTACAAGATTCGGGAGCAGGCGATTACTTGGGGACACATGAGCACGGTGAGGAAGCTGAGTTTCAGTGGCCCTCAGTGAAGACGGACTGGAACACAGTGACATTCTCTCACGACAGACTGTCTTCCAGGGCCAAGTCAAATAGCTGTCATGGGAGGCCAGGTGGCTGGTGTCCTGGACAGGCAGGACCTACACGCCGAAATCTGTATTTCTCAATTAAAGTTCACTTGATGTTCTGGGAACCGGTAGGATGAGGAGAAAGTGTCAGGATGGAAACAATGCTGAGAGGCTTCCGCTCCCAGCCGCGAGGAACAGTGTCCAGAGCTGCCCTCCTGCTATAAACAGCTAGGAAACCAGAGAGAATGTACCAAACCCCATTCTCAGAGGCCTGGCGACAGGCAGCATGGGCCTGTACGCCCTGAGAGAAGGGAAGGCACTGACTCCATGTGTACATTTAGGGAGCGCTATCCCCTGGCCCAAGAACTCTGAAAGGGAGGCACCATCTCTTGTCTTCAGGGAGCACTGATGAAGCGCCAACCTCGTCCTATGACACCCGGATGACAGCGTCAGGACTGGCGGGGGGAGACGGTGGGCAGGCAGACCCCCTTCAAGGCCAGGAAGAGCTCACATGGCCAAAACAGACGTGTGGGGAGAGGACGTCCTAGCTGTGGGGGGAATTGGGGCAGGGGACGGGAGTCGGGACTGCAGCACCTAGAAGGTCCCTGGCATCCGGAAGCCCTTATGAGCTCCTCTGAAGTGGGGAGTGTCTGGGAGTCGAGTCAGGAACAATCTTGGGCGTCAGGACTCTGTGCAGAATGGCTGGCAGCATGGCATGGGGCTCTACTCACAGACCTGAGTTTGAAGTCTGCTCCACAGTCGCCAGGCGCTCATTACCCACCCTCAGTTTCCTGATCTGTAAAATGGACGTACTAACATCTCCTGCTCTGGGTTACTTAACATTCAAGTAGAAGAGATGTAGCTCAGCTCAGTGTATATTTTTGTTACTGCCATCTCACGGTGGAAATCAGCTTCTCTGAGACAAATGCCTCCTGAGATGTGTTCCCTCTCTGAGTGCCCAAGGCCACCCTCTGGCAGTAGAGAAAAAAGCTCCTTTTAAGCTGTCATGCCCTACAGAGCTTAGCCTCTCTCTCCTAGGGCTACCGGACGGCCCCCCTCAAACTGTGCCCTGCACACCTCCAGGGGGTGCCAGCTACACAGATGCTGATGTGAACAGTGCCTGAGGCTTGTGCAGAATGGCAGCAATACCTCTTGTTGTGAGTCCTCAGTGAAAAAAAATGAAACAAAAGAACAATGCTGCGAATCCAAGTCCAAGCTAGATCTCACCGCCCTCCTGCATGGACATGAAACCAGGCCCTGGCTTTCAAGTGCTGCAGACACAGGGACTTTTATTTCGGTCCCCGGGGCACTTTGAGATCAGAATCCTGGGGTGGGGGGGCTGATGGTGCAGGAGGGGAGGATGAAGCCCACACACCAAACCCCAGGACAGACGGGTCTACCCAGCGTGGACCAGGCAGCAGCTAACAACTGCCCACCGCTTCCCCTAGCATCCTCGCCTCCACCTGGAAATGGTTTATAGCCTGAACTCCTTCTGGGTCTTGGCTCCTCAAGGGCTCTTCTGTCATTTCTGAATCAAGCCAAGCAAGAATGCGTTCACTCCCGAGCCAGTCAGCCAACAACCCATGCACCCTAAGCAGTCCCAGGGTTCCCAGAAAGGACAGCCAAGAAATGAAGGCAGGCAGAGCCTTTCCTGACAAACTCCGTTACCTCCATGAATGTGGCTCGAAGCCCGAACACGTCCCCTTGCATCTCAGACAAGGCACACCTCTTGCTGACTGCTGCTGGCCCAGCGACATCTGGAAAAGGAGAGAGAGAAGAGGGCGTGTTCCTTCCAAACGTCTTGGACCGGAGATGCTTGACCTCTAAAGACTTGGCATGCTGGTAAAGCCATTGTGTGGGGTTCAAAGGGCTCGAGATGAATAAGCCGTGGCCTCACTGTTTACCAGAACAGAGGAGACCAGCCGGGAAAGTGGCCACAGGGCAGGCAGGTGTGGAAGGGTGGAGCCCTTCTCATAAAAACGCACTGGGGGTTCATCGGCTTCTTTCTCCCACCCTCACCCACTCCCCTGACCCACTGGTCACTGGAATGGAATCTTCCAGTGAGTGTTTCTTCTCTCTCATTTATTTGTGATTTATTGATAGGGCGTGATTAAACCAAAGCTACAGGCACAAACGAATGTTCAAGCTGCCAAATGTTTATAGCTCAAAGCATAACTTAAATATTTTGCTAAATCATGGGCAGTCAGAAGCATTTGAAATCTGGTCGTCCTTTGGAAAGAGAACAAAGCGGGAGACAGGTTTTATTGTTCACTACCAGCCAAAGGTAACCAAAGTGCATTGACTGCTGTTGGCCGATGAATTTAGACTCCAAAATGGGATCTTCAAACCAGTTGCATCACCAGAAGCTTGCAGGAAATGCCCCACCTCTGAGGGTCTCAGCCCTTTTGAATCCGAATCTGTAGTATTTGAAGGAAATTTCCAGGAGGTTCATAGGACAACAGTGAAGCAGTGGGTTAGTAAATGGATCTGCCAGCTGAGAAACTGACTTGATTCTCTGCTGGGGATGGGGACTGACTTGGGGGGACTGGCCATGTGTACTAGGATTTTATAGAAGCATTGCTCCATCAACCGGTAAGATAAAGGGATAAGCTTCTCATTCCACAACTGTTGACTCACTGAAGCATTTATTTAGCATCTGCTATGTGCCAGGCACAGGGATTACACTGTGAGACTTGTGGTGCCCTGGAGGAACACACAGTCTAGTGGGAGGTGAAGAAACACACACTTCCTGGAAGGGGTAAGTCTGAGGCAAGGGCAGCTGTCTATTGTGTGGCAGAAACACACAGACTTTGGAGCCTGAGACCTGGATTTCAAACTCGGCTTCATGATTTAGCAGCTGCGTGACCTTGGACAAACCAAGCCTCAGTTTCCTTACCTGTCAAATGGGTACAGAGATAATGCATGTGATGTGCCCAGACACCTTAGGCACCACAGATGGTAGCTGCTATTATTTTGCACATAGAGTTTAGGAGCACACAGGAAGGGCAACCTGAGTGGGAAATCAGGGAGGCTTCTTGGAGGAGGTGGCTCAGACTTGGGGCTGTGCAATGTATGCAGGCAGGAGAAAGGAGAAGAGAACTCCTAGCAGAAGGAGGAGGTGTGAAAGGGCAGAAAAGTACAAAAGGGCTGGATGGCAGGGTGTCACAGTCTGAGCATGCTCTTTAGGGCATGAGGCCTCTACCCTCTCTGCTTCTAAGTGGGAAAAAAAGACAAGTTGTGAGTCTACCATCACTGCTAGTGCTGGAATTCAAAGATGGACATGGAAAGAAACAGTTACTCTTCACATTATTTCTCTGCTCCCCGTCCAGTTCGTCTCATGATAATACCCAGCCCCAGGCCACCTGCTTGGTGGCTTGACACACCACGTCTTCACACGCTATGCTGCTCTAATACACCTTCACAGCTTGGGAGTAAGAGTCATGTGGCCTGTATTTGGAGGGTTGCATGCTCATGCCTGTGCCTATTTGGTGTTAGATTCATGTTAAAATGGAAAACCAAGACGGTGCTCACTGCCATCTCATTGTCTGAGCCAGAGAACTTTGATTCATGGGCGGAACTTTGCTCCCTACAGCTGTTGGCATAGAAAACCTTGCCTCTCATTTCTGACCCGTTGGATTCTACTAGTTGAAATACAATGGTCCCCTTACACTTAATATTTAAGTCATTTGAAGTTTTGGGCAGAGGTAAACAATTTATGAATCAGGCTTCATCATTGGATGGTTTCAGATCGACCCCCGAGGCAACAACGCCTGACACAGGAGAGCTCTGTGGGAGTGTTTCCTCTCTGGTGAATTACCCTGCCCGCTTGAGCCCTGTTGTTATTCTGGCTGATTTAACAGCCATCCTACGAGGGGATTAGTCCTAATGCTTGGCCAGGAGAGCTAACTGCTGGCTCGGGGTCTGGTTTAGAAACAGCAGTGTAAGGCAGCTCAGTGCAGCCGGGTTCTGGCCTGCAGGGCGAGGGGCTGGCCCTCTGGTGCCAACTCTGACATTTATTAGCTGTGCAGCTAGAAGCGACTTCTTCCCTGCCCAGCCTACGTTAGTCCTCTGTGAGATGAGAAAACTGGCCTGGATCGGAGTGGCCCGTATCCTGGTCTGTGGAACCCTCATTGTGTGGGATGTTACAGAGGGGCTTATGGCTGGAGGCGGAAAGGATGAAATGATCAGACAAAAATGGCGGACGCTGGGTGGACAGTGGGGCCCAGCGCCTTTGAAGAGCGAGGCTACCACAGAGACGTGAAGAGAGATGACGAGAAGGGAGCTGTCTCAAGTCAGGAGCTCCAGGCCTTGGGGTCAGAGGGCTGGTTTTGATCCCAGTCCTGGCCCTTTCTTTTGCTGGACTTGGGTCAGTGACTGCATCGCAGAGTCTGCTTCTTTGTGTCACGGGGAGAGTAAGCACCCCCAGGTGCGTGGAGTCACTGAGAGGGTTAAATGGGCTATGCACTCAAGGGCTTAGCATGCACTTATTATACTCTGAATGTTTGCTGTTGTCAGTACCCCTGTATAAACACGTTCTGAATCAGACATTCTCCAAAAATGGTATTACCTGCTTCAGAGTTCTTGGAAACTTTAGAGGAACTACTTTTTAAACTGCACATCTCATATAGTTTCTTTTTCTAAAATTAATTTTTATTGGAGTATAGTTGCCTTTTTTTTTTTTTTTTTTTTGACCTTGCTGTGTAGCATGTGGCATCTCAGTTCCCCAACCAGGGATCGAACCCACACCCCTGGTACTGCAAGTGTGGAGTCTTAACCACTGGACCACCAGGGAAGCCCCCACCCCATACACTTTCTTACTTTCTCTTTTGTTTCATGATTATAAACGTTGCCTCTCTGACGGTGCAGAAAGCAGGGTTGGCCTGAGTCTCCATCCTGCTAGTGAGATGGTTTCTATGGCAGCAGAAGTCCGTGGGTGAGAAAAATAAATGGCCTTGCAAGGAAGAAACCAATTTGGGCCACTGGACCACACTCACTGCCAGTTTTCTGGCTGCCTGTTTAACACAACGAGCAGCCATTTGTCCAGGGCAGGCATGCCATCCAGCCAGGGGCCAGACAGACCCAGCTCACCCCCAGCACAGAAAATGATTCTCTGGTTTGTTGATGTGGGGGAAAAACATCAACCAGAGCAAGTGTTTCAAATGAGACATTCTGGTTTGTAAACAGTAGGTTTCTCTGATGTGGATGCAGCTGCAGATGAAAGATAGCAAAGTAGCTCACGGTAGCTGAGAAGAGCAGAGCTTGAAAGGAGCCACCACTTAAAAAAATGGGTTCCTGGAATGCGGCCTCCTTTCTGTCCTTTTTCCTGAGCAGGGGATAAAGTGTCTGGACAATTTTCTTTGGCTCAGGATAGCAGGATGTGGTTCACCTGATGCTGTGCCACTGGATTGTGTCGGGGACTTAAAGGGACTGGGATGAGACCAGGAGCCCTCTGGGATGTAAAGGGGGGGCGGGCTGCAGGTGCCTCCCTCCCTCCCTCCTTTACCTTTAGTGAAGCCCAGGAGAAGTCTGAAGAGAGACAAATGCCACTGAGTAATGTTGGAGAAGAAAATGGCAATCCACTCCAGTATTCTTGCCTGGAGAATCCCATGGACAGAGAAGCCTAGTAGGTTACAGTCCATGGGGTCGCAAAGAGTCGGACACGACTGAGCGACTTCACCTTCACCAATGCGGGGCTGAGACAAGGGGCAAGTGAGAAGGCCAAGTGTGAGATGGCATTTCGGGACGGGCGCCAGACTCAATTAGGAAGCAGGATTCTCCTCCTAGCCCAGCTTCTCTCTCTCCTGTGTAACTAACTCAGTTTGCTCCTCTGGAAACGGGTTTTCCCTGACCTTTTTGCCCCAACAGGGCCATTATAAGCATCATGTAAGTGAAGTGAAAAAAGTATTTACCGAAATTGTTGAAAAAAAAAAAAAACTCCAAAGCTTGGACATAAGGCAAACAGGGGTGGCACACCCTCCAGTGTCACATGGTGAAGCACGAGTGTCCCCACTCCATCCCGTCCCTGCGAGGACCTAGGGGGGTTCCCTCTGTGCTCTTGTCACACTTGGCCGAGTTCCATGTTAACGTGTAGGTTTTTGTCCAGTAGTGACACCCGTGCAGATAGTTTTTGTCGTTTTGAAAAAGACAGCCCCAAAGGTTATGGTTCATCGTCATGTAGGATGTCAACTAGTTCCGTACCTATCAATCTTGTCCTCACATTAAATTGCTTATGAACCCCTAGCTCCTCAAATGGTTTTTGGACTGCTCTAAATATCTTACTGGTACCTTCACTATATCATGAGTTGAATATAATCTTTGCTAAGTTTCGTTTTATAGTTGCACAAGAATGCTGACCTTACCTTTTTGAAAACTATGTCTTAACACCATCACATGCCCTCCTGACTATCTGTGGGCTTGCTCTTTGAGCAGGGATGTTCTGAACTGATACGAAATTCTATTCCAAAGCAACTCCTCTGACTTGTCTTTTACAGGTAAGCTCTATAAGCATACCTGTGTCATTATAAAACATTACTGGTCAACGTGCTTTGTTACCTAGAAACATCCCTTTCCCCCAGGGTCCCAGGAGAGGAGGTGGAGAGAGGATCGAGATGAGTGGGGAAAAGGTGAAGTTATGAGAAGGCCCAGAAGAGCTGAGATCATAAACAGAAACATGATCAGAAAGTTACTCAACTACCCTCAACAACCCCCCAATAAAAACAGCTCGACAGTCCACAAACCGATTTCCTTTATGAAACCACTGTCTTCCTTAACAGTGATGCCAGCCCTGTGGGGGATGGTCATTATTCCCAGAGAGGAGAAGCACCTTGCCCATTCAGAATGCCCCTCTGGGGAAGGGTGGTGTCCTTAGTCGATCCTTATTTGTTTTACAACTTTAAGCAAAGCTGTTTTATTTTTCTGGGGCTCCCCTGGTGGTCCAGTGGTTAAGACTCTGTGCTTCCAATGCAGGGGATGTGGGTTTGATCCCTGGTCAGGGAACTAAGATCTCACATGCCATGTGGCATGGCCAAAAAAAAAAAAAAGATATATATCGTAAAAAAACTGTTTTATATTTCCTAATGATTATGATTATAGCTAGCATTTATTGAATATACCTTATGTGGGGGCATATACCAAGCATTTGCATAATATTTAATTTAAGCTTCTTGATGAACCCACAGAAAGCACTTTTAGTAACCTTGTTTCCAGGTGAGGAAACAAGCTAAGACAGGTTTCACCTCCCCTTCAATATTCAACAGTCAATGAGTGGTGGAGCTTGGACATGAAACCAGACAGGCCTCACTTCTTGACTACGCTCTCATCTCATGTTCTATGGCCCAGGCACAGCACTTTACAGGTTACAAAGTGTATTCACATCCCTTCTCTCATTTGGTTTTCACAACCAGCCTCGGATGTCAAGATTCAGCATTTGGCTCATGAGCAAAACAAGCTCCCAGAACTGTTAGGATACACCACTCAGAACATGATCCATACTCATGTCTTTGGATTCAGATCCTGTGGCTTCCAACCACACCAGGTGTCTCCAGAGCCCAGACAGCGTCCCACGAGTCTTGCCTTGACTCGGGGCCTGGACTGCTGCTGCTGCTAAGTCACTTCAGTCGTGTCCGACTCTGTGTGACCCCATAGACGGCAGCCCACCAGGCTCCCCCGTCCCTGGGATTCTCCAGGCAAGAATACTGGAGTGGGTTGCCATTTCCTTCTCCAATGCATGAAAGAGAAAAGTGAAAGTGAAGTCGCTCAGTCTGTCCGACTGTTAGCGACCCCATGGACTGCAGCCCACCAGGCTACTCCGTCCATTGGATTTTCCAGGCAAGAGTACTGGGGTGGGGTGCCATTGCCTTCCC
>SJYX01017849.1:162567-211016 GCA_006410675.1 Oreotragus oreotragus
CTGCTGCTGCTAAGTCACTTCAGTCGTGTCCGACTCTGTGTGACCCCATAGACGGCAGCCCACCAGGCTCCCCCGTCCCTGGGATTCTCCAGGCAAGAATACTGGAGTGGGTTGCCATTTCCTTCTCCAATGCATGAAAGAGAAAAGTGAAAGTGAAGTCGCTCAGTCTGTCCGACTGTTAGCGACCCCATGGATTGCAGCCCACCAGGCTACTCCGTCCATTGGATTTTCCAGGCAAGAGTACTGGGGTGGGGTGCCATTGCCTTCCCCGCGGGCTTGGACTACGTGGGTGCAAAGAGGTGGACAGCGTTTCTGTAGGGGTGGGATGTCCTGGAAGGGTTAGGGGCGGGGAGCAGTAGGACAAGGTCATGATCACCCTGGTCCCAGGATTTCTACCAGCCAACCTTGTTCTGCGAAATAAAGTGTAGATGCTCAGGGCATAGACAGGCTTCAGTGGGAGAGGTAGAAGCCAGAGGAGAAACTGGATCAGAACCCTGGGCAGTGCCAGTGTGAGTGAAGCACTGGGCACTGGCTTCCCCCAGTTTATCTGCCCTGTCCTGGAAGCCTGAAATGACTACCGGTCACAAGTGGATAGGACCACACCAGGGAGCTGATGGTTATGCTGTGACCCGAGTTTACATTTCAGTTTAACCCATACACTATAGGCACTGTCGAGAAACTATCTCTAGGTATTCTGGGGCCGTTACACTGACTTCCGTAATAACTCACGTACATGAGCTGAAGCTCCAATACTGTGGCTACCTGAGGTGAAGAGCCGACTCATTGGAAAAGAACCTGATGCTGAGAGAGACTGAGGGCAGGAGGACAAGGGGACAAAAGAGGGTGAGATGGTTGGATGCATCACTGACTCAATGGACATGAGTTTGAGCAAACCCTGGGTGAAAGTGAAGGACAGGGAGGCCTGGTGTGCTGCAGCCCATGGGGGTCCCCAGCGACTTAGTGTCTGAACGACAACACTGGCTTCTGTGATAACGCGCCTGGACATACTGATACAATTACAAGTGCAGTCAATGCCAGGAAGGCGGAAAGGCATGTGCCACAGGACTGTACTTGAGTGAGACGATTTGGCTTTGTCTCGTGGACCACCGCTTCTCGTTACCCGACTCTAATTAGCAGAAAGATCCCCTGAGGTCTGGCCACTGTGCAGATTCTTGCCTAGCAGATCTGGAGTGAGCCTGATACTCCATGGTACTCCCAACCTCCCAGAGGAGGCCAGTGCTGCTGGTCTGGGGGCCACACTTTGAGTAGCCAGGGGCCACATCAGTGGTTCCCAAACCTGAGTGCATATTACAATCACCAGGTGGGCTGCCGTCTATGGGGTCGCACAGAGTCAGACACGACTGAAGCGACTTAGCAGCAGCAGCAGCAGGAATGAAATGAAAGTGTTAGTTTCTCAGTCATGTCTGACTCTTTGTGACCCCATGGACTGTAGCCCACCAGGCTCCTCTGTCCATGGGATTTTCCAGGCGAGAATATTGGAGTGGGTTGCCATTTCCTCCTCCAGGGGATCTTCCCATCCCAGGGATCAAACCAGTGTCTCCTGCACCGTGGATTCTTTCCATCTGAGCCACCAGGAAAGCCCCTAGAATCACCTAGAGATCTTTTCAAATTTCCGAAGCCTAGGCTGAATCCCAGAGCAACTTAGCTCCAATCTTGGGGAATGGGCCACAGGCTGTAGACATTTCGGAAGGTTCCCCTGGGGATTTTAACATGAAGACAAGTTTGGGAACAACCGGGCCTCAGTACTGGGCCCTCGGCCATTCCAACTTGGACTTGAAGGCTCTCAGCTCCTTGGCTTAATGTATTCTCATCCTGTACTCCTCTTGCAGACCAGCACTCCTCCAGGGTGAGGTTTTACGGCCTGCCTGACTTTTGTCGTCCCTTCATTTTGGTCCCATCTGCTCCGGCACAGGCCTGCCTCACAGGCTTCTGTGCCCAAAGCGGTAACATTCTTAACAGCCAGACGGAAGGGAAACCACACCCTTCCTCTTCCTTTAAATTTCACTGGCAGCCCAACGCCCCTCAGGGGCTCTCAGGGATCCTGAGACCCTCTGCCAGGCCTGAGGTCAGGGGTGGTCCTCCCCTTACCCCACCCTGGGGCCAGAGTGGGGAGCGGGTGATGGTGCCAGATGGAGGAGCCCAGCCTGGCTGTGGCTTTAGATCTTGGCCATGAGAACCCTGTTTCCCCAAATAGGAGAGGAAAGGCAGGGCACGTGGAGCCCAGACCCTGGCAGGGTCTTTTATCCCCTCCTCCACCTTAGGAGGACTGGCTCAGAACATGGTAGCAGCAGAGAGTGTGCAGAACCAAATGCTGGCAGCCGCTCCCTTTTCCAAATTTCCATCCTGTGCCGTCCCACCCATGCTCTCTACGATGACGTGTGTATCAACCATGGAGACAACTTTGGATAAAGTGCCTTTTAAAACCACAGAGAGTCCCCCCCGCCACCCCCCCAGGCTAAAGCAACATCCTTGTCTACGTTAGAAGTCATATCTGGGGGCAGAGATGTTCTCCAGGGGGCTGTGTGTATCGAAATCTACTGTTTCTCCCCCACGCTTGCTCCTTGAGAATGTCTCTTCCTCTGTCTGGACAAGCACAAATGTGAAGAAATCTCTTGAGTTTAGACCCTCTTTTCCTAAGTTGTGTAATGAGGCTAAAAATGTGCAGACTAAACAAATTGAGATGAGCCCTACTGATCTAGTGCTTAGAATTCTGTGCATGGAAAACTTTCTTTTTTCTTTCTGATTATAAAGAGCAATCCTATTTAAAGTGACAGTAAAGGAAAGCATTGGGCTGGTGACAAGCTGATTGCAGAAGCGGCTGAGTAGTTTGCATTCTAGGTTAAGACTCAATTATTTTTCCTATTACATTGTGTGTTGAAATTGATTCCTTAGACTGGCTGTGGTTGGGAGAGTTAGTCTGATGGCTTCAGTTTAGGATGTTAGGAGTGTCTGGCGTCCCAAAGATAGTTTTACAGATGCCCCTAAAGAGTACTTTTCATGTTGTCCTTTACTGTCCTCTTTTTAAAAAGCTGAATATAGTTCCCTGTGCTGTATAGGAGTACCTCGTTGTTATCTGTTTCATAAACAGTAGTTTTTATCTGCTAGAACAAAACTCCTACTTTATTCCCCTCCCCTCCCCCTTTGGTAACTGTCAGCTTGTTTTTATATGTGTGAGTCTGTTGTTTCTGGTTTGTAGGTGAGTTCATTGGCATCGTCTTTTAGAGTCCCTGTGTAAGGGACACCATGTCTTTCTGATTTGCTTCACTTAGTGTGATCATCTCTAGGTCCACTCGCATTGCTGCCAACGGCACCACTTCCTTCCTTCGATGGCTGAGCAATATTCGATCACATGTGTGTGCCACGCCTTCTTTATCTGTCCGCCTGTCAGTGGACACAGGTCACTTCCATGTCCTGGCTCCTGTAGACAGTGCTTCTGCAAACACTGGGGTCCATGTGTCTTCCTGCATTAGAGTTTTCTCTGGATATATGCTCAGGAACTGCCCTTTCTCTCTCAATACATCATGTTTAACAGGTAAAATTAAGTTTAACTCAGGGTGGCCAGGTAGGAGAACTGAATCCACAGATGCTCCAGAGCTGCAGTCCCCAACCTTCCTGGCACCGGGGGCCAATTCTGTGGAAGAGAGTTTTTCCACAGACCAGGGGCGCGGGGGGCACGGTTTGGGGATGATTTAAGCGCATTACATTTATTATGCACTTTGTTTCTTATCTGATGCTGCTGCCGATCTGACAGGAGGCACCGGCCTGAGGCCTGGAGGCTGCGGACCCCTGCTCTAAAGTACGGGAAAGGCAGGCAAAAAGCATGGTGGGTCCCGACCCTTTGTGGGGTGAAGGGGCCTGTCGCTCCCGCGTCTCCCACACCAGCTGTCCCTGAAGTGCGTCCCAGTCGTCTGTTCAGGCCCCTTGACGAGCACGTGCCAGGAAAGTTCTAGAAACCACCGTCCATTTCCTCCTATCGCTTCCTCAGAGAGGTTCTTGTTTTCCTAGACTGGGTCCTCCCTCCTGCCCCGCCTTAAGTTCCTAACCACCATACACAACCCTTTATGGCACATTTTTAATGGTTGTAATAATTTATATGGTTCTGTTCCCCTCCAGGGGAAGACATGATTCGAGATTCCCAAGGTTCACATCACATGTGAACAGGGGTTAATCTGGCTAGGGAAACCAGGTCGGAAAGCAAATCCATATGTGGCCAGGGAAATATAAAATGAAAGCCTTCTCTGTTTAAGACCCGGCCTTTGCCTCCCCTGCCCCCACCCTCGTCGGACAAGCCTCATTGATTTGAGGTTGGTTCCAGAAAAGCAGGAATGCCCAGACCGCCTGCCTTTGGGGCGGCTGGTCCTATTGATGGTACGCCAGCTGCCCCGCCAACCCTGCACCCCAGCTGACCCTGTGCTCAACTGGCTGCATCCTGGAGCTTTCCCCTGATTAAAACGTCTTATTGCCACCATGGTGGAGAAGGAAATGGCAACCCACTCCAGTATCCTCGCCTGGAAAATTCCACCGACAGAGCAGTCTGGCAGGCTACAGTCCAGGGGCCGCGGAGTCGGACACAGCTGAGTGACGGAGCACGCACACACGCTGCCATCGCGGGTGCCGGTTACCCGGCCTGCTCGGCCGAGTCTGTGTGCAACGTCTGCCTGCCCCACATCGTCACTTGGCAGCGCAGAGTGGACACCGGGTGCTCAGACAGCCACGGGGGCGGATCATCTACCCCTGTTTTCTCTTCCCTCTTCCTGTCTGCCTTGTCCATACATTGACTCCCTTGTATTTTTAGCACTTGCATCAGAAGAGAAGCTGAGAGCACCAGACGGAAATCAGGACATTTTTTCCCAAGGGTTGGCAGCTCCTGGGAGGGCCTGACAGGAGAGCCATTTAGAAGGAACGGGTGCAGCAATGCTATGAAACAACTGGCATGGCCGGGCTCCTTTCCAAGCTGGCACTGCCAGAGCCCTGGTAAGGGGGCAGCCTCGAAATACTTGCAGAGTATCTTTTACCTTTCAGAGGAGATGGGGCTTGGGGTCATCTTGAGAAAGAGGAGTACTGACTGGGGCAAAAAGTCCCATCTCCTAAATTGAACCACTGATAGCTGGGTGGCTGGATCTACCTGACGGCCACGGAAAACGTAGGGCATTGTCAGCCCCCACCCAGGATTCTGACTCCTTTGTTTAACATTCCGTTGGCAGAGAGACAATGATGACGACCCTGGAGGAAAGCAAACCAGCCTCTTGGGCGGCCAGCTTCTTGTTGATAGCTGACGTTGTATCCAAAGCAGGTCCACAAGTCTTTGTATTAGGTTGGCCAAAAAGTTTGTTTGGGTTTTTCCATCTGTAGCATTGTATGGAAAAAGCTGAATGAACTTTTTGGCCAATCCATTATGAGGAACCCAGCTGGACTCAAGTGATAGGTGTTTGTTTTGAACTGAATTCTTATTTCCCTTTGACGCCAGCTCGCTTTGCCCCAGCTGCAGAACCTGCCCAGGAGACTGTGAAGAGCTCACCGCAAAGCTCAGAGAGGCCAAAACAGCCCAGGGGGCACAGCCCTTCTCTCCTGTTTTTGAGAATCACCCACTTTTAGAAAAGCCTGCCCATCATCTGAGCAGCTCGCTCGCCTGCTTAATCAGTGTGTGTGGGGGGGAGGGGTTCCTCCTGCCTTCCTGCTCTGCCACCCCCAGACTTTTATGGATCTTCTGAGACACTCAGATTTCCAGAACATGGGCACTGTTTCATCCATTGTGAAAGGGATTTCCACAGGGCAGGAGGAGTTGACCTGGCATTTCTTTTCCAACTGTTTCCAGAAGCTCCAACAACTTTTTTTTCCCCCTCTTTGTAGTTGTCTCTTTTCCTTCTTGGAAAAGCCCTGCCTGCTTTGGGGGAGATGGTAGTAAGGCCACCAGTCTCGCCCAGAGCCAGGAGTTATCTAGTCCTCCTGGGAATCTTATCTAGAGGTTTACCAAGTAGCTTGGGGAGTCAAGATCAAAGAAAATGAAGTCCCTGAATAGAGTATTTATTACCAACTCCCCCTTCTAAAGGAGAACAAGCTTGGTGTCCCGAGGTTACACTTGGAAGTGAAGATCTCATTGGTTACATGGTTCTTAGGTTTGGACCCTTAAAAGACTCCTTCTCAAGTATAAAACTGTAAGCTTGAGGCTGGCAATGTTTACTTATCATCTCTCATTTTAGAGGCCTGGTGTCTTAAGAACAGCTTCCGGGACTTCCCTGGCAGTCCAGTGGTTAAGACTCCATGCTTCCAGTGCAGGGGGCACGGATTGATCCCAGGTGGGGGAACTAACTTTGCTCATACTGCTTGGGCAGCCAAAAATAAATAAATAAGAACAGCCTTCTATAAGGATGTACCTTGGGGTGTGTGACTGGGTGCATCTGAATCCTGAAATGGCAGCATCACTGAGCTTTTCAAGGATAATACACTTTTATTGGGGTTCATTTTGGAAATGTGTGTGTGTGGGGGAGGGGGCACTTAGCAACTCATATTGGAGAAATTTTTTATCTTTCCAATCTGAATCTTAATATCTTAAAAGGAAATGTGTGGTGTAACGGTATAGCCCTGTTATTAAAAGTCTGAAGGCTTTACTTATATAAGTGATTCCTGCTGGGAATCTCACGGTCAACGTATAGGACAAGGGAAGCGTTGAGACACAAACGTTGCCTTCAGCCAACACTGGGGCCTTGATGGAAAAAAGCGCTTGTGTTTTAGGGTGGTGTCTTTCACAGGACATTCTCTTGGTTTAAAACAAGATCCTTCTTATAAATGACTTCCCTCTTCTGTCTTTATTGCTATCATATGTGTCTAAAACTAACATTCAATACACCTTCAAATATTTCATCCTTTCCTTGATTTTCCAACCCTG
The DNA here is from genome assembly GCA_006410675.1 of Oreotragus oreotragus. Taxonomy (NCBI): domain Eukaryota; kingdom Metazoa; phylum Chordata; class Mammalia; order Artiodactyla; family Bovidae; genus Oreotragus; species Oreotragus oreotragus. The sequence continues at coordinate 169,475 of SJYX01017849.1, forward strand.
CATAATGCACTAGTTGTCCATACTCTGTAGAGTTTGGATGCAGCACTTAAGAAAACCCGAGACAAGAAAATCACAGCTTCTGAGAAAGGAAAACACCTTAAAGAGGAGGTAGGCCAAGTTTTTCATGTTTATGAAACAGAAATTAGCAGATGTCATTCATTTCGCAAGTCATTCACTTTTCAGGTCCCACCTTTGAAGCTCATGGAACAGAATGAAACTGTAGAATTAGAGATACAGAAGCCAAGTGCCCTGCCAGCAAATGATCTCTGGGGTAAACTTAGAATTACTCATGTAACTGTATGCCCTAGAAAAGGTGCCAAATTCCTCTATACCTCTAAGCCAGCCCATAGGCGCTTCCCTCTGCTTGGACCGTCTCCCTTCTCTCCTCCCTTCACCTAACAAACTTCTGCTGTCCCGCAGGTATTTAGGGTCTTAGAAAAGCCTGCATCTTGCACTTCTTTGCTGTATCCACTGTGATCATCATTATTTAATGACGGTATACCCGTGATTATATACACCTTGATGTCATGTTTTCCTGCTGGGCTGTCAGCTCTCCGGGGGCAAGGTCCCTGTGTGTCTAGGTCATAGCTCCATCACCGGTGCCTAAGGTAGTACCTTGCACCTCATGTTGCCTCTGTAAACATGGGTTTCAACAGCTTCCTCGGCAACAATTTCAGTTTTGCCTTCGAGCACTGCTTTGCCGTGCTTTCCAGGTGGCTCAGCTGGTAAAGAACCTGCTGGCAATGCAGGAGACCCTGGTTCAATTCCTAGGTCGGGAAGATCCCCTGGTGAAGGGATAGGCTACCCACTCCAGTATTCTTGGGCTTCCCTGGTGGTTCAGACAGTAAAGACTCTGCCTGCAATGTGGGAGACCTGGGTCCTATCCCTGGGTTGGGAAGATCCCTTGGAGGAGGGCATGGCAACCCACTCCAGTATTCTTGCCTGGAGAATCCCCACGGACAGAGGCGCCTGGTGCGCTACAGTCCATGGGGTCATAAAGAGCTGGACATGACTGAGCAACTAAGCACAGCACAATGCTTTTTGGTGCATTAAAAGCTAACACATAATAGTGATCTTCTACCTGAAGCTGATGTCTGTAGGCTGAGTTGGAAGAAGAAAGATCGACCTTGGTTTCCTGTTGTTTCCAGAATTCTAGCCTCGCCTGATCACCCCACCTGCCTGGCCAGCCCTTGTGTGCTTCCCTCACTTGCTGCCCTCCCCTTTCCTGGGTTCTAGTGCTGGGCTCTGGTCTCCCTTTGGTTCTCAGGATGCTTCTGTCTTATGCATCAGTCTGCTCAAACTCTTCCCTCTGGCTCACAGCATCATCCTCAGGAGTATGTTCAGCTCCTGCAAGCTCTTCCTGGATCGACTGATGGAAATGCCAACTCAGCTCCTTGGTTATCCAACCCCACTGGTTGTCCCACATTTATGGACTCCCTGCCCATCCAGTCAGCTGGCCCTGCAGTCTAAAGCCTGGCCAACTGCTGGAAGGAATGTTGTTCTTCCTGGGCAGAAGCTGGCTTTCCCTCTTTTACGGTTTGTGGGCAGAAGCTGGCTTTTCCTCTTTCACGGTTTGTGTCATCCCTTCCTTAGTGTACCCCAGCAAGTTGGACATGTTCTCCTGAGAGGAGAACCAGTTCTGGAACCGTCTAAAAAGTGAGTCACTAGCAAGAGAAAGCTGGGCTTCTTCAGCAAAACTAGAATGGAGCAACTGTAGGCTTGTCCATGAAACAGAGTGTGCACAGTCACTGGGAACTTACAAAACTCAGCCGGTCAAGGGAGCCATCAAGTTCTACAGACGTTCTCTGGCATGTTTGGCCTTGGTTACTTGCCTTGGAGTGCCCCTTTATTCCCTCCTGCCCTGACATGATGTGCTGGGGACGCTGGGGGAGGCACCGTGGATCTTGGGCTTGACCCTGAGCCCTGGGTGCTTTTTCGGGGAGCCGCTTCTGCTCTCTGAACCTTGACTTTTAAACGGCTCATCTCTGAAATGGATCACAGTCCCTACCAGCTTCATGGGGTTGTGGTAAGAATCCAGTGGGGGTCATTTATATAAGAGATGTTGAAAATTGTAAAGTGCTGTAGAGATCAGGGACTATCAAGTATTAGATGTTTATGAAGCCCTACGTTCCTCTTTCCTGAGTCCTAGCCTCAGTATACCATCTCTGTGGTTATTTACTCTTACTTTTTCTTCAAACAAATCACTATTTAAAAACATATTTCTTGAAAAAAACCCTTTTTCCTTACAATTTAGAAAAAATAGGAGGTAAGCCACAGACATAGAAAATAAACTTCTGGTTAACAAAGGCAGGGAGGAATAAATTAGGAGTTTGGAAATAACACATGTACACTATTATATATAAAAGAGATAAACAACAAGTACCTACTGTATAGCACAAGGAACTACATTAAATATCTGGTAACACTCTATAATGGAGAAGAATCTGAAAAGTATATATATATATATATGTATATGTACACTCATGCGTATGTGCATGTGTGTATAACTGAACCACTGTACACCCAAACTAATACATTATAAATCAACTATATTCCATTACAAAGTTGCTTGTTTTGAAAAAATAAGAGGTAATGATAAAACACAATAAATATGAACCAACACCATTAAATTCTAGCGAATACTCTTGTTTTAAAGCTCTGAACCTGAGGACTGCTCTCTGTTCAAAGCGACACTGGGCAAGTGATGCAGGTTTTAAAGCCCTATGAGCACCGGGTGGAGACTTTCTCCTGGTTATAATCCAAAAGGTGAAAGAACTGAAAATGGAGACAAATTCTGACTAACATGGTTCAGCACTGTTAATGCATGTCTGGGTACCAACTTCATTCATCTTGTGACCAACAAGTTGATGGCGCATTATTGTGAAGTCCTATAAACAGGTTTGGTATAGATGAGAAATGGTTTAGAGGGAAGGGGGTTGCTGAGGACTGAACTGTCTACATTTTTTTTTTTTTTTTTTAGCAGCAGCAGGAGCAGCTCTTCTTTCTGCATTTATTTATTTTTTTACACGAACTCCCAAACATGAACCCCCCTCCCACCTCCCACCGCACATCATCCCTCCAGATCATCCCCATACACCAGCCCCAAGCGTCCTGCATCCTGCATTGAACATAGACTGGCAATTCATTTCTTACATGATAGTATACAAATTTCAATGCTATTCTCCCAAATCATCCCACCCTCTCCCTCTCCCTCTCCTTCTCCCTCAGAGTCCATAAGTCCACTCTACACATCTGTATCTCTTTTGCTGTCTTGCATACAGGGTCCTCATTACCATCTTTCTAAATTCCATATATATGTGTTAGTATACTGTATTGGTGTTTTTCTTTCTGGCTTACTTCACTCTGTATAATTGGTTCCAGTTTCATCCATCTTATTAGAACTGATTCAAATGTATTCTTTTTAACCATGTCCTGGCTATTATAAACAGTGCTGCAATGAACATTGGGGTACATGTGTCTCTTTCTATTCTGAACTGTCTACATTTAATTTCCATTCATCGCATTAGCTCTGTCACAGTGGCAATTTACTTCATCCTTCTGAATCTTAGTTTACTCATCTGTAAAATGGGATTTATGTAAAGACGAGGGGAAAAAACCTATGTAGTACAATGCCTGACACACAGCCCGTGTGTGGTAAGTGCAGGTCATGTGCCAAGTATAAGAGCAAGGCTTTTATTTTTGCTCCTCATACCAAGGGCATAACTGGTTCAAGTTTCTGGTGTTTTGGTTCTGGGGAGCATGGAATGACTAAAAAAACCGAGGAGAAAATCTGGGGCCATTTCTGTACTAGCAAAGTAAAAAGGAGAATTAAAGTGATAAACTGGGCCATTCAGATTTTCAAAAGATGGGGAAAATGTCAACCAACAAAACAATCTCACCCAGCAGAACTTTGAATAGGCTTATCCGTTTTTTCAAAAAAGTGGTCATAGTCAGCAGGGTGTCAAAGACTGGCTGAAATTATAAAGCACTGAGAGGTGTTGATATTATGCATTTTTAAAGAAGGGAGTGCCAACTCTGAGTCTGCAGGATAAGAAGAAATATGATGGGTCCAGGGCCTTTTCAGAATTATTCTTGCACTTCAAAGAGCATGTACTTGGCATTGATTCCACCACTTTCCTGAGTTTGGTCAACGTGGCTGAGGGAAGGCAAAACTCTTAAAAATCCACACAGATGGAACATTTCCACTGGCCCTATTTTGGTATAAATATTCATCAAGGACTAGAAACTTTAAGTAGATATCGGTGTGAGCTACGAGTGGTTTGGACTAAACTTCAGCCAGTTTTCAGTTGTCCTGCTCTATCTTATCTCTCCGGAGGGCCAACCCTTCTGAGATGTGGCTGCTGTTGTTTAGAGATCCCAGCCAACCTGTCTCCCCGGTCCGGGGAAGTCATGGGAGTTTGTTCTCAAGAGGCTTCCCGCCAGAACCAGGGGGCCCGCTTCAAAGTTCAGATGGGGGTCTGTGTTAGTTGTCTGAAGGCAAGAAGCAAATCAAGGCTTGGCTCATCCACCACCTCGGAGTCCACCCTTGTGTAAATGAGTTTGAAGGAGGATGAGTTTGAATTCGGCACCAGACGTGGAAAATTCAGGCTGCTCTGGAAGGGAGCCTTTCTGATTCCCCCCTCACTTTCAGTTCCTTTTCACCTTAGGATCCTTCCTAAATACTCGAGTCTTCCTGCCACTCTTCAGGCTACTTTCCCATCTTGCCAGTTCTGACCGTGGTCCATGAATCAGAAGGTTTTAGATTAAGCAGCGTGTATGGGGCTCTGGAAGATGTTGACGGTCCAGCCTACTCTATTCCATGCTTCTCCGTGTCCTCTGCCATGCTCCTCTCCATCTCCCTGTCTACCCCTCAGGATTCCTTGTCTCTGCCAGGAAGGAAAACCCACTTGCTCTTACTTTTTTTTGATGCCTCTCCTTCTCTCTCCTGTATCCTGATTCCATCTCATTTCCTTCTCAGTCCATTCATATTTTTGAGCCCTTCCTGTATGCCTGGCTTTCCGGGGTGACACAAAAGAGAAGTAAGGCCTGGTCTCTGCTCTCAAGAAGCTCATGAATGGAGGATATAGGCACAAGAAAGATGTCATGGGATAGCAGTTAAATGGCCAGGAAAGAGTCGTTGGTAGAAGAGCTAGGAGTAGAACTCAAGGTGTCTTAGCATTTCAGATTCAGAAAGACTTAAAAATGATTTTGTCCAAGTACCCCATCCACAACCTTAAATGGGAGATGGGACACGTGGCCAGATGCTGTGAGAGCCACTTGTAAGCACTGAGACCTCGTCAAAAGATCAAGTTTTTTTTAAATTCCTTTAATTATTAGACAGCTCTTTCTTATTTTGAGCTAAAATCTCCCTCTGAACCTAACCTCCCTCTCGGCCACTGGTTCTGTTTCCTTAGTTCCTTAGTTCCGGGATGCAGTGGCCTCTTTTTTCTCATATCTGGTTCACCGTCCAAGTCCTACGTATTGGTCAAGACTGAAGTCGGAGCATCTGTTTCTCGGGTGACTTCCTACCTGCCGGGAGACCTAGTAGGGTTCAAGGGAGGTACCGGGCAGGTGGCAACAGCCCTTCTAATAGTGTGAATCTTGCTAGAGTATGTTCTCCCAGTGGGCTGTTTGCGCCTGTAGGCAGACTTGAGGAAATCCAGCTTTTCCATCAAACCTCACCTCTTTGTCAGATCCTTCCAAACCCAGGGACTGTCCCCATAATTTCACTTTCCAGATAATTGGCAGGGAATCATCTGTCATTTCCTGCCCCCCCAACCTGTTTAACATACCATCTGCAACTGACACAAAGCAACTGCCAACAGTTATTCCAGTGGCATTTCGATATACAAACCATGCGGTTTCCATTGTGCTGCATTACCTGCTCAGAATCATGGCAGGAAGGGGCCCCGCAGTCTCAGACCAAGTCAGAAAACTGAAGGAATTGTTCTGATGCAAGGGATCATTCTTAGTCAAGTTTCCTGATTTTCCTTCTCACCGTTTATCAAGGAATTCTCTGTGGAATTTCTTTTCCTCTAATTACTAGCTGAATGACTGAATTCAGAGTTGGAAGGTGGGTAAAGCTGGGGGTGCACACGCCACCCTGTGGCCCTCACAACTGTGTTCTCACATTCTGCTCACAGGCAGAGCATGCTGGATTTCACAGAGGGTATGTGTGTGAGTGTGTTTCCCTCTCTCTCTCTGTTCCTTTCTTTCCATACATGTTGCATATCCTCAGTTATTATTTTTTTCCCTTCAATCACAACACAAATCTACATCTTCCTGTAAAAATTACAGCCGAGTTGGGGTGAGCTTGCTGTAACTCCTCTGTTGAGCTTGGGAGTCTCAAGCATGCCAGCCTGGCAGGCTGTGCTGTCCTATCATCCCAAGGGTGTTGGTTGAGAGGCGAGAGGGACAAGTTCTCGGACGAGAAAGTTACAAGGCGTGCCTGATGGATGGATGGATATGTAGGAGTGTATCTCTCTGTAGTTGAAGATGGATGATATTTCTCAAGTTAGAAGTCAAGTAAAACTGAGAACATGCATGTCCAGACTCGGAACTCATAACACTGGCCTGCGACCCAAGCATAATCATTCATCCTTGTCTTTCAACATTCAGCTCAGATGTCGCCTCCGTGGTGAGCGTTCCCTGACCTCCCCAGGTCGGGTTAAGTACTTCCTCTCTGATCTCCCTCACTCCCTCATCGAACCTCTGATCAAGGCTTTCATTCTCGGGTGGCCAGGCTGGCTGTTCCATCTCTCAAACTATCAGCTTCTGGGACTTCTTTCCTTTTTACTTCTCTGCTTCCCAGCTCAGCCCCTGACTTATAATAATTACATGGAATATGTGTTTTCACAGAATGAATTCTTAAAGTTGGCCAAATCAGAGGGAGGTGATGAGTCTTGCCAGAATAATGTTTGCACATTTTACTTTTACTGGGTCTTTCAATAGTGGTGATAACTCATGTGTAACACACACTCAGGAGCTGTCAAATGCTGTGTTAAGAACTTTATAGGTTATTGTCATGAGGATAACTTTTAGGCCCATTTTATAGATGAAAAAACTGAGGCTCAGAGGTAATGGGATTTACCCAAATAGGAAGCAGGTGACAGAGCTGGGATTTGAACTGTTTGTCTACTCCATCCAAGAGGCTCAGAACTCAACCCACTGGGTTGAGTTCATGTACATGTGTGTATACATATGCATGTATGCAAATATTTGTGTGTGTGTATATAGAATATTGTTAGAGCTTTTTTTTTTGACAGAAGTCTTAATCTGTTTGCGTCCTTTTGTCTGATATGAAAGTGTCCCTACTCAGAACCATGTTCTAAAAGCACAAATGAAAATATGTAGGATTACAAAGAAAATGACTACTACTGAAACACTATCAATATGTAAAAGCTAATCTGTAATTTAGTAACATACATGCCTTTGTTAAATTAATTAACAACACCAGTCATGGATTTAATTACTGTTATTTCAGAACAAGGATGAGGATGAGCAGTCTGCCTGGCATCTCTCTTGGCTGTAATAGGATATGAAAATATCAGATTTCCATCGGTATGAAGGACACAGGGCCTATAGCCAGTTATCTTTTTCTAACTTAAATGTCACATTCAACAGCTTTATTTGCTTAAAAAAAAAAAGGCACAGGGGATGCTAAACTGCCAGGGCTTTTGTTTTCATTTATAATGGAAAAAAAGAAATGTTTCATTTTGGTTAGAGGTTAGGTATATAAGGATGCATTTTTCTTCATTTCTGTTCCTTGATACCATCAGTTCTATCCACAGATCCCTGTTTAAAAAAACCCTTCTCCTCTGGCTGTTGATACTAACAAGAGTAAAGACAAAATCTCCCTCCCACACTTTCTCTAAAATAAGCCTCAAATGCTGACCCCTCCCCCGATCAGAGCCAGACCCTTTAACAAGGACACCGGTGACCACAGGGCCAAAGTGGGAGTGGGGAGCACAGGTGTCCCTCGGCAGGTGGGTGGCTCTCCTCCAGGATGCGGGCAGGGCTGGGCTCCACTTCCCCTCCAGCCTTCTAGCCAGAGGACTAGCCGGGTCAGTCACCTTGGTGGTCAGCCGTGAATCAGTGCGTGGAAATGCCTCTTAGTCACACGGCCCAAATAGCTGCTACCTTCCTAAGGCAGGTTTCTTATGGGGCATTAGTCAGCCAAGAGCTCTCACCCCGTGTTCCTGCCCTTTGGTGCCCCGACACTAGCATCATGAAGGACATCATGGGGTGCTGAGCTGCCTCTGAGGACATGGGCTGAGCACAGACAACTGGTCCACCACCATGTGTATGCAACGGGGCTGAAGGGGGCCACTGTTTACTGGCCATTGCCTTTCCCAGACTTCTCTTCACTCAATGCCCTGTTAAAATGCAACAACTGGGAGCAGAATTGTCATATGTACATCACTGTGATACTGTAGAGATAACTGGGGTTGGGTGAGGCTCAGATGTGTGCAATGCTCAAATCTGAGGGCAGACAGTAAAGGAGGAGAAAAACAGTGGTGTGTCTGTGTGTCTCTGTGTGTCTGTGAGATGGAGGAGGTTAAGGAAGACACAGACTAATAGAACACTGACATTATTTGGCTCTTCTCTCCCATGTGTGCTAAGTTGCTTCAGTTGTGTCTGATTCTTTGTGAGCCCATGGATGGCAGCCCACCAGGCTCCTCAGTCCATGGGGATTCTCCAGGCAAGAATACTGGAGTGGGTTACCATGCCCTTTTCCAGAGGATCTTCCCTCTTCTCATACTTTCGTGTGAAACACATTCCACTGGACTCGAGTCTACAAGGCAGGGACCAGAACTTTCTTATTCAGTGTCTTGTACTGAGCACTCAGCAGAGTGCCTGGCATGTAATAGGTATTAAATAAATATCTGCTAAATCAAGAAATGGTGACTATTATGCTCTTTTAAAAAGTAAGACATCCGAGGCTTGGCATGGCTAAGTGCCTGGGTAAAATCACCTAGCTGGGACCAATGAATGGTCTCCGTGAAGAGGAGGACTATTTTTTAGAAGTGTAGCAACTGGACACCCAGGGCACATTGTTGCCATTGTCCTGATTTTTGCAGATGCTGTGACCCGGGTCTATTTATGGCCAGGTCTAAGTTTAGCTACAAAGAGAAGGTCCTGCAATCTGATATCTTAGAAGCCACCTGTGACGTCAGTAAGATGAACTTGGTCTTCCACGTTCTAGCACTTAACTTCCTATAGGATTTCTGTGCTGGGGCTGATGAGAAGAGGATACCCATAGCAGCAGGAGGAAATGTTATTTTGAGAACATACTATGCATCCATACTTTCTCATTAGACTATTGCTTAAATATAGAATTATTATTAGCTCTCTTTCTCAGATGAGGAACTGGAGGTCCAGAGAGGAGTAAGCAACTTGGTTGCAGACCTGTGAAAAGGCAGAACTACACATCACATCTAGATCTCCATGCTTGCAAAGGGTGCATGTTTAACCGCTTCTCAAAATGGCCTTTAAACCGTGTGGCCAAAGCTACATTCACAGCCAAAATGTTCACCTGATCTTCTGAGCTTTGAGGGTATGAGGCTGACGTAAAGTCAGGGGACCCTGGGCGTGGAAGTGATGAAACAGAGAAGATATCCTTTTCTTCATTCTTTCAAGATCCTGTGAGTCAGTGCCTCTCTGCTACGTCACATGCTAGTTTTGGATATAACATTTTTGCCCCCATGTCCCCTCTGCCACCTGAAGGGACTGACCAAGCAGATCAGTAGATTCTTCTCAGCTCTTTTATCTAATGATTCCTTCGCATTTTTCCCAAAGATTTATTTTACAAAGGAACCCATACTTTAAAATAGGAGGAGGGAAAAAAAAAAAATCAATACATACACATATCATATGGATTTAAAACAACTGCCACGGGCTGGACCCTGGCGCCAACTTTGTCCTACAAAAAGAGTGACCTGCCAAATAGAGCCTTTGGTTTCTTCTCCCTCAGCAATCTTATTTCCTTTTAAAGCATGTCCTAGTGGGGGCTCGGGCTGTGTTTTGCTTGGTCCTGATTCCTGGGTTATTGGGTAGACCGTGAGTCAGGCTGACCAGGCATGTAGAGAATACGCATTCCAGAGGCCAAGCTTATCCCCGGCATAGAATTTCCTGGAAGCTCTGGAGCTTGGATCTCTAGGATTTTTTTTTTTTTTTTTTGGTCAAGTGTCCTTGCTTCGTCAGTAATTTCTGGATACTATTATATGATCCCTTAGACTGTCTCTCTACCAGCCTCCTCTCTAGACAGTTCTAGCAGACTTCTGGAAAACCAGGAAGGAACAGATCTAGGAAGTCTTTCTTTTCTACCTGGGAAATGGCTTTGACTTGGTGTGGATGACAGCATACACCTGCTTGTGGCCAAGAAGTATCAGAGAGGTACAGAGGCCTGGTAACCTTTGGCAAATGCTGGGCCATCCCTGCATCTCCATCGGCAGTGGGCTGACCTTCATCTGTGTGTGATGCCTGTAGTAGTAATCCTAGTCCTTCTCCACCAGACTTCTGCTTCTGACAAAAGCCTTCTGGTGTCTTCCTGCAGTGGAAAGAGCTTCAGTTTTAGAGTCAGAGAAGAATGGGTGTGAGTTCTTAATCTGTCATTGTATGATCTCAGGGGAGTCATTGAAACCCTCAGTCTTCATTTGCTGCTGCTGCTGCTGCTGCTAAGTCGCTTCAGTCGTGTCCGACTCTGTGCGACCCCATAGACGGCTCCCCCGTCCCTGGGATTCTCCAGGCAAGAACACTGGAGTGGGTTGCCATTTCCTTCTCCAATGCATGAAAGTGAAAAGCGAAAGGGAAGTCGCTCAGTTGTGTCCGACTCCTAGCGACCCCGTGGACTGCAGCCTACCAGGCTCCTCCTGCCATGGGATTTGCCAGGCAAGAGTACTGGAGTGGGGTGCCATCGCCTTCTCCGCAGTCTTCACTTACTCATGTGTAAAAAGGACATCATTATGTTTGCAATGTAGTCCTAAAGACTAAATGTGACAAGCGAGAGAAAACATCAGGCATCCTGAGTGTACTCAAAAGATGTCTCTCTTTTTTCCTTTCCCTTGCCTTTCCCCAAACTTGTCCTTCCTAGCAGAGAACAGATGAATCTTTGACAGTCTTCACTTACTCATGTGTAAAAAGGACATCATTATGTTTGCAATGTAGTCCTAAAGACTAAATGTGACAAGCGAGAGAAAACATCAGGCATCCTGAGTGTACTCAAAAGATGTCTCTCTTTTTTCCTTTCCCTTGCCTTTCCCCAAACTTGTCCTTCCTAGCAGAGAACAGATGAATCTTTGTGCAGATCCCTGGGGGACAGGAGTCCTAATGGATGATGAAATTAAGACCAGCACAACCTGAGAAAACATGTAAACACTTCTCATATAGAAGAGCAGACAGTGAACAAAGGGTTGATTTAGGGGTTTTAGAAAGCTTTGTGACTGTACTGTTATTTCTGTTTTTGTGAAAGCCCAACTGAAATTCCACATCAAATATTTAGGCCTAAATACCAAACACAAGTTTAGGCCACTAAAATAGTCTAGGTCCACATAGGAGACCAGACTTCTTATTTCACTGTTTCTTGAAAAGCTTTACAGAAGGCATTTCTAGAGCTTCTGAAGATCTGGGCCATTGATACATTCTAAGCTCTGAGATTTAAAGATGCTTGCTTCTTGGAAGAATAGCTATGACAAACCTAGATGGTGTATTAAAAAGCAGAGACATCATTTTGCCAACAAAGGTCTGTATAGTCAAAGCTATGGTTTTTTTCAGTAGTCATGTATGGATGTGAGAGTTAGATTATAAAAAAGGCTGAGCGCAAAAGAATTGACACTTTCGAACTGTGGTGCTGGAGAAGATGCTTAAGAGTCCCCTGGACAACAACGAGGTCAAAAAAGTCAATTCTAAAAGAAATCAACCCTGAATATTCATTGGAAGGACTGATGCTGAAGCTCCAATACTTTGGCCACCTGAGGCAAAGAGCTGACTCACTGGAAAAGACACTAATGCTGGGAAAAACTGAGGGCAACAGGAGAAGGGGGCAACAGAGGATGAGATGGTTGGATGGCATTACTGACTCAATAGACATGAGTTTGAGCAAACTCAGGGAGATAGTGAAGGACAGGGAAGCCTGGTGTGCTGCAGTTCATGGGGTCACAAGGAATCGGACGTGACTTAGGGACTGAACAACAGAGTTCCAAGAATAGGTTCAGGACTGAAAGTTGCATGGGAAATGAAGGAAATGGTACAACTCTGAGGGTCTCCTGCAGAAGTGGTTGGTGGCCCTGCACCTGGTGAGATCACAGCAGCAGCTGCCAGCCAAATCTTCCGAATCAGCAAATGAAAGGGAAGAAGAGGCTATTTCCAAATGAAGACACTTAGAGCGCAGCAGCTGTCTCTTTCTTGTGGAGGTCTCAAAGAGCTCTTCCCCAGTTCTGCTCTCAATGGAAAGGCATTTGTGTCCTGTTTTCCCATAATCATTTGTAATTTAGGAGACAGTCTGGGGTCCAGAAAAGGTCAGTGGATGGCAGGAGAAACGAAGTTTCCAGCCATCATTCAAAGTCAGCCCCTTCTGAGGAAAAGCGACTTGTCCAAAGTCACCAGTAAATGCTTGCAGTTACTGTGACAGCTTGGACCCTTGCCAGAAAACTCTGCTTATCATACATATTTCAGTGGTGTTGGATGAACATGGGGCAGATAAGAACTGCCAAGGTCTGTGCTTTCAGGACCGATTTCCACTTTACTATAAACACACTATTTTGAATGTGCAAGTTGAAAAGATTCTCCCTTGCAAAGTCAAATGGCATCTCTCTGTTGGAGCCCAGCTGACCCTAGAGGGTGGGTTACAAGAGGTACTATTCCCTGACTTCTCTGCTCGTGATCTAACCCTCCCCAGAAGTAGCCAGGGCAGGGGAGGGAAAGGAAGATGCCCATGTGAGTCTGCACATCTGCCCCTCCTCCTGGTCCCCAGCCTTTGCTGAATCCTGCTCATTCTTTTTCTCCCTCATCACCTCTGGCCAGTTAACATGGAGAGGAGATCAAACTGTGGAATCTTCAGAGGGGAATGCCAAAGTCACTCCATGTCCTGCTTGTAGAACTGTTGGTCAGCTCTGGGCCAGGAGAAGGTCTTGGAGCTGAGATGGCTAGAATAAAGCCTAGAGCTGATCTGCGAGATATCTTTCCCTGCCCCCCCACCACCTCAAGGAGCAGATATATTGGTGGAAATCAATTGTCAACCCTAACCCCACATATTCGAATACGTCTGTGTGACATGACAAGCATCTTCAGTGTACAAGTAATGGCTTCAGCCATCTGTCTGGGGAGAGCTTTAAGGACTTGGATAATTTCTTTCTTTTTTAATATGGCTCTCTTTGGGCCAAGTTGCTCATACACCTATGGGCATGTCTCCAATGATTTGGCTATTAAAGTCTTTAAATGACAGCTTAATATATTTCTAAGATGGAGGGAGCCAAGGACAATTCTCGAGGAGCCGTGTTGACATTGGATCGGCTCACCCAGGCAGTGTGCCAGCAGCTTTGCACACGGCAGGAACTGGAGGTGAAAGCAGGAAGGGCTGAGTACAGGGGGGAGGGCAAAGCTGGAGGACAGGAAAGCCAAGAGGGACGTGCTGTGGAGAAGGGTGGAGGGAGACGCCCAGCTGACCCTGGCAAGGCGCTTGGATGAGCCATCCGTTCATGCTCCTTGGACATTGTGCTGAGGGGTAAGAAATAGAGCCCTCTGGAGCCGGTCCACTGGCAGGCATGCAGGCAGCGGTGAACACGCTCTCAGATCTCTTTGTTCTAGTCCTTTCTAAATTCCTGCAAATGGATCTTTGGCAGCCAAGAGCCTGTATTCTTGCAAAGCCTACCGGGCCCCGGCCCACCTTCTTAGCAGTCTCAGAGAAAGGACTTGACTGCCCTGGGTCTCAGTTTCTATATCTATCAAGTGAGAAGAGCTCCATGTCTCCTTCCAGGCCTAACTATTCCAGGACTCCAGAGTGAAATGCTCACTGACTGATCATCTCTGTTATGCAAGCAGATTTTGTATGTTAGGTTAGAACGAAGACAAGGTCATCGGTCACTGTTCTAGGTTATCAAGGCGGCTGGCTTTCGTTCAGCTGAATGAAAATTAGTTGCTCTTCAGATGGGCCAGTCATCTGAAGAAGAAAAGTGTGTCTTCATTCACCAAAAGACTCCTTTCAGCAATCACAGGCTCACTGAAATATACACCCACCACCACCGACCATAACAATGGCCGAGTCTACTTGCCCTCAGGTGCTGAGCCCTTTGCATACAGCAGCTCCTTTAATGACTATGGGCCCCTTGTAGGAAAGCTAAGCACTGTGGCCACCTCCAGTGAAGAGTTGACGCACTGGAAAAGACTGATGCTGGGAGGGATTGGGGGCAGGAAGAAACCGGGACGACCGAGGATGAGATGGCTGGATGGCATCACCAACTCGATGGATGTGAGTCTGAGTGAACTCCAGGAGTTGGTGATGGACAGGGAGGCCTGGCGTGCTGCGATTCATGGGGTCGCAAAGAGTCGGACACGACTGAGTGACTGCACTGAACTGAACTGGGAGGGAGATTCTTTTAGTGTCTCCTCAGTTTCCAGATGAGGGCACAGACTCAGAAGTTAATCAGCTTGCACAGGAGCACACAGCTAGTAGGTGGTGGAGCTGGGATTCAAACCCCACTCTGGTTCCAAGAATACTGATGACTTTATAAACCAGAGAAGAACACACCCACAGTGGTGGTTGATTCCACCAAGAGAAATGGCATTTGATCTTCCAGGCTTTTTGTTACCAGGGAATGTTGGCTAGTTCCTGATTCTCAGGGAACAAGAACTCCATGCTAGGAAACTTTTTTCCCAGTTGAAAAACAAACCAGGGCTCAAGAGTAGCCAATGGGAGCATTTGGCTCAGTGCAGATGGGAGGAGGGAAGGGATTGTTTCTATACCCAGCCATGAACTAAGGATGGAACCCATGGCCAGTACCCCTGTCTGCCTGGAATTGGGGAGATGATCTCAAAGGCTGCCCCAACTTGGGGATTTTAATGTTCTCTCTCTCAAAGACTGTTTTCTGACTTTCTAGCTCTTGGGATTCCCTGTGGCCCCCCTCCCTTTGGGTGCAGGGCAGCGGAGTCCTCATGGAGGCCATTTGAAACCATTTCTCATTTTGTAAATCGGTCTCTTGCAGCTCTGAGTCTCTGAAATTGCTTCAAAATGCCTAAGTGTGATTATGCCTCCTGAAGCCAAATGTTAGCAAACCCACCACTGTTGCAGATTTAAAAAGTAAATATGCCATAAAAGCTCTGCAGCATGCTGTTGATACAAACCAGCATTTAACAGCCGATACACACCTCAGCAAGGAGAGATTTCCCCCCATTCCCTTCCCTTCCCTTCCCTCGGCTTTCTGAGTGGAGAAACTGGATTCATCACCCATATGGTGACCCTCCTCCTGATTGTCACAGTCCCAAGGGGTAAAAAATATCCACCCTTTCATCTATACCCACCACATTCTTTCACTAAGCCTGTAATTGGATCTAAATGGAAAATAAACCCTTTGCAGGGCAAGGAAGTTGGCACTAGAGGGTGACAAGTAGGAGACTGTGTTCCACCTCTAATCCGGATAATCACACTCTCCCATGCAGAGGAAAATAAAAACAAGGCTTCCTCCGAGTGGGGGACCTGGGCTGTGCTGAGGAGAGAGGTTCTGTGTCTCCTGTCTCCCTTCACACATTAACTGTCCATCAGCTTGTAATAAAACCACCCTGAATCATCTGAGGTGCCACTGGACAATGAGACACTGCCCCTTTCCCTCTGAACTCATTTACTTTGGCTGAATCTGGGGAGGCAGTTCAGACACACAAATATGTTGGAGCTGCCACAAGTTAGAAAACAGTAACACACAAACTGTACTGTCTGCGAACACTATGGTCTTAGCTGGTTCATCATAGTTTATTGAGCCATGCTGTGCATGGCAGCCTGCGTCAGAACAGAGATGAGCAAGAAAGGTTTGTCCCTCAAGGAATTTAGAAAGATGGGTAGAAAAGCAAGAGCAGTGCGTGCCTGACTCACTAGTAGGTAGAAATTAACAGGACAGGTAGCTTACCAAGGTCTAACATGTTGTGAGAATTCCAGAGAAGGAGAGATGACTGGATTCTGCGAACAGCCTGGCAACTGTGAAGCGGAGGTGGGGGTGGGGGGCAGGAACATTCCAGAGAGATGCTCTCTGGATGAAGTCTGCCTTGGTGTATACATTCAGAGGTCCGATGGACTCTGTGTGGGAGTCTGGGGCAGGTCAGCCTTGCAGTGGTACAGTCGTAAATCAGATGTATAAATCCTGCACCTCTAAGTGGCTGACTTGCATTTGGATTCTGACATAGTTTTTCTTTTTCCTTCCCCCCTCATTCTATCCCACCTTGCCCAGGTAATAGCAAATGTTTACAGGGGACTGTGCCTTGAAAGACCAAAATTCTGATTTTCCCTGAAATCAGAGTTTAAGTTTAAAAATAACTATTTTGGGAGAGAACACTACGGGGCTATTATTGCTGCTGTGAGGGAGGCAGGGCCCAACATCCCTCTATGGGAGACAAGGGAACTGAGGCTCAGAAAGGTGATGGACGTGGTTGGTCACTGTGGTGCAGCTAGAAAGTGGCACAGCTGGGGTTTCCATGCCTAAGGCTTTCCCATAGGCTCCACAGCCTCCCAGAACCAACTCTCTGTGACCCTGAGACTCAGTTTCTTCACTGGTCTAGGCTGTCTCTGGGCTTCCTTCCAGTTCACAGGTCCTCTTAGCCCCTAGCCTGTGACAGCCTCCCCCCACCCCACCCCCGCCCCCCACTGTCTGCAGGTAAGTAACCACCGGGGATTGGAGCTAAAGGCACAGCTGCAGGCCCCTCAGGCAGTCATTCACCCGTGACCTTCTGGGCTCCCAGCCAGCCCTTCTTGAAAGGGAAAAGTGAAGACCCTGGGGACAGAAATTAGTTCCCGTGTGCTGGAACTGTCGCCACTGCCAACACCACCAACTAAAGAAACTGGTTTCTTTGTATGTGTGTGTGAAAACCAGAAAATGCTGGGATGAGAGCAAAGGGGGTAGATTCCTTGTGAGTAAATATTACCCCTTCCCACCTTCACCTCAATCACTGCAGGAGGAGGGTAGGGTTCCTTCCCCACTCCTCCAAAAGCACAGAGTTAACCTTTAAGGAAAAAGTTTTACCTTATTTAAATTTTAATTAGCATCATCAAAGAACCAAGATCCTTTGCAAATACTTTACACAAAGGCTTTTAAGAGTAGCATTTGGGGTATGTGCCTGTTAGCTCAAACCTGTATTCCCAACGATTCTATTTTCTATAAAGTCTTGGAATTTAGTGAATTTTCTTCTCCATATATCTAGGAAAGCCTCTTCAAACAGGAGAGGGAAATGGGAAAAGGACTCTGCCTAAGTACAGACAGATCTCAGCTCACCTTCTGAACTCTCGGGTTGAGGTCCTTGGCCACCTTTGCCATCCTCTTCTGGGGTGGACAGACAGCGCCTTGGCTGCTCAGGCTTAGGCGCGAGGGCGTGCAGTGGGGACAGCTGTGCTTGAATGGCTAAGATCGCTGGCCCAGAGGGAGCTCTGTGCGCAGCCGGGTGCGGCGGGGCCCTTTAATTGGAGAGCGGGACTCCCTCTAAAACCTCGCCAGCCAATCGGCGCGGGCGCTTGCACTTGGCCAGCCAATCCCAGCTCACGGGTCCCCCCCCACCCCACCCTTCGGGTGTTCGGGCCCGGCCGGGAGGCTGCGGCCGATTGAGCGCTTCCCTGACGTCAGTGAGGCCGCGGCCCCTGCCTGTCCGGGTGGTGCACATCTGTCCCTGAGCGGCAGGAATCCGTCCCCACGCCCTTCTCCTTTAAAGGACAACGGGTCGAGGGTGGGGCGGGCCGCCGGGGCCCCGCGATCCATTCAGGTCAAAAGGGAGAGTGATCAAACAGGGAGGCTTGGGGTATTTTTAGTGAGCTGGGTCCAAAAAAAAATGCTGAGCTGTGTTCCCCTGCCCACCCTTTCTGCCTTGTCGTCTTGGGGGTGCGAGGGGAGCGGGGGTGGGCAGGTGGTGTAGGCGGCAGCTTGACTCAGCTGGTTAGCTTTTCCCAAACCTGGGCAACTTTTCCAATCACCAGAGAGGAGGTGAGATTCGAGTGAGTGGTGATTTCTTTATAATTAATGTTTGTAAAGTATTCATCGGCCTTTTATAACTTGCTTTCGCATAAATCGTCCCGATTCAGGGAGGGAGAGAACACTGTCCTGATTTTATAAATGCCAACATGTACATCTTCATTCCTGGAGTCCTCTTTTCTCATGACAATCTCATAATTATCACAAGCGTTGTTATAACATGATAATGTTGATGATGATCACTCCCATTTAAGAGATGAGGGAATAGGATCAGACAGTGTCAGTGGTTCCAAGCTGGACTTTTCACTGAGGCTTTAACCAGGGACAGGGAGGGTGAGATTTCACCTGGGTAGAAGGTGCTCAGGATAACGAGCCATAAACTAAGAAATTAAATTTTTTTTTTGTGCAGATTAATTGGGTCAAGCAAGATTTTTCATATTCTTGGGATGAAGTCTCTTGCAACATCTCACAAGCCCTATAACTCAAAATCTACTAGGACTCACTGTGCCTATAAACCCACATCTGTTAAGACCTGGGTTCCTAGAGCCATTATCCTAGCCTAGACAGAGGATTAAACACAGTCCCTTTTCACCTTTTTTCACAGACAGAATACTCTGTTTGTCATGAAGTTTTCTTCCTGTCACCCTCTGCTGGAAACCAGGGCTCAGGTGGACTGAAACCTGGGTTATAAGGAGACTGCAGAGTGGCTTCAGAGGCACGGTGTGGCCTGATGTGAAGGGAAGGGGGGGCTGCAGGTCACTACGTAGGGCTTTTTCTCTTCTTGGAGGTGCTTTCCTTAAAGACACCTTCCATTGGTTCTTTTTTTTTCTCTTTGGCTGTGCTGGGTCTTCACTGCTGCGTGGGTTTTTCTCTAGTTGTGGTGGGCAGGGCCTGCTCTCTGTGGTGGCTTCTCTTGCTGGGGAGCGTGGACTCTAGGGCACTTGGAGTGCTGCAGTTGCAGCTCCCAGACTCCAGACCTCATGCTCTATCAATAGCTGTGGCTCATGGGCTTAGTTGCTCATTGGCATGTGGGATCTTCCCGAATCAGGGATGGAACCTGTATCTTCTGCATTGGCAGGCGAATTCTTTACCACTGAGCCAATAGGGAAGCCCTCTGATTGGATCTTAACACATCATCATCTTTAGTGATCCCAAATCTGATTTTGGGATCCCATGATCCCTAATTGTGGCTCCTTTTTCACATTCTGGAAAGGGCTTTCTATTTATGACTCCTCTTTTGCAACATGAAGAATGATCCTTTTCTTCTTTTCATGGATTTCTGCTTTCGTCAATGTTTGTCTCACTTGCCCCTACCTGTAGCTCCGATACCTAGCACACGAGCAATGCTCAGAGCATGTCGGTGGAATGAATGGAGGTTGGCTTCTGGCTTTTAATCAGCAGTGAGTTGGCAAGGTGGGACTAGGAGAGATGGCCAAGTGCCATCCCTGGTCTGGTTTGTCCAAACTTCCTAGGTGGGCTGCATGATTAAGCCAGGGTGTAAGTAAATGGTAGCCAACGGAAGCCTGGCCTGGGAGAGGTTTCCATGTGAATAGCCCTTTCAGTAGCAAATCCTAGGAACAATGGTGTTGAAACTGGGATGTTCTGCCAGAAGCCTTTATACTTCAGAGCTACGGGGAACAGAAGCCAGGAGAACAACAAAGGCAAGCTTTATCCTTTGCAAACTAGGCAGAAGCCTGCCCAGTGAAGTCATTTCCCGCTCTCTTCCCAGCCACACTCCTTGCCCCATCTTAAAAAATTATCATTTCATGGAATAATTTGACTTTTATGAGCTTTAACGACGATTAGCTCCAAATAAGACCCTCTTCCCCTCTCCTTATTTTTATCCTTGGCCCCAGTTTCAATCAAGGAGGCAGATATTGTGGCTGTTTCTGAGGATGTAAGAATCAAAAGCTCCTGCCTGGATGGCCTCGTCTTTTGTGCCTGCTAAGGTGCTTCAGTCATGTCCAATTCTTTGCAACCCTATAGACCAGAGCCCACCAGGTTCCTTTGTCCATGGGATTCTCCAGGCAAGAATACTGGAGTGGATTGCCATGCTTTCCATCAGGGGATCTTCCCGACTCAGGAATCAAACTTGTATCTCTTATGTCTCCTGCATTGACAGGTGGATTCTTTATCTGTGAAACCCTCTGGCCTTGTCTTTTTTTTCCTTTTTCCTAGTAAAGAACCTGTCATGGGCAGAAAGCTGCTCCCTGCTCCTCTGGAACTTGTTCTGTCCCCAGCTGAAGATGCTGACTCTGACTTTTTAAATGCTATTCTCAAGACAAAGGTTTCAGGGGATCTATAGTCAGTTTTGTCTGGATACCTGGACAAATAATTTGGATTATAATTATAATTTGGATTCTTCTAAAAGATGGAGGAAATAGGACCCATTACATCTTAAGCCTCCATGGCTAGGATCCTTTTGCTTCTGTTTGGAGGAAAATGGGGTATCTGAAAATAGGGTATCTTTTCCAGGTTGGAACAATGGAAAGATCTGATTTCCCCAAGGTTCATTGCTCTGTGATGCTGGGGTTTTTTAGAAACTTGATTCATCCATCAAGTAGTTTTGGGGCATCTGCCTTAAACCAATCCTTGTTCTAGGTGCTTAGGACACCCACGTACATAAAAGAATCCTTCCCCTTCAAGAATGTTTTGGTCTGATAAATATCACTGGGACTCTTTGACTGACAAAGCTGTTATCTTACTTGATCTTCAAGACAACTATGATATAATTCTAATTATTTCCTAATAATTCTAATTATGCCTCTGGGAGAAAATAGAGATTTGGAACAGTCAAGGGCTTCATGCAGCGTCACACTCCAGCAAGTGGCAGAGCTGAAATTCAAACTCAGGGCTTTTAGCTCCAGACTGTGTCCTTTTATGCCTCCTATAGTGACTGTAGAGGATTGATTAGAGGATAAGAGTCAGCAATCGCAGCAAGATGGTGGTGTCATCCTCCACGTCACTGGGTTTGTTCTAAGTGGAATTTTTGACTCTGAGTTTCATGCTCTTTTCCCTGTTCATTCACGCGTTCAGCAAGCACTGAGCTGAGAGCTATAACCGGTGGAGCCCTGAGCTGAAGATCCGACACTGACTGAGTAAGGCCAGAAAGCGTCCTGCCCTCACGCAGCTGCTTTTCCTCTGAGGGGAGGCTGACATGGAGCAGGGGAACAGATCATCGTATGAGGTAGCTAAGAGCAGCAGCCAGGGCCTTGCAGGAAACGAGGAGTGAGTCACTGACTGTGTGACCCCTTGAGATCGGGTGGTCCAGAAAGGCCTGGCTGAGGTGATGTGTGAGATGAAATATGAAGAGGGAGCTTGAGTCAGCATGGCCATGAGTAGAGCACCATGGAAGGAGCATTCCAGAAGGATGATGTCACACATGAAAAGACCCCAAGGTGAGCATGCGCTTGATGTGTCTGAGGGATCATAGGGCCACTGCGGTTGGAGAATAATGAGGGACAAGGAGAGTTTGTGAGGAAACCTGGGAGACCAAATCGCCTTGGATATTGCTAAGCAGTTTAAATTCTTTTCTGAGGACAGTGAGAAACTGTAGATCAGTGCTTTCCCTCTGAGACATAATGTGAGCCACATATGCTATTTAAGTTTCTAATAGTCACATTAAAAACATTTACAGAAAGGTTATCTGTTTATATTTTATTTAACCCAGTATATCTGAAATGGTATCATATCCATCTGTGCATGCTATAAAACATTCCCTTATCCAGGGGATCTTCCCAACCCAGGGATCTAACCCAGGTCTACTCACATTGCAGGCAGATTCTTTACCAGCTGAGCTACATGGGAAGCCCAAGAATACTGGAGTAGGTAGCCTATCCCTTCTCCAGAGGATCTTCCTGACCCAGAAATCAAATCTCCTGCATTGCAGGTGGATTCTTTACCAACTGAGCTATCAGGGAAGCCCCTATAAAATATTATTGAGATGTTTTCCGTTCTTTTTTCATGCTACATCTTTGAAACCTGGTGTGTGTTTTATACTTACAGGACATCTCAGCTGAGGTCAGTCATCTGCAGATGCTTAATAGCTCTGTGTGGGGAAGGGGGGGTTCAAGATGGGGAACTCACGTACACCCATGGCTGATTCATGTCAATGTATGGCAAAAACCACTGCAATATTGTAAAGTAATTAGCCTCCAATTAAAATAAATAAATTTAAAAAATGAAAGTGTTAAANAATAGCTCTGTGTGGGGAAGGGGGGGTTCAAGATGGGGAACTCACGTACACCCATGGCTGATTCATGTCAATGTATGGCAAAAACCACTGCAATATTGTAAAGTAATTAGCCTCCAATTAAAATAAATAAATTTTAAAAATGAAAGTGTTAAAAAGAAAAAAAAAATAGCTCTGTGTGGACTGTGGCTACCATATGTGACAGGGTGTTACACAGAGCTTTAAGCAGGGGCGTGCAAGTACCTGATTTACCAGTTAACTCACAAGAAGGACACCCAGGAGGTTCTAGGAGAAACCTAGTTGGTAACTAACAACATCTCCTTATGAGAGAGTAAGGCCGAGGGGTGGGGGGCCCACTACCAAGTGTCTGGTGTCCTACGTGTGTTTCAAGCAGTGAGCTGGGAGGGGAGAGTGCTTCCCTCAAAATCACAGAGCTAGAAATGAGGCCAAGCAAAACCCTGAACCCAGATCTCTTGGTTTCATGCCAATTTAGAAAATCCGCAATCATCATGGCTCAGGAAGATGATGTTTTTACTGTGTTGCAAGCGTGGCTTAGTTGTTTTAATACACAAACATGAGTGATGGCTTCTATTTGGTTATGATTGTTCTCAGCATACTGTTTTCATTAAAAACAACCAACAAGAGTAGGTAGATATCAATAATCCCTGAACCACTTGGTATATTTTAATATGTATTAATTGATATAAACATACCATGAACCACATAATACCTTTTACTTTGTATCAGCTTGGCCCATCATTTGTACAATATGTATGTGAATTGTTCACAACTTGAATTTTTTTATTTCTTTCCTGCCATTCTTACAGTAACTTTAATTTTAGAATAACTATCTAATTTTCTCCAGATTTTTGGATTGACTCCTAGATCAAGAAGGCTTTGCCTGTGAGGCCAAATCAACTGGATGAGAACAAAACATGATTCCCGGACCCAGCTATTCTCTTGCCTTTGAGCCTGTCTTTGACAGAGACAGTGAAAGAAACAAGGAGATCTGTCCATTGTGAAGGAGCACTGAGTCAGGAGTCCAGAGCCCTGCATTTGCTTCTAGCTCTGCTAAAAGCCATGTGGCTGCCATCGTGCACAAGGCCACTTGCAACCATTTATCACTTACTGGGATCAAGTGAACAATAAGCTCTGAACATCAGCTACGTGTCCCACTTGATGGTGCAACAGAGCCTTCCTTTCTTTGCCAGTTTGAAAAGTGGAGGAGAGAGAACATGATTTTAGATGCAGAAGATCTCCCTGTGTGTTTCGGCTTCGTCACAAAGGCGAGCTTATGATTTGGGTACTATATTTAAGAGTCTCTGAGTCTCTGAAAAATGGGGTTAACCATCTTTATTGCTCTTACCTTACACAGCATATTCTTACATTCATTTATATATGTCTGTACTGGGCAGGGATTCTAAGTTACTGCCAGGTTACCCAGGCCCGTGTATAGTCCCCTCCCTGTGAATGTGGGTGGTACTTGTAACTTCCTTCTAACCAACAGAATGTGGCAAAGATTGTGGGATTCTGCTCCTGTGATTTTGCTGAGTCTTGTGACCAAAGTGAAGCGATTTTACAGGTGTAATTAAGGTCTCTAATAGGGAGAGTCTCCTGGGTGGGCCTGACCTAATCAGGTGAGCCCTTCACAGGGGAGCCAGCAGTCAGGAAATCTCTACCTCTGACCCGCTAGCCTTCAAGAAGTGAGCTGCCACGAGTTCGATATCTGTAAGGAAGTGAATTCTGCCAACAACCACGTGGCAGGATGATAAATGAGTATTGTTCTAAGTTGCTAAGCTTGTGGTAATTTATCATGCAGTGTATTGACACACTACATTCTGTCATCCTCATTCTTGGATCTGTTTAAAAGATTTACTTCTCTGCTATTTCTTGGGGTGAAGATGTTTGGTATCCCTTTTCAAAAAGAAATACTTCTGCTCCCCTCAGTTCTTAGCGCTTCTTGAAGCATTAAGTTGCAGGTGTTGGGTGAGTCCTTTAGGAAGCAGCCTTTACCATGGATAAGTGTCTAGTTACTGTCCTGGACGACTGAACCATATCCACATTTAATTTCTGTAGGTGCACTATTTACTGCTAACCTCGGTGTGTGCGTGTGTGTGTTTGTGCCCACGTGCGTTTCTGGACGCGTGCCCAGGTGCGCGCGTGCCTTTCTCTGCAGGCACATGCGCTTCTGCACACGTGCATGCGCGCGTATGTCTGAATAGCGGGGAAAGATGAGAACAGGTGTGCGGGATTTGCTCTGTGCCGTCTGCATTTCACGTGGATAAGCCTGAAGCCCACGCCCAGGTAGCAGGTGGTGTTAATCCTATCTGCAGATGAAAAAGTGGAGCTCTGCTGTGTAACGTGAGCTGCCCAAGCTTCAGAGCTAGTTGGGATTCACACCCAAGTGGGGTCCCTCGGGAGATGCCTGGCTTTGGAGAGGGGGCTCAGCCCGGACGACGGCGGAGGCACAGGACTCCCGGCCGTGAGAGACGGTTCCGGAGGTTCCCGGTGAGCCCCGGCAGCCCTGGGCCTGCGAGGCAGTGGCCGAGAGCCGAGGTGGGGTCTTTAGTCTCCCGGCGTCCTCCCGGTCGGCCTGGGTGTTGGACGGTCGTTTTCCTCCGCCTGTCGCCACAGCTCCTGTCGGCCGGGGGGCCGCTGTCTCCTCGGCCCCTTCAGGCCGGGCGGGTCCCGGAATCCCGCGGTCGCCAGCCCGGGGTGCGTCCTCCTCCCCTCCGAGTGGGTTCCGGGCCGCCGCTGTTTCCGCACTGGCTGCCCTTTCGCTCAGCTCTCTTCAGTCGCTCCTTCGAGTGTTTCCCGTCAGGCCCTGAGGCGCCCGCGAGCGCGGGCCTGAGGGTGTTTCCCGTCAGGCCCTGAGGCGCCCGCGAGCGCGGGCCTGAGGGTGTTTCCCGTCAGGCCCTGAGGCGCCCGCGAGCGCGGGCCTGAGGGAGGACTCCTCCGCCGGTGTGGAGACGCGCAGCGCCCTGCGGGCCTCACGTCGTGATTCTGGCTCTTGGCGTGTGGGTGAGTGAGAGGCGCCGAGGCTGGCAGTTCATTAGGGTGGGAAACCCAGAGGGACAGCTGGGGAAGC
This sequence comes from Oreotragus oreotragus, assembly GCA_006410675.1. Classification (NCBI taxonomy): domain Eukaryota; kingdom Metazoa; phylum Chordata; class Mammalia; order Artiodactyla; family Bovidae; genus Oreotragus; species Oreotragus oreotragus. Next base: position 194,910 of record SJYX01017849.1, read on the forward strand.
AGGACAGGAAGCTGGCGAGCCTCTCCCGGCACGTCTGGCGGCCGCGCTTGAGTCTTGAGGAGAAGACTGGGCGCGCAGAGCGTGTCGTCTCCTTTGGCGGGTGGCAGTGGCTCGCGCGGCCCCTCGCTGCCCTGTGCCTCCGGTACCTGGTGTGTGAAGACGGCGGCCGTGGGGCGTGGATGCGGGGCCGCGGCCTGCACCGCCTTTCCAAAGGGGCCTTGTTCCCGTGCCCGCCCGGCTCACGTGACTCTACCTTGAGTTCTTGGGGATGAGGTTCTTTTCCGGAGACGCTGGGGAACCCGGAGCAGTTTGCGGAGCTGGGCCCTCTTCCTAAGATGAAATCCCTGTAATTCGCTGACCTGGATGGAATTTGCAACCACGTGGTAGCAAAATACTTGTATTCCGCCTGGCCCACTGGGAGGGAGGTGTTGCTATGACTCACTCCAGAGAAAGGCTGTTGAATGCGATGAAGAGGCAAACCTGCAGTTCCGAGTTCCTAGCCTGAGAATGGTTTTGATCTTTGGGTGAGGGGTGGACTTGGAGGGGGTGCAGTGGAGGGTTTACCATGGCCTACCCAAGGAGGAGCTGCTCAGCTTCAAGGGAGGTGCTCAGGATAATGGAACCCAAGTGCCCTTTTTGAGCTCCCGTCAACAAGACTCTGCCAGACTCTGACCCTGAGCCATTCCACAGCATCCTCACACTTTCCTGAGGTGGTCGTCTTGTCACCCTTTGAGCGAAGAGCAAACTGAATCCCAGGGATGTTATATAATTTCCCCAAGGTCATGTAGCTGGTTGCAGAGTCTTAAATTGGACTCACATATGTCAAACTCCCAAGATGGTGGGAATAGAAACTACAAAACAACAACCAGTGACCATTTCTTGGACTCTTCCCCATATGTCACGCTAAATTTCATCACGTTTAATTACTCTGCAGTGTAGCGTCTCGATCCCTAGCATAGATGTAAAAAGCATTTCATCCCCCTGACCCCCAACACACACTTAACACTGGTGGTTGTCTAATTGTGAGTAACCCTCATGATCTAATTTTGACAACTGTTTAGAACAAAATCTATTTTTAAATTTTTTGAAAACTTTTTATTTTATATTGGAGTACAGCTGACTATGTGGATCACAATAAACTGGAAAATTCTGAAGCAGATGGGAATACCAGACCACCTGACCTGCCTCTTGAGAAACCTGTATGCAGGTCAGGAAGCAACAGTTAGAACTGGACATGAAATAGCAGACTCATTCCAAATAGGAAAAGGAGTACATCAAAGCTGTATATTGTCACCCTGCATATTTAACTTATATGCAGAGTACATCATGAGAAATGCTGGGTTGGAGGAAGCACAAGCTGGAATCAAGATTGCTGGGAGAAATAGCAATAACCTCAGATATGCAGATGACACCAGCCTTATGGCAGAAAGTGAAGAAGAACTAAAGAGCTTCTTGATGAAAGTGGAAGAGGAGAGTGAAAAAGCTAGCTTAAAGCTCAACATTCAGAAAACGAAGATCATGGCATCCAGTCCTATCACTTCATGGAAAATAGATGGGGAAACAGTGTCAGACTTTATTTTTTTGGGCTCCAGAATCACTGCAGATGGTGACTGCAGCCATGAAATTAAAAAATGCTTACTCTTTGGAAGGAAAGTTATGACCAACCTAGATAGCATATTCAAAAGCAGAGACATTACTTTGTCAGCAAAGGTCCATCTAATTAAGGCTATGGTTTTCCCAGTAGTCACGTATGGATGTGAGAGTTGGACTATGAAGAAAGCTGAGCGCCGAAGAATGGATGCTTTTGAACTGTGGTGTTGGAGAAGTCTGGAGAGTCCCTTGGAGGTCCAACCAGTCCATTTTGAAGGAGATCAGTCCTGGGTGTTCTTTGGAAGGACTGATGTTGAAGCTGAAACTCCAGTACTTTGGCCACCTGATACAAAGAGCTGACTCATTTGAGAAGACCCTGATGCTGGGAAGGATTGAGGGCAGGAGGAGAAGGGGATGACAGAGGAGGAGATGGTTGGATGGCATCACCGACTCAATGGACATGGGTTTGGGTAGACTCTGGCAGTTGGTGATGGATAGGGAGGCCTGGTATGCTGTGGTTCATGGGGTCGCAAAAAGTCAGACATGACTGAGCGACTGATCTGAACTGACAGCTGATTAACAATGCTGTGATAGTTTCAGGTGTACAGCAGAGTGACTTAGCCATTTAAGAAAATATTTGACTGTGTTGGGTCCTCGTTGCGATTCCACATGGAATCTTTGCTCTTGTTGTGCCATGCAGCATCTAGTTCCCTGGCCAGGGATCAAACCTCTGCTCCCTGCGTTTGGAGGGCAGAGTTTCAGCCACCGGACCGCCAGGGAAGTCCCTAAAATCTATTTTAGAATAACTCTTACACACTAAGGATAATGGGGAAATTCAGCCCTGTTCAGCCCATCAGGAAGTCTCTAATGAACAAGACGTTGGGTGGGTGCCTTGTAGCACCCAAGTTTCCCAGGAGAACTTAAGGAGCAGAGAGGAGATGAAAACCAGTATAGTTAAAGGTGTCATTAACATCTTTTCCCATCATCGTGTTTTCCATATTGGCATTTTAATTTTCCAAAGCCTTGTGAACCTATTTCCTGTTAATAGCTTCTCTTGGCATGTTGAAATCATGCTCTTAAAAAGGAGAGATAATTGTTCTTTTATATGTTACCTTTAGGAGCAAGGTTGACACATGCAGGCTTCATTCAGATTGAAATGTCTGAGGTCACGTCTGTGAACCTATGTTACGGGCAGTTTGGAACCAGTTGTATAGCTTGGTCTCAAGGCCAAAATGAGACTGAATTGTGAAGGAGGTGATGTCTGGTTTGATCCATTTCCTGTTTATTGTCTTTCTTCAGTGATTAAATTGACCTGCCTGAGCAGCCCATTCTGACCTACTCCCATGTCTTACTCTACACACCAGCCTTATCTCTCCTTTTCTGTTCGTCACAACCTACCTATCCTGAGAACTATGCTTTCAGACTCTGCCCAGTCCCCCCTTCCCTGAGTTCAGTATGTACTTTGAGTACATATTGAATTGATAATTCCAATTTTCACATTGTTATTGGAAACCATAGTAATAAAGGTTTTAGTTATTCCCATGCACAGTATGAAAAAAAAAAAAACTCTGGAGAAAAGAGATGGTTTTGAAATAAGGCATATCTGAGTATGAACCAATTATGATCTGTGCAGCCATGGGCATATTAACTCTTAGATTGGTCTAGCTGTGAGATAATGATGATGACCCTACTTTGAGAGGGTGATAAGGAGAGAAGTCGCTCAGTCGTGTCTGACTCTTTGCGACCCCATGGACTGTAGCTCACCAGGCTCCTCTGTCCATGGGTGGTACCTGCCTTTAATAAAGGAATGTAGCCAATCCATTGCAAGCAATGCAGTAATACCCCCAGTTTCCTTCCTCTCCCAAGAATTTTGTCCCTTCTAATGTTCACCCTGTTCTTTGTTTATCACAAGTAGATTCAGAATAACAGTTCCCCATCATTGCTTCCTCTATCCTGAGGAAGATGAAAGTGTCACAATGGACCAATTCTGCATAGGCTGTTTTACTTGCATGCCTGTGGCAGATAACTGCAAGGGAATGCAGTAATACCCCCAGTTTCCTTCCTCTCCCAAGAATTTTGTCCCTTCTAATGTTCACCCTGTTCTTTGTTTATCACAAGTAGATTCAGAATAACAGTTCCCCATCATTGCTTCCTCTATCCTGAGGAAGATGAAAGTGTCACAATGGACCAATTCTGCATAGGCTGTTTTACTTGCATGCCTGTGGCAGATAACTGCAAGGGTAACTTTGTCAGATGGTTACTAAGCATCTCCCCAAAGCTAACAGAGGGAGTTGGACAGGACCTCTGAGCTATCTCCCATCCCCTCCTCTTTGGCACCCAACAGGATGTTTGCTGCCATCTGCGAGGACTCTTTCTGTGTCTGAGAGCCCATTCTCTGACCAGACCCAGCAGTTTTGGACAACACTCATTGTTATAAGGTGTCTCGCTACCTTGGGCTGACATCTGCCTTCTGGGCTGTCACTCATCTATTCTTTCCAGCCTTTGGAATCTCTTTGGAAGGCTCTCCTTTACCCACGTGTTGGCAATAGGTCAGCTAGCAAGCTGGTCATGTGTTCACGAGGTCTTCTCCGCCTTCTCCCCTTTAGATTTTAGGCACCACTTTATCCTTCTTAAGTTACGCTCCTCTCTTCCGTTCCACTTTGTCGGCAGTCACCTTTCCCTCCTATCTCAGTGGGCTGTGGTTCAGCCTCTGCAGGGGTAGGAGCACCAGCTTTGAAATTAGGTCTGGTTCACATACATGCTTGACACCTACTGGAAGCCTCAGTTTACCTGTCTGTAAAGTGGAAACAGTAATACCAATGTCATAGTGCTACCATGCATGTTAAATGCTCTGCTGTCTAGAAAGTGTGCAGGCTAGAGCAGGGAATGGAGAAGGTGTTTGATAGCTGGTGGCTGTGTAATTATTATTTAATTATTAGGCAGTTATTGTTTGTTCAGTTTCAGGTAGGTAGTCATCATGTTTGGTTCCTTTAGAAAATCTTCCCAGGGACCCTTAAGATTTTGCCCCGTCCGGATGTGGGTGTCCTTTCCTCTCTTACAACAGGAAAGTGACCTTAAGTAAGTGTTTCTGTTATTTTCTTTATACTCATAGATTCTTAGGAGGGTAGGATCATCAAAATACCATCTGATGGTCATGTTAAGTACCTTAGTTTGAGGCAGGTTATCATTTAAGAACAGTTTGCATCTTCTTTGGCTGAGTATGTCCTAAGAGGCTCCATGAGAATGCAACACGATGTCCAGACGTCCGTGGGCAGAATTCCAGAGCTTCTGAAAGATGAGCCTGTCCTGTGGCTGATGAACAAGGTATGAAGACACTAAATCCCCCTGAGGGAGTCTAGCAAGGCCTTGCCCCTGACTGGCCTTTCTGGAAAGATGGGATGAGTTCACTCAGAAAAAAAGGGATGGGGGTGTTTTCAAGGAAGAGTCTTCCTTGTCAGAAATTAGACAGTGAAAGATCTGGGGTTTTCTGTTGATTTTCCCAGTTGTTCTCACAGCCCAAGACACATGGTTTGGCCATGATGTCATCTGACATGGATAGACATGCCACAGCCAGAAGCTGTCAAGCAGGTCGTGGGTTATGATGGAGGGTGGGAGGGATGTGCAGTTTGAGGGCTACGTGAGTAATGTTTTCCAGTAGGGTATTATCACCCGTCCCATCCCTGATGGAGGGGATAGAATTGAACTCCTTAAAATACTCAAAACCAGCTTTTCTGTACCGTCCCCAAAGACCCTGATTTTCTAAGTTAAAATCCTGTATTTAGCAGTCTTGTCTTTTGTCATGCTGGGAAGTATTTTCAGATCATCCAGTTGAATGTAGATGATGAATTTCAGTCATTTGTCTGTTCATTCATTCAATCAATGGATCATTCAGTCATTTGGTCTGTGGTTCAGTTGGTCATTTGGTCCCATTCCACTGGTCCATTGATTTTTCAGTCTTTCAGTCATTCAACAAACAGCCATTGCAGAACTCTGTATCAAGAGCTCTGTGGGTGTGGGGCATCCCACAGTGATGAAAAAAAAAAAAAAATTCGCAGGATCTTCTGCTGGGAAAGGCAGACATTAAACAAGAAATTACAGCCAAAGGTGATGAATGAGGAGCACTGCGATAGGAAAAGCAAGGGCCCTGAGGGAAAGGATGATTAGTTTGGCTGGATATTACAGTTCTCTGTCATCTAAAACATTAGATTCCCGTGACTTAACTTCCAGGGTGTCTAAATAAATAACTCCAGACAGCCCTCCACTAGAAGGAATTAGAGCTCACATTTGTGAAGCTTTTGATATGTGGTCAGGCCCTGAACTAAGATGAACACAGATGGTCATAGTTAATCCTTGCAATAACTATGGGTTGCGGACTCTTAAGTATCCCCATTTCACAGATGAAGAAGCTGAGGCTCAAAGAGCGTTAGCAACTTGCCTGTAGTTGCAGAGAGCGAAGTGGCGGAGCCGGGACTGAGCCCTCCTCTCTCTGCTTCCAGGGCACATGGTGCTAACCACAGATGCTTTTTACCTACTCGTGCCCAGTAATTGGGAATCCTGTAACAAAGAGAGAGAACCCAAGGCAAAGAGGACCCTTCCTAGCTTACTCCCAAAGAGCCAAGTGTTCTGCAGTGAGGCTGGCAGCCCATGGGGATAAGAGCAAGGACTTGGGGTGACCAAGTCAGAGAAGATCTTCGGGTCAGCTGTGTTCCTGCATCCCAGGGAACCTGAGAAGTCTTTACGAGAAGCTGTTTGTAACTGCAGAAAGACCTTAGGCAATCCAGCCCAGAAATAAATCAATCTTGTGCTCATGCATGCATTTTAAATGTAGCTGGAGTAATATAAACTGAATTAAGAACCTACTGCCCACATGACATCTTTATTTGGTTGTAAAACACTCTATTACACACACTCGCTTGCTTTTTCGATGATCAGAAAAAGAAAGTGAGTCAGTCATTTCTGCAGAAATAAGTCCTGTGTTTCAAAAGAAAATAGTTTTCTTAGAGAACACAGCCTTCTTTCTATTTTTTCCCCACTCCTATGTCCCCTCCTCCCATTCAATAATATGTATCTCCTGTCCAGATGTTAGATGACTTTGAACTAATTTGGAAATCTTCGTGCTTAATTTAGAAGTGATTCACATACACACTGAGTAGTATCTAAGTTTGGCCAGAGATGGAGATAGTTGTAGTGATGTGATTCAGGCTTGCCAGCGAGAGGTCAGCCTTCTTTCACTTGAGATGTGACTGAATCGCTGTGGTGACTCAGCCTGAGTCTCTGCAACTGTGAACATAATGGTGAGCATGCTCAGCAGCTTCTTTTAGTGTCCGCCACGTGGTGTGAGTTGATCCTCTGCTAATGGGTACATGTTCTCGATGGAGATGTGAGTGGGTCATGTTTCCTCATATCTCTCTGTCCCTTTGGCTTGGTATCTGCAGTTACCACAGGCTTCGTTCATCCATCATCCCTTCCCCAAAGGGATCCTTTCATCTGATGTCTTACTATCCTTAAAGACTGTGTGTGCTCAGTTATGTCCAACTCTTTGCGACCCCATGGACTGTAGCCTGCCAGGCTCCTCTGACCGTGAGATTTTCCAGGCAAGAATACTGGAGTGGATTGCCGTATCATTCTGCAGGGGATCTTCCCAGCCCAGGGATCAAACCTGTGTCTCTTGCATTGGCAGACAGATTCTTTACCACTGAGCTACTGGGGAAGCCACATGATCAGAGACTGCTTCAGCATTAAAGAGGAATAAATTAGGAGTTGGGGATTAACAGATACATACTATTGTATATAAAAGAGATAAAGACCTTCAGTATAGCACAGTGAACTATATGTAATATCTTGTAATAGCCTATAATGGAGAAGAATCTGAAAAAGAATATATATATATATGTAAATGGCCACCCACTCCAGTATTCTTGCCTGGGAAATCCCATGGACAGAGGAGCCAATAGGCCATGGGGTCACAAGAGTCAGACACAATTTAGAAACTAAACAACAAATATGTATATACACCCACATATTCACACACATATGTACACACACATATATAACTGAATCACTTTGCTATACCACTGAAACTAACACATTATAAATTAACTAAACTTTAATAATAATACAAAAAAGACAATTCCTTCCTTTCCAGAGTCACAAACAGTGAGCACCAGAATCCGACTAGTCTGCCTAAACGCCTTACAATGGTACTGTCTCTGCTGGTGAAGTATTATGACTGTCACCATCTGCACTCCTGTCAGTACCAGCAGGTGACACAGTGTAACTCTTACCGTGTTACAGCCACTGGCTGAATACTTTATATGCTGTGTCTCTATTCATCCTCGTACCATTCGCATTCGGAGGGTGCTCTCTGGATCCCTCTCCTGCTGAAGAAGCAGAATGAAGGGTCGGATAAGCAAAGGAATTCAACTGAGTGTTAGCCGTGGGTAAACGGCAGAGGTATTTTGTAAACCTGATTAACTTGACACTGTACCGTAACCACCTCATCAGTGCTTTCTACCTTCCTGATCTTTTTCACCGCCTCATATCCAGTCACCTCTGTGCTGTTGTTTATGTGATACTGGTGGCTTGGCACTCGCCATACTCAGAGGAAGAAGGCGGCAAGAGCAGAAGAGTCATTTCCAGAGGTCACAACTTTTAACCTACTGATACTTCAACTAAGTCTGCCTCATCCATCAAAGAAGATCCCCGGAAGGAAAGCAGAACCCTGGATTAGCACAGATTCTGCAGGAAGAACTTGTTGAGCCTCTCTGTGATACTTTTCTTATCAATATCCAGGCAAGAGAGCCATTCTCAAAGTACTTTCTTTTTGCCTCATAGACTTTTTTCCCTTTATCACACTATTATTATAATTTTGTTTCCTCTCCTGAGGATTTTAGCTTGTTCTTTGTAGGAATAGTCTAAGGGCATCTAAAAGGTTTTGTACAAACTGTGTTTCCCTGGATTGATTGACTTTGATCTCCACTCAGGAGGACCTGGTGGTGTGTTTGGACACTGGAAAGCATTCCATGGCTTCTAATTTCAAGGTGGAGGGGTTACTCCCACAGGCAAGAGTGGCTCCTGTCCTGGGGACGCCACCCTGGCTTCCTGGTCACCCAGTCCTTCCAGGCCAGGTTTAGGTTCCTTGGGCCCCAGAATTCCCTGCTCGAAGGAGCTTAATCCCATTTTCAAAGCAGAGCAGTTCTCTTCTCTGGGGCCATTCTCCTCCACGGAGAATGGTGGAGGAAAGCAGGAGGTGGCTGTTAATGGGGTGTGGATCGAATTTGAGAATCTGCACATGTGTGAGTAAAGACAGCTTAGAGTGTGGGGTGGAAAAGGAAGATGGAAACATACTAGAAGTGAGAGAGGAATCTAAGAGTTTGGAGCTCAAACCTAGCCTTCCAGGTAGTTTTAAAGACATTTATCATGGTAGGAAGATAAGCCATATTTTTATTGAATTGTGTTATCTGGGTTTATAATTTCTATATATTCAGACATATAATATGTAAGCCTCTGCTGGCACCCTTTCCCCTGGGTTCCTCAAATATTAGGACTAGGCCTTTAGCTACCACTAGGGTGACCATTTGTTCTATTTTATCTTGGATAAAGGGGTTTCCCAGAATGCTGGATTGAAACTGCTAATAGAGAAAGACCTAGGCAAAAAGTGAGTTGCTCTCTTGAGAAACTCACTATCTGTAATATACTGACTGTTCTTGGTTTGTTTAAACAAAACTCAAGACTCCTTCTTTTTGGGGCAAGGAAGAGCTTCTATTTACATTTTCATCATAATAGCACACTAGAAATTCCATTTAATGATAGACCTGTTCACAGAGTCAGGAGAAAATTAAAGGTCATTTAACCACAGGCAGGCCTCCTGTCTCCAGGCAGGATGCTGCCATTAGCCGTGGCCTTTGTAAAAGTGCCCCCCAAATCAACAGCAAGTGTTCAGTGACCACTAAAAGAAGAAACGTCATAAGCAGAAAATCAAAATAGGTTTTTTATACCTGGGATGGTCTTATTTTCCCCACGAACAAGGAGACTGGACTGGTTCCACCAGCATTATTCCTATCCCATTTCTGGCTGTGTTGTCTAAAATGACTCCATGCCAGAGAGAGCCTACAGGTAACGAAGGTCTATGGACATTTTGGGGTACTTGGCACCTGAAAGAAGGCTAGATGGGAGCATCTTCAACCAGACAACTCTCTAGGCAGTACTGAGAGGTAGACGAAGCTCGTCTCTACTCAAATGGCTGCTTATACTTTTCCTGAGTTCCTGGGAACAAGACATCCTTTCATTCATTGAATGAGGCCAACAGGGGTAGCTTTCCAAGCAAAAGGAACTGCAAGAGCCAAGCTCTGCAGCAGGAACATACTTGAAAATCTAACAGCAGACGAGAGGGGTGGGCTGGCAGAAGGGAAATATGGGGCCAGATGGGGTCTTAGGGGCGGGGAGGGGCCAGGTCAGCTAGCAGCTAAAAACCGCAGCAAATGTGTCAGATTGTACCAAGGGTGATGGAAGCACAGTATGGTAGGCTGAACTGTGAGTCTCCCAAAGAGGTCCACATCCTGGCCCGGGAATCTGTCACAGACGGAAACGGACTCTGCAGATGTGGTGAAGTTAAGGATCTTCAGGTGGGAAGATGACGCTGGATTGTCTGGGTGGGCCCTGAGTGCCATTCCACGTCTCCCCGAGAAGGTGAAGGCAGAGGGAGCATTGTCACAGGAGAAGAGAAGCAGTGTGGTCGATCAGGGAGTGAGTGGAGTGATGGAGTCACAAACCAGAGGGTGCCAACAGCCTGCTGAGGCTGCAAGAAGCACCGAGCAGATTCTCCTCTGGAGCGTCCAGAGGGAGCCGCGCGGACTGCAGCCCAGGAGCAACCGGTTTGGACTTCCGGCCTTCAGAACCGTGGGGCAGGAAAGTTTTTCCATTAACCACCATGTTTATGGTGATCTGTCACAGCAGCCAAAGGAAGTGGATACAGGCACTGCTTAACTTCAGGCTGGAGTGGGATTTGATGGGTTTTGCATCCTTCGGTGACCACTTTGAGTGCTTTGTGGAGCAGAGAACAGAGGCAGGCAGAAGTGAAAGCAGAGAGACCAGCTGGGAAGTTGTTGGCAGAGCTGTGATGCAGTATTGGAGGAGGAGAGAGGTGGAACGTTCAAGATTTTACGCTCTGGAGGTTGAGTGACGAGACTTGCTGACAGATTGCCGTGGGGTGAAGCAGGCTGTGAACAGGCTCATCAGCAGCTGAATCTGAATGTCGATGTGCTCTTTCTTCTGAGGAAAGCTTCTGATTTTAAAAAGAAGCAGAAGGATAACCTGGTGGTTGGATTTTAAGCTCTGGGTAACAGTACAGTTGTGGAGAAAGTGCTTGGTGGGTGGTGGGCTTGGGAACTCGCCCTGCAGTCCACTGTGTCGCTTGGTGTAGCTGACCTGCTCTGTTCCTAAGCTGTCACCAGTCTTTCTCCAGAAATAGATGGGCTGCGCATCAACCAGTGACACCTTCCTTGTCATCTCAAAGGAAATTTTTGTGATGCTTCTGGGTAGGGGAGGCATCTGAAAGATCTGGTCTGAATGCCACAATGATGATGTCCTTATGACATTTCAGAGGTCCCCCATCCTGGTTCACATTCTGGCATGTGTCCGATTCACCTGGGAAGTTTCTCCATGAAACAGATTGGAGAGGTGAGGCTGCAGAGATTCTGACCCCAGGCTGGGGTACCATGTAGGGCAGTGCTCCTCAGACTTTAAAGGTTCTGATTCGGCCAGTCTGGGGGCAGCCCGAGATTCTGCATCAGAGTTCCCAGGTGACGCTGCTGCCTCTAGACCGCGCTTGAAGTAGCATGATGTAGGGGTCACTCTCAGATCTGTAAGCCCCACATGTTAAGGATGAGCCTGACTCCAGTTTGGATGTGAAGCTGAGTGTACCAGAAACAAAGGTAGCTGGACGCATGATGAGCTCTCCTGTGCAAGGGCCCAGCTGTGATGGGGGTGCCGCAGACCTTCTCTTCTGAAAACCAGGGGCACTCGGTGTCCTCTCCTGCTGAGCTCACAGAGGCTCCCTGCCAAACCCAACAGGGATCAGCTTCCTAGACTGGACTGCGAGGCTGAGGTCTGCCAGGCTCACCCCTTCCAGAAGAGCCAGGGCCAGACGACTGCCTCCGCCCGGTGGTGTCCGTCTTGCCTGGGGCCTCGTGAGGGCTGGCTCGCGGCCCTCAGCTTACTGTTTGTCATGCGCAGTCCTGGCCATGCTTCGTCCTTACTTCAGACCCTGCCCTGCTCACTGGTTTCCCCGTCAAGTTCCACTCCTAATCTCCAGCCTCTACAACCCCGCCGGATATTAATCCCTCGCCTCCTGTGTTCACTTCTTCTCTCTAGGCCTGAGGGGTCACAGTTTAACTCAGAAGCCATCCTTATATGATGGGGAAGGACATCTGTGGTGGTGAGAGAGAGGAGCAGGATCTGGGCCTGAAGAGAGACAGTGCAAACTGGTGGTTAAAAGGGTAGATTTATCTCAGTATAAGTCCCAGCTTGGTTGTACCTCATCTGGGTGACTTTGGACATTGTTGGGGCCTGAGTTTTCCAATCAATAAAATGGGGGAAATAAAACTTGATTCTCAGGGTTGCTGTTGTAAAGGGTCAGTGAGCCAATGCACTTTTAAAATTAAAAGGCTTTACTCTGCAAGGGGCACGTTATAAGGGCAGTTCAGGTTAGCCTCTGCTCTTTGTCCTTCCCTCTACTCCCCTAGCCTGGCCATCAGAGCCCCTTCTCTCCCGGCTCTTAGACCTTGAGCCTTTAGTTGAGGTTCTATCCTCAGCATGTCCTCCAGGTGAAATTCCAGAGGTAGGAAGAGTTGATTGTATTCCAGAGGCCATTTTTTTTTTTTTGAAAATTTCCCCTTGGGCATGGTTTGGGGCTCCCCACTCCTCTGGGCTGGCCACAGCCCTTTAAAAGGAAACGAAGGGAAGTCCTGACAATTCCGGCCATTAGTCCAGACTTGAAACAAACAGGAATCTCTAGGTCCAAACATTTCCCCTGCACAGCTTTGTTTACCTTAGAGACCAACGGCAACACAATTAGGTTTCAATATCAGCAACAAGGAAAGGCTTGAGGTCAAGGGCAGTGGAAGCCTTTTAAAAAATCTAGTGTCTGGAACCTGAGTTGATGCCTTCCTTCCTAGATGGGGGGGTGGAGACATTTCAGGGTTGCCCCATCATATTAAATAGTGAGGAGGTGACATTCGGTTGGATGTATGGTCCTCCCTAGATGTTTGGAGGAGACTCTTTGAATCAGTGCAGTTGAGGCCCAAGATGAGGCTTGGCTGGAGCCCTGCCTCCTCCACAGCCAGCCAGAGTAGACACTGTTGTCCGTGGGCCACTGATGGAGAAGAAATAGAGGCTTTGGCTGGGGCTCATCACCTACACGCATCACCAGATGTTCCTCAAGTACCTGGTACACGTCAGTGGCTGATGGAGAGGTGGTGGTACACCTGTGAAGGAAACGCAGAAATCCTGGGCTTCATGGAGCCTGCCTTCGGTGCATGTTTAAGTCTTAGGAAATATCTGTTTGCTTCAGCCTGAATTCAGAGACATCAAGGATTCCAGGACCTGGGTTTGGTTGGGAGAGCAAAGATTATCTTGTCTGTTGGTGCCTTAACTTTTTTAGGGTCTCTTGAGCGGCACCCCACAGGCCTACAAACCCTGTACTTGACCAACTTCAGGAGCAAAGAAAGAGCCCAGAGTCAGCAACAGAGGCATCCATGGTTTAATGGATGGGGGAGCTTACATGTCTGAAGCAAGGTCCCATAGCGACACTACTGTGCGGCGGAGAGCAGGCAGGATGTGGTGCCAGTCCTTGCTCTGGCATCAGGGAGGGGAAGGTTACCAGTTATAAGGGGAATTGATGTCAGGTTGGCTCATAGGTTTCCAAGGAAACGAGCAGAGGAGCATACCCTTCAGCAGCCCTTTGTTAAGCCAATCTTAGATCAGTCACTAGCCTGGGGCAAGTATGTAGGAATGTCAGTCAGGTGAGTCGGGTATAAGTGAAGCAGGCACTGGTCCAGCAGGTGATGTTCAGAGAGCAAGAGAATGGCCATCTTGAATTGCATACTTCTATGAGAATATTAAGAAGCTGCGAGCCTGCATTCCAGTCCTGAAAACTTCTATCTTCAGTTTCAGAAAGTTTTTATTTCATCCTCTCTTTCTCCCCAACTTCCAGCTTCTGATCTGGTTCCACCAGAACATTCCTCAGCATCTTTGCTAAGAGGGCCTTAGCACAAAGTGTGTGTGTGTGTGTGTATATACATATATATATATATTTTTTTAAAGAGATGGGAACTTGCTGCCTTTCCAGGCAGCCCATTTCATTTTAGAACTGTGTAGACTATGAGCCAGCTTCTTCTTTCACCATGTTCCCTGCCTCCAAGCCCCGAGACCGAGATCTGCCACCTTATTCACCAGTTTCCTGATCTTTACTTCTACTGACCCTTCTGGGCTTGGGGGCTTTTATGGGCTTGACTACCATCATTTTCCCTGAAAGGGAAAGACTCCAGTAACATTTCTTCTCCTCGTCTCTCCATAAAGATACTGGCCTGGGATAGGCCTCCTTAATCTCCTCCACCCTCTGTTTACCTTCTTATCTGAAAATATGACTGGATTTGCAGATTAGCCAAAGGAAACAGAGACATGTTTTTAAGGCTGGCGACTTGCTTTTTAAGCCTGCCGGTATTTATAAAAGCTTAAATGACTTCTCTGTTCCTTGTGTTGTGTGGGAGGAAAAACTCTTACCTACAGTGGGCTGGGAGAGCGGTGTCAACAAGCTCCCCCAGCCCCCCTCCACCTCTTTCCTGCTGAAAGCCAGTTTTCTTTTTAACCCAATGTCCAGGCTGGGTGAAATCCTTCAAAAGGAGAGAGCCAGAGCCTCAACTAGGAGAGTTCTTTCAGAAGGGAAAGTGGTGCAGGCAGGTCACAGCCCTTTAAAAGTGTTTTTTCCCCAAAAAATGTCAGCTGAAGATTTTGGAAGTAACTGGGTCTCGTCATCCACTGGACAAGAGCTGGGTGGTGTTTAAAAGCACCAGGCCCGGTGGAGTGGAAAGGCTGCACTGATTCACAGAGTCGTTGGTGCCATGAGGCAGAGGGAGTTGGAGTGGAAGGAATTTTATTTTCTTTAGCTCACTTGAAGCTGCTTTCCAGCCACATGCACACCATGAGCGTGCACCAACCACCACCCCACAGAGGGTACCTGTATGCTGGGTCTTCACCGCGTCCCCGCTAGAAGGGACCATTGTTATCCTCGCCATCGGTCCTCGGCGTCTCAGGATTGGGCTGACAGTGACTCTGAGTTCACGAAGCCTGCGAAAGCTTACATGTTTTAGCAATGCAGGGAGCACTCATGGCCTGAGCTTAAAGACGCACAGACGCTAACTCGCACCTCAGCGTGGGAGTGCCTCCTCCTGGCCCCTGCGCCGCCCCTTGGAGACAACCACTGTTTTGAGCCCCATTCCCACCACCCTGAGCTTTGTCTGTTGATGCAATTGTGTGGCCTCTATGTACATTCACATATACACATATGTATATATGTACACATGAGTATTTCATTTCAGTTTCTTTTCCTTTGTATCACAGGCTCTCACGTGCTGTACAACGTGAGGGGCTTGCTGCTCCCACATGATACCTGGCTGAGGTCATCTGTATTGCACCCTTCTCCCGGTGTATGCATAGTGGTGGCCATAGCAGATCCCACTGGGGGAATATCCACGGCTGATTCTTTCACTCATTCGCTCCTAGGTTTTGGGTGATCACCAGACTTTTGTTCTTGTTAACAGTGTGGCCTTTGAACATTCTGCTGTGTCTCGGCTTTCCAAAGTGGTTTTGTCCATTTACACACTTATCAGCAACGGAGGAGAATCTTATTATTATTCTGTGAGCTGGGGTTTCTGGCAGCTGCTGACAAGAAACCAAGCTGTGTGTTTTTCACATACAAACCTGGCCGTGCTGTGAGAACGTTTTAAACATTTTTTTTTTTTTTTTGGAGTGGAATTGCTTTACCTGAACTTGGGCAAACTCCGGGAGTTAATGAGGGACAAGGAGACCTGGTGTGCCACAGTCCATGGGGTCGCGTGCCACAGTCCACGGGGTCGCGTGCCACAGTCCACGGGGTCGCAGAGAGTCACAGCCGAGCCACTGAAGAGCAGCACAGTTGCTTTACAGTGTCTGTTAGTTTCTCCTGTACAGCGAAGTAAAGCAGCTCTATGTTGCATATGTTCCGTCTTTAGGTCATGACAGAGCGCTGAGCTACACGGGGGGCTCTACATAGTATCAGTAGCATATCTATGTGTGTGAGTCCCAATCTCTGAATTCACCCCCCACCCCTCTAGTATGCATACCTGTGTTCTCTTCACCTGTGTCTCTGCTTCTGTTTACACAAGGCGAACTCGAGGTTGCCTCTCATTTGGCAGAAGGGGCTCACGGAGTCAGGACTCAGACCCCCCGTGGACCATCTCCCCCTATCCCCCAACACCCCCA